>OX328128.1:2801912-2854412 GCA_946811695.1 Gonocerus acuteangulatus | reverse complement strand
TTCAGTTGAAACATTTACTGCATGTTCTAATTTCATTAAAACTAATATGTTGAAATTTTGGTTGTGTTTGGAGTTAAGGAAGGGTTAGAATAAAATATTTTATCTTACAGACATAAAAAAGTTTTGGTAACTTTGTGTACTTTCCTTAATATCTCGAAAAAGGTTGAGAATTTGGGAAACGGAAGAATACCATTAGAAAGCTTACTAAATGTTCTACAAAAAAGGTTCTAATGAAAGTTTTGATTAGGCGATGTCAATCGGAGAAATAAGTGCTTAAAACTTTAAAGTAATTGATTTCGCTTATTCGAACTGTTCTTTTTGTCTTTGATTTTGATACTTAAAATTATGGGATTCAGTTGAAACATTTTCTGCATGTTTGAATTTCTTCAACACTAATATGTTAAAATTTTGGTTACGTTTGGAGCTAAGGAAGGATTAGAATAAAATATTTTATTAACAGACATGAAATGTTTTGGGAACTTCGTATACATTCCCTGATATCTCGAAGACGGTTAGGAATATTGGTAAACGGAGGGTTAACATGCGAAAGCTTACTAAATGTTCTACAAAAAAGATTCTGAAACAATTTTTGATTAGGCTATGTCAATCGGAGAAATAAGTGCTTAAACTTTGAAGTAATTGATTTCGTTTATTCGAACGGTTCTTTTTGTTTCTTTTTATTCCTTGTTATTCTTTAATTGCTTAAAGTTGGATAATCTATTTGACAATAAAACAGATTAATTAAAATAAGAAAAACAATTCATTGTTAAAAATATATCAGGCTGTACCGTATGAAATGTCAGTTTTGGATTTGTCGATTTCCTTCAAATGCCTTGAAACTGTCAAGGCTCCTACTCCGAGTTCTTTGGCATATTCCCTAGTGTTTTTAATTGCTTATAGTAGTCAAATGTATTTGTCAATAAAACAGAATACGTATAATTAGAATCAATATTTTGTTTGTTAGAATTCGAAGATGCCGTATGAATATCTAGATTACAGTACTGGTGTTGATTTCGTTCTTTAGAATTATTCTTGGTATTCCCTATTTTCATCTGTTACCCATAGTTTTTTATTGTTAGTAGGTTTTTCTTATTGATTATAGAATATAAATCTATTTGGCTATAAAACAGGATACGTAAAATTAGTGACAATATTTCGGAGATTTCTGAGCGAAATACTTTTAAGATTTTCTACCACCACGAACGGCTTTTTTCCTCTATTTTTATCCAATAGATAGGCTTTATTTTGCATATTATTCTATATAAGTTTTATTCAGCAGGGGATTCTGATGAAATGTCGTGTTTTTGCTGGGGAGTTTAAAAACGATGTACCTAAGATTGGATAACATTAGCGAGTCTACATAGTTAAGAACCGACGACGGAGGATTACTTCTTGCTATGATTTAGTCTACATATGTATATTAAGTCCTAAATCCAAAAAATAAACTTCACAACGGTTAGATACTATGAGGGAATATGGCGGTTCAATGCCCGTAGAAACAAGGGGGCCGGAGGAAATTTACCTGCTAAGAGTTAATCCTCAAGAGCTGTAAATATACCCCAGGTATCTGCCGAAACAAATACAAAGCCTAGACGGAGAGCACCCCAAAAACTCAGATCCAAACATAAGGTTATATACTAAATATTCATAAAGACTACTTAGTTGTATACCGATTCATTAATTAGCAATCAATAGTTTTCAACAAAGGTTATATACTAAATATTGATAAAAAGTATTTAATTAGAAAAAAAAAAACAATATTCCGCAAGACTTGTTTTTGGTCCATTTGTGTCTACTCAATAGACTTAATTAGGTATATTATTCTATTGTAGTTGGGCAACTAAACTTTGTTTTATTTTGTTAAATAAAGTTTTTTTTCTTGACTTGTTATTCGTCAAGACTTTTATTTGTCCTTGTGTATTTACTAGATAGGTTTTATTCAACATATTATTCTATATAGGCTATATTAGGCTGGGTATTCTACTCAATCTTGTGTACTTCTTCTTGATCCTTCTGTACATGGGCGTATATAAAAACAATTTCGGGGGGGGGGCTGAGACCATTTCCAGGGTATGGAATACTAAATATTTAGAGCTTGGAATAGTTTTAGGCAACTAAAACGCTATTACACGTAAAATAAAATATGTTTTATGAACTAAGTGATCTTATTTAATTTATTTTTAAGGGTTTTACGAGAAGTTTTTATCATCAATTCAAAATTTCGGGAGGGGCTGCAGCCCCCTCAGCCCCCCCCCCTCATATACGCCCATGCTGCTGTATCCTCTAGAAAGGCTTTATTAGGCATATTTTGTATTGATTTATAGAGCTTTGCTTTAGAATGAGAGCCAGATTCTGTAATTTCCGCTTCTGTGTAAAAGTTAGCTACTGTCGGTGTCCCTGACGCCTTAATATCACTTTTATTCGAGATGTTTGAGAGGATTTTGACAATTTTCACGAGATATATAAAAAAAAATAAGTTTATTTCTTTTCTAAGCTTATCAAATGGCACTAGGGACATGAACGGAACCGCGCTAAGATGCTGCAGTTCCTGCGAGTCGGACTTTTTTGTAGAGAGTTTACTAAGCTTTGGAATAGCCAACTTCCACTTACCACGTGATCCCAAAACTTTTCGTGTCTGTTTATAAAATATTTCTTTCTAATACTTCATTAAGTCCAAACGTCACCAAAATTTACCCATTTTAGTTTGGACGAATTTTAAGTAGAAGTATCAGCCCTATCCTGGCAGAAAAGGATGGTAACCTATAGATAACCCGTCCCAAAATTTGTTGTCAATAATAACTGGACGTTAACATTTCAATAAATAAACAAGTAGAAAATATGTCAACTGATTTCCAAGAGTCTAAGTACTCAGACCGAATAGTTCCAAGAACTAGTTTTTAGAACTTATATCGAAAACGGTTACAAATATCGCCGTAAAAATAGTTTTATTCATTTTCCTGTATTAGAGAACTATTTGTAGAATTCTTAAAAACCTAAGAACCTTGAGAAGAGAAGCGTGTATAGTTATTTTTCATTAGAGTCCTCTTTATATCCTTCCCTATTTCAGGACCTTCTTTATCCTTCTTTTTCCTTTGTCCTTCTTTCCTTGAGGAGTACTATCCTGGGAAACTCTCTCCCAACCCTTGAATGGTCTCTCTCTTCAGCAGAGAATTTATTGCTCCAATTCTAGCTTAATGTCCGAGCCTCACTCATTTTAGCACAAAACCAACCGCTCTCTTGGCAACAGATCAAAACTACAAAAATACTCCCAGCCTTCTTTGTATTTAATTTTAATATTTTATTAATATTGGAAGTTCTTCGTGTTTTTCTGCTATTTTATATAAAAACGTTTTGTCTGTTTGCAGACAGGAAATGTATTACACTTTTGGTCGCTTCTCAGGTAATCCTTTCTTTTGTCTGTAACTAAAACTTCAGTTCCTTCTCGTCCAAAATAAGTTTAAAACACTATTAGTGTTTTTAACATTAAATATGAATGTTATATGTTTTCAATCAAATTTTAGTATATTTAGCGCAGGAGCGAGTACATGTCTCGAAGAGGTGGTGTTATTTTAACCAGGCTTTGAATTGGACACACCCAATGTTCGCGGAACATGGCTCATCGTGAAGTGTACCCTGTCAAGTGCTGCACCCGGAACTATCTACCCGAGGCGATATGAACTCACACGAGAAGACATACAACCTAGAGTCCCCTAGTATATAGTGTGGAGCATCTCAGATTTTCTTGCTAAGTTTCACCCTGAAAATCATGAAGGAGTAAATATTCAAGCCACCCAGACCGAGCACAGGGAGCAGGAATGGAGTTGGCTAGAATCCACAGCCCATCAAGAATTTGGAGAAGCAGCAAGGGAGAAAATATAGCATATAGCATGGATAGCTTAAACATGTAATCCTCCAAGACACCAGGTACCCTCTTAATCTCCAGTAAAACCATTTTTCAACAGTTCAACCATCTCATCTCAACCATCATCAGCTGTTCATCATATCCATACTTCCTCAATGATTGAAAATTAACTAACCCAATAACCACAAGTATGTTCCTGAGTTTGGCCTTTACCCCCATAGAAGTTATGCTTTAGTTTCAATAAATTCTGATTTCAAGCTCCCATATACAAACCTCTGCAGCCATTATACTACCGCTGATCGAATCTACACCATATAAGAAATGACAGATAGATCATAACCACCCAACTTACCCATTCGTACTTACTAGAAAGAAAGGACAGACCAACTTGTAAATGCTGCAATGAGACTCTGACAGTTAAACATATACTTACAGACTTCAGGCGACTCATTAACATAAATATGCCCCACGACTTACTGACAGAAGGTAGCCCACACATCCATACACTACTCAAACATTTGAAAAACTCACAGTTATACACCAAGCTGTAAATAATTCATTGAATTTCACAGCAAATATTTCAACATAGTATGTTTTCTTCTAATTATTATTTTTGTTATGTTTTTTTACTTTATTTTATTTTTCACGTTTTGTTAAGCTTTAAATTCTTAATGTATTGATTTGCCATCTCTTTTTCTTCCTTATTGACAAAACAAACCAAACTAGTTTGTCGCCAATGTTGCGCAACTCAACAATCAAATAAATAAATATTTTTTCTTACTTTCTTTAGAGGCGGAATGACATAAAAAAAATCAAAAAAAAATCACTAAATATTTTCATAATAGTTATTTTCATCACTAGTACCAAAAGTGGTTGTTTTCGGTGCGCGAAGCGTAGCCGAGCGCGGAAATTAGACCAAGCACCGAGAACACACTCTTGGTACGTGTTATGAACAATACTTTTCATTATACTGCTCATACTTGAGTACATTAAAACCCTTTTATATTTCATTAATAACTTAAAGATACAGTAAAATAATATTTATAGTACAATTCTGATTATTCATTATATTAAAACCTTTGCTTAAAGCTTCTTGGTCTGGTATATCCATGCAATGTTGGGCAAAACTAAAAACTAAAACTAAAATTAAAACTAAATTCACTTTTTGGAATAAATTAAAACTAAACTAAAAATTGCAACCTAAAAAAAAAACTAAAACTAAAATTTTACTAATTAATGGATTTTAACTAAACTAAAACTAAAACTAAATCTTTGGGAATTGACTAAAAACTAAACTAAAAATTTAGTTTAGTTTAGTTTTACTAAAATAACATGAATTAATATAAATCATATGTTATTTCGATAATTAAGTAAATTATTAAAACTAATAGAACTTGCTTAAGAATAAGAAATTGTGGCTTTTTCTCGTAATTTGAAAACATATGTTCTTTGATAAACTAAATTAGTTAACTAAAAACTAAAACTAAACTAAAATCACAAATTTAGGTCTCTTTTACTAAACTAAACTAATTGCATTACTAAAAACGGAGTCCATATGATTAATAATTATACAAATCTAAAACTAAACTAAAACTAAAACTAAAAATATAACATTAGTTTAGTTTTAGTTAGGGAAAACTAACGTTAGTTTAGTTTACTAACGTTAGTTTTGCCCAACACTGTATCCATGTTGTATTGCACTTTAAACACACAACTTATTATAAGTAAACAAATATTAGAATGAATGACAGTATCTAAAAGTAAACTCCTTCAAACACATGTTTATTAGTAGCAGGTAAGGTTAGCGCACCAAAAAGATTTTTCGGGCCTAGGCCCGAAAAGTACTATTTTACGGACTCAAACCGAGTATTGAAAACACATGTTTTTTGATGCAGTATAATGAAAACTTTATTTCTTCCCTGCATGTTTCACATCCTTTTGGTCCCACTTCAGAGGAACATTTTATAAATATAAATAATGAAAACATACAGCCTCAACTGGTCTCAGAGACAATAGCCATGGAGTGCTGAGGCATGTCTTGGGTTGTAGATTCGAATCCATCTAGTGCTCTTTGATTTTTATTCGAAACTAGCTGAATACCCGTGCTTCACCACGGCCGATACTAGCTGAATACCCGTGCTTCACCACGGCCGATACTAGCTGAATACCCGTGCTTCACCACGGCCGATACTAGCTGAATACCCGTGCTTCACCACGGCCGATAAGTATTTTTTATATTGAGTTAAATAAGATATGATCAAAATTAACTCTACTACATAATTTTGTACAGCTTATTATTGCACGGACTTTAAAGTTACCCAGGAAACACCATGTGGAGGTAACCATTTCCGTTGGGGGGAAAAATACAACAACCGCTTAAAAAGTTAAGTAAATAGAGACAAATATACAGTGAAAAGCATAAAACTAACAAATTTGAAGTTTTAAGCACTTATCTCTTCGATTGACATCGCCCCACCGAACATTACAACAGAATCTTATTCTAGAGAATTTAGTAACCTTTCGAACAGCCGCCTTCCACTTACTACGAGTTCCCAACCGTTTTCGAGATATTTTAGAAAATATACTGATATCCGAAAACTTTGTATCACCATTCACACATTTTTTACCCATATACTTCGTTTCTGAATACCCAAACAGAAAATTAGTTTTGACAAGTATTTCTATCAATTTTTCGGGTAAATGGCTACAGAACTCGCTTTAAAAATGGTTTCATTGCTTTTCCTACGTTATAGAATTTCTCGCACAAATTTTGCTCCAAAAACCATGTTCCAGTAAACGGATTCAACTGGTAAATGAACATGAACTTTTAAATGAGAAGAAAGATTTTTGTACCAAATGTTATCAAAATCGACCCATTTTTGAGCCGATGAGGAACTTCTTAATAATTCAAACCCCCCTAGAAGTACTTAAACGTTTGAATATTAAAAAAAAACTTTCTTAGCGAGTGTTTACACTCTAAACGGATGGCCCGTGCAAAATGTCAAATTTTTGTGCCAAGTGGCTCGGGATGGGCCATCACCAGGGCGTAAAATCCATCAGGGACAAAATCACATTTTATTTCTAGTAATTCAAAGACTGCCATCATAGTTGAAATTAACCTCAATTAAAAATAATACTATGAAATAGATACCGTACGGTAACAGCTGTTAGCACTTTCCTCCGAAGGAAAGTAGCTATTGAGGTTGGACTCATGACGGAATTTTTGAAAAATTTCTTCAAATCTTTATCGATCCTACCTAGTAGACACCGAAAATGACCCCCGTTAAAATTTATATATATCTATATATATATATATATATATATATATATATATATATATATATATATATGCATATATATATATGTGTCTGTTAACACGATAGCGGCCAGAGTTTTTGTTTTTTCGTCACGAAACTTGGTATATAGCATTCAATTAGCAAACGATTGAACGAGTTCGTTAACCACCAAAGTCGGTCCACCGAAAGGGGGGGTTTACCCCGAACCCAAAACACTTATTTGACTATGTCAGCCGTAATATTTGTTATATTTCAACGAAACTTGGTATTCGTAGTGTTAATATAGAGAGAAAAGTGAGATATAAAAATGAACTAAATCGGTTCATTAGAAGGGGGGGTTTACTCCGGACCCACAATACCAATTCGCCACTACCAGCCGTGATTTTTGGTATATTTCGACGAAACTCGGTATTCGTAGTGCTAATCCACAGGTAAATATGTGTTGTAAAAATAAACGAAATCGGTTCATTAGGAGGGGGGGTTTACTCCGGACCCACAATACCAATTCGCCACTACCAGCCGTGATTTTTGGTATATTTCGACGAAACTCGGTATTCGTAGTGGTAATCTACAGGTAAATATGTGTTGTAAAAAGAAACTAAATCGGTTCATTAGAAGGGGGGGTTTACTCCGGACCCAAATTCCTAATATACTCATTCCGGTCGTAATTTCTGCTGTATTGTAACGAAACGCTGTATACGTCGTGGGTAACTCATGAGAAAGAAGTGTTGTAAAAATGAGCTGAATCGGTCAATCGGAAAGCGGGGGTTTAATTTGTAATATATTTGAATAGAAAAGCCGGCAGACGTAGGTTCACAAAGCCGCCGCAAGGAGCGCTTTCTACCACTAGAGTGACTGTATCCTGTTCCTGCGTTACATCAAAATACGATAATATGAGGATTTTTGTATTTATTACGTAGTGTAGTAGGTACCATGTGTAAACATAACTCTGGATGCAAATTAATAATTGATCAGTTACTCATTACAAAATGAGAACTATTCACGTTTTTATTTTATTTATGTAGGATATTTTAAGCAAATTGTTCTGGAAAGCAGTCTACACTACCCAAATTCTGAGGAAAGTGCTTAGTTATGCAGCTCCTGCGTGACGGACTTTTTTGTTACCGTCCTAGCAACGCATGCTGCCTAGGCTTGCCTGCTCTAACCAACTAAAACTTTAAACCCCTCTAAAAATACGTAAAAATTCGAATATCAAAAAATCCTTTCTTAGCGAGTGTCTACGTTATATAGGGAGTGTCCATCCAAAATTTCAAAATTTTCTGTCGAGTGGTTTGGGCTGGGGGATGATAGATGAGTGAGTAAGTGAGTGAGTGGTATTTGACAAATATATAGTAGATAAGAAAAGGCTTCAGGGGGAGGTAATTTCTAGATGAACCGTCCCAATCATTTGTATTATACCTATATTAATGGTTTTTTTTTTAAATAAATAAATATTTAGTTTGCGTCAGCTGGCTAAAAAAAACAAAAAAAAACATTAAAACAGTTGAGAGAAATTCCTCACTAGTTAAGCAGCTCCCGCATGACGGACTTCTTGAAGTAGTTATGATAACAGGACTATCTTCAAAATAAGATTAATGGCTGACAAGACTCAGACATAGCCATGAGGATTTGAACACGGCTTGTAAGGTGGAGAAGTTTCAGGGAAAGTTGTGACTAAGAAGGTAAGATTATGCTTAGTCAGTGTTGACAACCGTCGGGTTCAGACCATAACTCCAGGCCTGCCAACCTCTTCATGGAAACTACTAGAGGAAGCGTAATCTCTTCTCGTTTGTATGGCAACCCTGGCTTATTACTTCTCTCAGCTCTTGGGGGGGGGGGGGATTAATATCGTTTTAATATGCTTTCTAAAATTGCTGACGCGGGGGGGGGGGGGGGGAGGGGGTTGAAGAAGAACTACCGGGAAAAGAGGCTGCATTTCCTGTAGAAGGACCGGGATAATCCAGGATAATTTCCTGTCATGATATTCTATCAATGTATCATTATCAAGGTACACACAGGAGTTGCGTAATGTCACCACAATCCTAACAACAGGAACAACTACCTTAAGCAATCAAATTATTAGTCGCCAAATTTCACATTTCACAATGAACGCTGAAAATAGCAGAGTAATATATATTATTGAAGGTAATGCAATACTCTACAGCCCTATAACCGTTATTTATTATTTGGGTGCATCGTTGAAAAGATATCCGGTCAAAAAGGGGAAAAATGTGCGGCAAAAGTGTTTTTCCCCAAAATGACGGTCTTTGAAGAGCGGATATTTCGAAAACTAAAGATATATCGAAAAACTTTAATAAGTAGGACTTGTAGGAAATTAAATCAGCTTTCATTTGCTATAGAATAGTCATGTCGCTAGGACGCAGTGTTTCCAAGATATAGGTCAAAACCCCAAAAATGGGACCTTCTAAACCCCCCCCCTCCCGAAACAAAGGTTCCAAAAATTTCCATCTATAACTCTTCGTTGCCTGGACTGAATCCGGGACCTGTATAATAGAACAAACTATATATATCTAATCCAATCTAATTTTAGAAATGCTAGTGCGATATGATCTTTTGACAAAGAGAAATATGGCTTTAGATTCTAACCTGTTCCTGAAGTTAATTCAAACATTCAATTCATGTTTCCAAATGCCATCGTTCTGACCAACGGAAATAGTGAAACATAATGCTGCAAATGGTCAACAACTTAATTCAACATTGAATTCATGTTTCCAAATGACATCGTTCTGACCAACGGAAATAGTGAAACATAATGCTGCAAATGGTCAACAACTTAATTCAACATTCAATTCATGTTTCCAAATGACATCGTTCTGACCAACGGAAATAGTGAAACATAATGCTGCAAATGGTCAACAACTTAATTCAACATTGAATTCATGTTTCCAAATGACATCGTTCTGACCAACGGAAATAGTGAAACATAATGCTGCAAATGCCATCGTTCTGACCAACGGAAATAGTGAAACATAATGCTGCAAATGGTCAACAACTTAATTCAACATTCAATTCATGTTTCCAAATGACATCGTTCTGACCAACGGAAATAGTGAAACATAATGCTGCAAATGGTCAACAACTTAATTCAACATTCAAATTAAAGGAAAAATATATCACAAATTGGGATCATTGCTGCCAATGTCAAAAGAACCACATCAATTTTTACAAATTTACTTTATGACAGGTGAGGCCAATCGCGTGGATGCGCGTTGGGGCTACATTAACCCCAATTCACGGTTTGCCAGGCGCATCGTCAGTAAGCTGGACGATCTATTGAATGAGAAGAATGAATTGTTGAAATTATTTATATCACACATGCACGAATTACAGAGTGACAATCACGCGATTGACATCAATCCTGATAAAGAACCATCTGGAGAGTAGATTCAATGCACCTGTTGCTGTTGACGTTGCTGGAATCGTGGTTGGCGACCGTACAGCTACGCGAGAAATCCTGATTCGAAGAAGAAATAATAATCTTGAAACCATAGCTGATACACACCATTCATACAAATTATTAAAGAACGAGATCCCGTAACAGGTACACGATTATGATTTAATTATCAAAATATTCACTAGAAATAATGTGTTTGGCAAAACCGCGCTTGGACTAATTGATTTAATAGCTCAAAGCAAGCAATATAAAATGGCGGTAGAAGGAAAGAAACGAAAATAACACTTTCCTAGTTTAAATACTATTTGTAGACCTACAAGCGAAACTAGCGACGAAAAGACCTACGCTTCACTTGAAAACTCTGACTTCATCGGACTTATACATAACATTACAAACTAACATACTGTACGAGTGGGACAGTGAGTGGCGAAAAACTGATGCCAAGTTGAGGGAAATTAAAAATACAACGAAGGCCTGGATTAATGAATACTTCTCTCGTCGGGACGAAGTCATCCTGTCCAGGCTTCGTATTGGACACACCTTACTTACCCATTCCTACCTACTAGACAGAAAGGACAGACCAACTTGTAGATATTGTAACGAGACTCTGACCGTTAAACATATACTTACCAACTGCAGACAACGCAATAACCTGACCATACCTTACTTACCCATTCCTTCTGACTGGACAGAAAGAACAGACCAACTTGTAGATATTGTAACGAGACTCTGACCGTTAAACATATACTTACCAACTGCAGACAGCGCAATAACCTGACCATACCTTACTTACCCATTCCTTCTGACTGGACAGAAAGAACAGACCAACTTGTAGATATTGTAACGAGACTCTGACCGTTAAACATATACTTACCAACTGCAGACAGCGCAATAACCTGACCATACCTTACTTACCCATTCCTTCTGACTGGACAGAAAGAACAGACCAACTTGTAGATATTGTAACGAGACTCTGACCGTTAAACATATACTTACCAACTGCAGACAGCGCAATAACCTGACCATACCTTACTTACCCATTCCTTCTGACTGGACAGAAAGAACAGACCAACTTGTAGATATTGTAACGAGACTCTGACCGTTAAACATATACTTACCAACTGCAGACAGCGCAATAACCTGACCATACCTTACTTACCCATTCCTTCTGACTGGACAGAAAGAACAGACCAACTTGTAGATATTGTAACGAGACTCTGACCGTTATACATATACTTACCAACTGCAGACAGCGCAATAACTTGACCATACCTTATGACTTACACGAAATACTGACAGAAGGTAGCCTACACATTAGTACACTACACAGGTATCTAAAACACACAAAGTTATACTCCAAAATGTAAATAATTAAATTTTATCCCTTTGAATGTATATATTTATTTATGTTTTTTATTCTATATTTTTCTTTCCTTGGTTACAGTTATCATTTATTTCCTTAGTTTTTTTCTCATTTATTTATTTGTTGTATTTGTGTTCATGTTTTATTGGTAGGTACTAAGACGTATTTCTCAGTTGACTGCTTTTAAAGAGTTTCTTGCCTAAGTTGCGGAACTCTATAATTATATAAATAAATAAATACTATTTTACCTACCTATGATCATCCCATCGAAAATTATTTTAGAACCGTTTTTGTAGATAGAATGTAACAAGAAACCTAATTGGTTCTGGTAATTACGATGATAACACATAGATATTTATCATAATTCACTATCACTTCCTGCACCTGACATTTATTGACCCTTGCTTCCGCTTCCATCCGACGAAAGTTGTCCCCAACTTGCCGGTGGGTCCCTCGTGTTCTGACCCCATCCTCCAGGAGTTCCACGGGGAGCGAAACTTTCCGAGAAGAAAAATGGAAACAACCTGTTGCTAGGTAGAACAAGGAAAAAGGGGGATTGCTCCCCCCTGTTTAGATTACATACAGTAAATTTCGTTTCGTACCTCTCGCTCTTCCTCTTCGGCTGACTCCTCTTTCGAAAGTTTTCCTCTTCTTGAAGTAGAACTTCCACCGTTCTTCTGGAAGGTGTGAGCGGAGTTCCGACTTCACTCTGACAACTTTCTTATTTAATTTTGTTCATATTCCAGAAAGGATTCTATTTAGCACCTTGTTCAGCAAAAGGGGAATTTCTCTCTCCAACATTTATGAATATTCTTTTTAACTTTTTGGCAGAAATATCACCTACAGCAAATACCCAGGAATTCCCCTGGGACATACATCGTATACTTCTCTCTGCCGTGAACCTGCTTTCCAAAAAAGCCTGCTGTTAATACCTTGAAACGAATATCGACTCTTTATATCTGCTCCTGTTGATTGATCCTGACCGGAAGTAGAGCCTAGGAAACAGGAAGTGGATTGGAAAGGTCCAATCAGACCTTACAATAAGACCCGTAGCATTGATTGTTATTGGAAAGGAGAGTGAAAGGAAGAGGACACCAGCGGAGTTGAGGGCACCACTGGTCCACACTCTCGTGATGAGGGCATCGGGTTCAAGTGGCCATCTTGTAGGACCTCTCCCAATCCATTATACACAGGGAGGGACGTCTCTCTCCCTCTCTCTCTCTCCCGCTCTCTCTCTCACTCTCTTCCTCTCTCTCTCTCTCTCTCTCTCTCTCTCTCTCTCTCTCTCTCTCTCTCTCTCTCTCTCTCTCTATCTCTCTCTTTCTCTCTCTCTCTCTCTCTCTCTCTCTCTCTCTCTCTCTCTCTCTCTCTCTCTCTCTCTCTCTCTTCTCTCTCTCTCTCTCTCACCCACTCTCTCTCTCTTTTTTCCGTCCAACTTAAGGAGATAAGAGTTCCCACATATACAACATTATAACGTCAGAGATGTAACTTGTCACTTGGCTATGGTCGCGTATGGGAAGGTGGAGGCACCTCTAGGCAAACGACGACAACTGGCGACAACGGTTCTATTTTATACCCTTCGATGAAATCACCAAGAGCTGCATTATTTCTTTGCGCATTTTTCACTGTAAACCGATTTTCTGAATAAATAAATAAAAAGGTCATTACGGTAAAACAAATCAAAATTGAAAACACAAATCAGAGTTTTTGAAAACCAAGACCTGATCAGGTACACCTGACACCTGTTCGAATTTTGATCTGGTGACAGGTCGTCTGAGAGGCTAGTTATTTTCCCCACTCACTATCAGGTACACTTGACAGGTATACCTCATCAGGTACACCTGATAGTGCGTGGCCGGCCTAACAGATAACGAATAAATTTTTAGAATAGATTTTTATCTTCTAGAGTCGTCGATTGGGGGTTGGGTTTGGGGGCCCAGATTGTCGCTAGGCTTATCTAGCCTTTAATTAAATAATTAATGGGTACCTACAAACGGAAAATCAGGCGGCTGGACCTTCGTAGTGACCACACTATCTCCCTAGTGTGCAGTATAGTCATGAATCTGGTACCTCTACAGTATCTGCCCCTCTGGGCCCTTGTAGCCTGTTACGGGACTGATTTATTTTATATATATATATATATATATATATATATATATATATATTGCATGCAATTGTAAACAGACATGCTTTGTTATCTTTTGAAGTATTCTTACTAAAATATTTTGTTGTTGATATGTTCTGACCTATCATCCCCGAAACATACATAACCCTATAAAACTGAAACATAAACAATCTCCTAAATAGTATTAGTATTGCTTTGTAAATAGTAGTGAATAAGGAGTGTATGTATTGTCGAGAAGCAGTGTTGGGCTATTAACATACCCTTGTCCTATGCTCATCCTTTGTAGGTTCAGAACAAAGCCAGTAATTTAGGAGCCCAAGGAATTCCTTTAGCTACCAGCTATACCGCCATTCTATTGGCTACTTCAGATTAACATCTAACAGCTATTGTTCTATCTCTCCCACGGCATATTATTATATAGCTCGTTCATTGAATCACACAATTCCCCAAATATCAGGTCATTCTATGATTAATGGCGGGTTTTAATATTCTCTCTCTTTATGTTCCATCCTTTTCAATTTATTTTTATTTATTACAGTATTAAATACACGTCTATTTATCACATTTTGATTAATGACAACTTATATATTCTGTGCTGAAATTTCATTTGAAATGTTTCTCCCAAGACACCACTTACGCCATGTTATGCTTTGGGAATTCTATAAACGGGAAAATGCTGCTTCAACTCATCGAAAACTTTTAGAAAAGAAATATAAGGCGAAAATGTCATCAGTGAGCGACAAGTGTTGAATGATTTCGATCGACAAACCATAAGCTTGAAGACGAGCCTCGTACAGGAACAGAGCTGAACTCCTGCAGGCTACTGTAGAAGAAAATCCTGTTGTAACAGTAGAAGAGCTAGCAGAAAAACTTGGATCGACACATTCTACAGTCCACCGACATAAACCAAAAGCTTGAAGACGAGCCTCGTACAGGTCTAGCAACAGAGCTTGACTACCAACTCCTGCAGGCTACTGTAGAAGAAATCCTGTTGACACAGTAGAAGAGCTAGCAGAAAAACCTTTTCGAGAAATTAATTTTTGAATCTAAAATCACAATAAATAAGGATGCTTTAATCTTCCATTAAGCAGGTATCTTTTTGCAACATCAGTACTTGAAGTTTGTTTGGTGATGGCTAATGGTGTTTATATTTTGTATACAGGGTGTCCCAAATAAGACGGCTCAAACTAATTTTGCGGCCAAACTGTTGGTCTGAGAAAAAAATGTCAGAGGCGAAAGTTGTAGGGCTTGACCTAATATGACCTAAGCTTTTTAAATATGTCAATTATTTAACATATTGACCGCGCATGTGCGCTCGGCGCTAGATGAAATGTTGGGGTTAGCAGATGGCCCCTATTATTATGCACATCATTTTAAAGAGAATTAAAAAACAAACCCTTCGCTGCAAACCGCACTTCGATATCTTTAAAATGAAATGAGTTTCGTGCGATTCAAATTTTATTGTTTTAAATTAAAACTATTTTTTGGAAGCGATTTCAGAAGTCGGTTATGAATGTGAGATACATGACTTTGAGGTATTTTTTCCTCAATTTTCTGAAAAATATATGGCCGATCCTCTAAAAGAAACATTTTTCTTAATAACTTTAATAAAATTTAAAATAATGCATATTTTTTAAGTATTTATTGTGATTTTTCATTTGAGACGTACAATTTAAGTGATAACCATCATTTCATTGATAGATTAAATAATAAATTGTAAAGAAAGCTCTTATCTTTAACCTTCAAAACTTCCTAATTTACTAATTTTACTGCCCAGAATCCCGCACCAAACGTTTACTGACCACCGATACTGGTGGTCCAGCTGCCTTATCCAGTGAGGGTTATTCATGGACCAATAATGTGAGTTATGCCTGTTCACGGACCCATCACTTACAAATGTGGCTTCATCACTGAAGAGAACATTCCTCATGAATATCATGTTTTGCCGTAAGGAGTTGATTCCTCACCTGCAGTAATCCTCCCTCACTTCCATATCTCTATTTGAAAGGTATTGATGCAAGGATATGTGATAAGGGTGGTACTTACTGCGCTGAAGTGTACGGTGAACATTTCTTCTTGAAATCCGAGTTTCTCTGGCAATCTCCCGAACACTGATGTGGGGATTTCTCCTAAGAAGGTCCAAGATGATGTCCTGGTCTCTTCAAATGTCCTTTTCGGGCTTTTGACACCAGACGCAAAATCGTTATATAAGACGGATGAACTCGGGTTGGGTAATACTGCGCGTAAAGTCGAGCAGCCATCCGAGCTTTACGTCTACACTCCCCGAAAAAAATAATCATATCCACAATCTCACAACTTGTAAATTTCATGGTTGAAAGCGAATATTACACTAACAATGAACAAAAAGAAAATAATGAACCATAATCCAATAAGGAATATCGGATCCAAAGGATTAGATGGATAACATGGATGATCAGATTTAGCTTAGTTAATCCCTAAAGAATAAATACTTAAAAAATATGCCTTATTTTAAATATTATTAAAGTTATTAGGAAAAATATTTCTTTTAGAGGATCGGCCATATATTTTTCAGAAAGTTGAGGAAAAAATACCTCAAAGTCATGTATCACACATTCATAACCGACCTCTGTAAGTGCTTTCAAAAAATCGTTTTGATTTAAAACAATAAAATTTGAATCGCACGAAACTCATTTGATTTTAAAGATATCGAAGTGCGGTTTGCAGCGAAGGGTTTGTTTTTTAATTCCCTTTAAAATGATGTGCGTAATAATAGGGGTCATCTGCAAAACCCAACATTTCATCTAGCGCCGAGCGCACATGCGCAGTGAATATGTTAAATAATTGACATATTTAGAAACCTTAGGTCAAGCCCTACAACTTTTGCCTCTGACATTTTTTTTCTCGGATCTACCGTTTGGCCGCAAAATTAGTTTGAGCCATCTTATTTGGGACACCCTGTATATTAACGGGTTTTAACATAATACTCGTATAAATTAATAAATACAGGAGAGTAATAGGACTGAGTCGAATAAAAAAAAAAATTATTAATCCAACCATTACATTTTTTTTAAAAACTATCAAAATATTCTCCTCCTGCGCCGATACAGCGCTGCCAGCCCGATTTCCAAGCATTGAAGGCTTCACGGTAGGCATTCTCCGGAATAGCCTTTAGAGCCGCGGTACAAGCTGCTTGGATCCCCTCTGTCGTCTCAAAATGCTTTCCTTTCATCGGTCTATTCATGGCGGCTTGGGAAGCGTTGGGATGCCTGCCAGGCTTGGTAGCTGGTCACAAGTGAAGTTGCACCCTTGTCGTGGTGCAACTTCCAGTCCGCTGTGATGTCTTGTCAGACCCGCTTGACCATTCGTTTGAGTCTCTTGAGCACTTCCACGTAGAACTTGGAGTTGACGGTTTGTCCACGAGTCACATTGTCGGTGTTTGTCGAAGTCGAAGGTCTTCCAGCACGGCCTTCATCGGCGACCTCTTCCCGGCCCTTCGATAAGGCCTTGTGCCCCCGAAACACACCACTTCTTGCTAAAGTATTATCTGGGTAATCCTGCTTCATCATATCAAACGTCTCTGTCGGAGATTTACCGAGTTTTACACAGAATTTAATCGCCGACCTCTGCTCTAACGAACGCTGCATTTTCGGCTTGTACCACTCACAAAAACTCGTCGCACGAAAATGCCTGTCTTGACTCTCCGGATGCTCGGAGACAACTGACCAACCCCTCGTTCGTTAGATTGGGACCCATACTACCGAATCCAGTCGGCGCACGTGCACTCCGAAGTACAGTCGCGGCGGAAAAATCAGTTCTATTACTCTTCAAACAGACCCTGAATTTTTGTGGTTTATTAATTTTTGCTCACACAGCACATGGCGTATGCTGATGATGTGGTAATAACAAGGAGGACCACAGCAGCTTTGGCCGGTGCTGTGACAGAATTCGATCGTGCCGCGCAAGACTTGGGACTCTATAAATAGTGAAAAGACCAAGTATATGAAAACCTCGAGACAGACCGAAGAACGAGGAGAGACTGTGGATTTGGGCGAGGACACGTACCGTAGCTGTAGCACATTTAACCTGGGGGGAGTAGTAACGGAGAACAATAACCTGGAAGCGGAGGTTAAGGGCAGAATGGTGGCGGGAAACAGATGCTTCTACGCCTTGCAAAAACCTCTCCGATACAAAAGTCTCTCCAGGAAAGCAAAGATTTTATTATACAAAACTGTGATTAGACCGAACTGTGATTGTGACAGTTGTTGTGTACGGCAGCGAAAAGTGGACTCTGACCAAAGAAATTAGGAGAGGTCTGTTGGTCTGGGAAAGGAGAGTCCTGAGGAAGATTTTTGGAGCCGTAAGAGAGCACCACAGGTGGAGGATCAGGAGCAATGCCGAACTTACAGAAATGTATGGCGAGCCTGACATCCTCTATGTCATCAAGAAAGGTAGGCTACGGTGGTTAGGGCACGTGGAAAGGATGGAACCCTGTAGGCTACTTAAATTGATGCTGAATGGTGCACCTGGGGGCAAAAGAAAAAGAGGCCGACCAAGCCGGAGGTGGCTTAATGACCTGGAGGAGGACTTGCGGACGCTAGGGATCCGAAATTGGAGGAACTTAGCAGCAAACCGCGTGGAGTGGAGCAGGATAGTGGCAGAGGCCCAGGTCCTACAAGGACTGTAGCGCCCAACAGTGAGTGAGTGAGTGATTAATTTTATATATCTTTTTAAAGAAGTGGAGGTAATAATATGTTAATTTATTTTTTAATGTAATATAATTATGAAATTCTTGCTAAAAGACACCACGAAAAACTTCACTTCTACTATAAGAAGTGTTCCCTTGGTCCCTGGGATAGGAAGGGTGGTAGGTGGAGTTGGCGAAGGGGGTTAAGAATGAACTTCAGTTCTACTATAAGAAGTGTTCCCTTGGTCCCTGGGATAGGAAGGGTGGTAGGTGGAGTTGGCGAAGGGGGTTAAGAATGAACTTCAGTTCTACTATAAGAAGTGTTCCCTTGGTCCCTGAGATGGGAAAGGTAATAGGTGGAGTTGGCGAAGGGGGTTAAGAATGAACTTCAGTTCTACTATAAGAAGTGTTCCCTTGGTCCCTGGGATAGGAAGGGTGGTAGGTGGAGTTGGCGAAGGGGGTTAAGAATGAACTTCAGTTCTACTATAAGAAGTGTTCCCTTGGTCCCTGAGATGGGAAAGGTAATAGGTGGAGTTGGCGAAGGGGGTTAAGAATGAACTTCAGTTCTACTATAAGAAGTGTTCCCTTGGTCCCTGGGATAGGAAGGGTGGTAGGTGGAGTTGGCGAAGGGGGTTAAGAATGAACATCAGTTCTACTATAAGAAGTATTCCCTTGGTCCCTGGGCTAGGAAGGGTGGGAGGTGGAGTTGGCGAAGGGGGTTAAGAATGAACTTCAGTTCTACTATAAGAAGTGTTCCCTTGGTCCCTGGGATAGGAAGGGTGGTAGGTGGAGTTGGCGAAGGGGGTTAAGAATGAACTTCAGTTCTACTATAAGAAGTGTTCCCTTGGTCCCTGAGATGGGAAAGGTAATAGGTGGAGTTGGCGAAGGGGGTTAAGAATGAACTTCAGTTCTACTATAAGAAGTGTTCCCTTGGTCCCTGGGATAGGAAGGGTGGTAGGTGGAGTTGGCGAAGGGGGTTAAGAATGAACTTCAGTTCTACTATAAGAAGTGTTCCCTTGGTCCCTGAGATGGGAAAGGTAATAGGTGGAGTTGGCGAAGGGGGTTAAGAATGAACTTCAGTTCTACTATAAGAAGTGTTCCCTTGGTCCCTGGGATAGGAAGGGTGGTAGGTGGAGTTGGCGAAGGGGGTTAAGAATGAACTTCAGTTCTACTATAAGAAGTGTTCCCTTGGTCCCTGGGATAGGAAGGGTGGGAGGTGGAGTTGGCGAAGGGGGTTAAGAATGAACTTCAGTTCTACTATAAGAAGTGTTCCCTTGGTCCCGGGGATAGGAAGGGTGGTAGTTGGAGTTGGCGAAGGGGGTTAAGAATGAACTTCAGTTCTACTATAAGAAGTGTTCCCTTGGTCCCTGAGATGGGAAAGGTAATAGGTGGAGTTGGCGAAGGGGGTTAAGAATGAACTTCAGTTCTACTATAAGAAGTGTTCCCTTGGTCCCTGGGATAGGAAGGGTGGTAGGTGGAGTTGGCGAAGGGGGTTAAGAATGAACTTCAGTTCTACTATAAGAAGTGTTCCCTTGGTCCCTGGGCTAGGAAGGGTGGTAGGTGGAGTTGGCGAAGGGGGTTAAGAATGAACATCAGTTCTACTATAAGAAGTGTTCCCTTGGTCCCTGAGATGGGAAAGGTAATAGGTGGAGTTGGCGAAGGGGGTTAAGAATGAACTTCAGTTCTACTATAAGAAGTGTTCCCTTGGTCCCTGGGATAGGAAGGGTGGTAGGTGGAGTTGGCGAAGGGGGTTAAGAATGAACTTCAGTTCTACTATAAGAAGTGTTCCCTTGGTCCCTGGGATAGGAAGGGTAATAGGTGGAGTTGGCGAAGGGGGTTAAGAATGAACTTCAGTTCTACTATAAGAAGTGTTCCCTTGGTCCCTGGGATAGGAAGGGTGGTAGGTGGAGTTGGCGAAGGGGGTTAAGAATGAACTTCAGTTCTACTATAAGAAGTGTTCCCTTGGTCCCTGGGATAGGAAGGGTGGTAGGTGGAGTTGGCGAAGGGGGTTAAGAATGAACTTCAGTTCTACTATAAGAAGTGTTCCCTTGGTCCCTGGGCTAGGATGGGTGGTAGTTGGAGTTGGCGAAGGGGGTTAAGAATAAACTTCAGTTCTACTATAAGAAGTGTTCCCTTGGTCCCTGGGATAGGAAGGGTGGTAGTTGGAGTTGGCGAAGGGGGTTAAGAATGAACTTCAGTTCTACTATAAGAAGTGTTCCCTTGGTCCCTGGGCTAGGAAGGGTGGTAGGTGGAGTTGGCGAAGGGGGTTAAGAATGAACTTCAGTTCTACTATAAGAAGTGTTCCCTTGGTCCCTGGGCTAGGAAGGGTGGTAGGTGGAGTTGGCGAAGGGGGTTAAGAATGAACTTCAGTTCTACTATAAGAAGTGTTCCCTTGGTCCCTGGGATAGGAAGGGTGGTAGTTGGAGTTGGCGAAGGGGGTTAAGAATGAACTTCAGTTCTACTATAAGAAGTGTTCCCTTGGTCCCTGGGATAGGAAGGGTGGTAGGTGGAGTTGGCGAAGGGGGTTAAGAATGAACATCAGTTCTACTATAAGAAGTGTTCCCTTGGTCCCTGGGATAGGAAGGGTGGGAGGTGGAGTTGGCGAAGGGGATTAAGAATGAACTTCAGTTCTACTATAAGAAGTGTTCCCTTGGTCCCTGGGCTAGGAAGGGTGGTAGGTGGAGTTGGCGAAGGGGGTTAAGAATGAACTTCAGTTCTACTATAAGAAGTGTTCCCTTTTTCCCTGGGCTAGGATGGGTGGTAGTTGGAGTTGGCGAAGGGGGTTAAGAATGAACTTCAGTTCTACTATAAGAAGTGTTCCCTTGGTCCCTGGGATAGGAAGGGTGGTAGGTGGAGTTGGCGAAGGGGGTTAAGAATGAACTTCAGTTCTACTATAAGAAGTATTCCCTTGGTCCCTGGGATAGGAAGGGTGGTAGGTGGAGTTGGCGAAGGGGGTTAAGAATGAACTTCAGTTCTACTATAAGAAGTGTTCCCTTGGTCCCTGGGATAGGAAGGGTGGTAGTTGGAGTTGGCGAAGGGGGTTAAGAATGAACTTCAGTTCTACTATAAGAAGTGTTCCCTTGGTCCCTGGGATAGGAAGGGTGGTAGGTGGAGTTGGCGAAGGGGGTTAAGAATGAACATCAGTTCTACTATAAGAAGTGTTCCCTTGGTCCCTGGGATAGGAAGGGTGGGAGGTGGAGTTGGCGAAGGGGATTAAGAATGAACTTCAGTTCTACTATAAGAAGTGTTCCCTTGGTCCCTGAGATGGGAAAGGTAATAGGTGGAGTTGGCGAAGGGGGTTAAGAATGAACTTCAGTTCTACTATAAGAAGTGTTCCCTTGGTCCCTGGGATAGGAAGGGTGGTAGGTGGAGTTGGCGAAGGGGGTTAAGAATGAACTTCAGTTCTACTATAAGAAGTGTTCCCTTGGTCCCTGGGATAGGAAGGGTGGTAGGTGGAGTTGGCGAAGGGGGTTAAGAATGAACTTCAGTTCTACTATAAGAAGTGTTCCCTTTGTCCCTGGGATAGGAAGGGTAATAGGTGGAGTTGGCGAAGGGGGTTAAGAATGAACTTCAGTTCTACTATAAGAAGTGTTCCCTTGGTCCCTGGGATAGGAAGGGTGGTAGTTGGAGTTGGCGAAGGGGGTTAAGAATGAACTTCAGTTCTACTATAAGAAGTGTTCCCTTGGTCCCTGGGCTAGGAAGGGTGGTAGGTGGAGTTGGCGAAGGGGGTTAAGAATGAACTTCAGTTCTACTATAAGAAGTGTTCCCTTGGTCCCTGGGCTAGGAAGGGTGGTAGGTGGAGTTGGCGAAGGGGGTTAAGAATGAACTTCAGTTCTACTATAAGAAGTGTTCCCTTGGTCCCTGGGATAGGAAGGGTGGTAGTTGGAGTTGGCGAAGGGGGTTAAGAATGAACTTCAGTTCTACTATAAGAAGTGTTCCCTTGGTCCCTGGGATAGGAAGGGTGGTAGGTGGAGTTGGCGAAGGGGGTTAAGAATGAACATCAGTTCTACTATAAGAAGTGTTCCCTTGGTCCCTGGGATAGGAAGGGTGGGAGGTGGAGTTGGCGAAGGGGATTAAGAATGAACTTCAGTTCTACTATAAGAAGTGTTCCCTTGGTCCCTGGGCTAGGAAGGGTGGTAGGTGGAGTTGGCGAAGGGGGTTAAGAATGAACTTCAGTTCTACTATAAGAAGTGTTCCCTTTTTCCCTGGGCTAGGATGGGTGGTAGTTGGAGTTGGCGAAGGGGGTTAAGAATGAACTTCAGTTCTACTATAAGAAGTGTTCCCTTGGTCCCTGGGATAGGAAGGGTGGTAGGTGGAGTTGGCGAAGGGGGTTAAGAATGAACTTCAGTTCTACTATAAGAAGTATTCCCTTGGTCCCTGGGATAGGAAGGGTGGTAGGTGGAGTTGGCGAAGGGGGTTAAGAATGAACTTCAGTTCTACTATAAGAAGTGTTCCCTTGGTCCCTGGGATAGGAAGGGTGGTAGTTGGAGTTGGCGAAGGGGGTTAAGAATGAACTTCAGTTCTACTATAAGAAGTGTTCCCTTGGTCCCTGGGATAGGAAGGGTGGTAGGTGGAGTTGGCGAAGGGGGTTAAGAATGAACATCAGTTCTACTATAAGAAGTGTTCCCTTGGTCCCTGGGATAGGAAGGGTGGGAGGTGGAGTTGGCGAAGGGGATTAAGAATGAACTTCAGTTCTACTATAAGAAGTGTTCCCTTGGTCCCTGAGATGGGAAAGGTAATAGGTGGAGTTGGCGAAGGGGGTTAAGAATGAACTTCAGTTCTACTATAAGAAGTGTTCCCTTGGTCCCTGGGATAGGAAGGGTGGTAGGTGGAGTTGGCGAAGGGGGTTAAGAATGAACTTCAGTTCTACTATAAGAAGTGTTCCCTTGGTCCCTGGGATAGGAAGGGTGGTAGGTGGAGTTGGCGAAGGGGGTTAAGAATGAACTTCAGTTCTACTATAAGAAGTGTTCCCTTGGTCCCTGGGATAGGAAGGGTAATAGGTGGAGTTGGCGAAGGGGGTTAAGAATGAACTTCAGTTCTACTATAAGAAGTGTTCCCTTGGTCCCTGGGATAGGATGGGTGGTAGGTGGAGTTGGCGAAGGGGATTAAGAATGAACTTCAGTTCTACTATAAGAAGTGTTCCCTTGGTCCCTGGGATAGGAAGGGTGGTAGGTGGAGTTGGCGAAGGGGGTTAAGAATGAACTTCAGTTCTACTATAAGAAGTGTTCCCTTGGTCCCTGGGCTAGGATGGGTGGTAGTTGGAGTTGGCGAAGGGGGTTAAGAATGAACTTCAGTTCTACTATAAGAAGTGTTCCCTTGGTCCCTGGGATAGGAAGGGTGGTAGTTGGAGTTGGCGAAGGGGGTTAAGAATGAACTTCAGTTCTACTATAAGAAGTGTTCCCTTGGTCCCTGGGCTAGGAAGGGTGGTAGGTGGAGTTGGCGAAGGGGGTTAAGAATGAACTTCAGTTCTACTATAAGAAGTGTTCCCTTGGTCCCTGGGCTAGGAAGGGTGGTAGGTGGAGTTGGCGAAGGGGGTTAAGAATGAACTTCAGTTCTACTATAAGAAGTGTTCCCTTGGTCCCTGGGATAGGAAGGGTGGTAGTTGGAGTTGGCGAAGGGGGTTAAGAATGAACTTCAGTTCTACTATAAGAAGTGTTCCCTTGGTCCCTGGGATAGGAAGGGTGGTAGGTGGAGTTGGCGAAGGGGGTTAAGAATGAACATCAGTTCTACTATAAGAAGTGTTCCCTTGGTCCCTGGGATAGGAAGGGTGGGAGGTGGAGTTGGCGAAGGGGATTAAGAATGAACTTCAGTTCTACTATAAGAAGTGTTCCCTTGGTCCCTGGGCTAGGAAGGGTGGTAGGTGGAGTTGGCGAAGGGGGTTAAGAATGAACTTCAGTTCTACTATAAGAAGTGTTCCCTTTTTCCCTGGGCTAGGATGGGTGGTAGTTGGAGTTGGCGAAGGGGGTTAAGAATGAACTTCAGTTCTACTATAAGAAGTGTTCCCTTGGTTCCTGGGATAGGAAGGCTGGTAGGTGGAGTTGGCGAAGGGGGTTAAGAATGAACTTCAGTTCTACTATAAGAAGTGTTCCCTTGGTCCCTGGGATAGGAAGGGTGGTAGGTGGAGTTGGCGAAGGGGGTTAAGAATGAACATCAGTTCTACTATAAGAAGTGTTCCCTTGGTCCCTGGGATAGGAAGGGTGGGAGGTGGAGTTGGCGAAGGGGATTAAGAATGAACTTCAGTTCTACTATAAGAAGTGTTCCCTTGGTCCCTGGGCTAGGAAGGGTGGTAGGTGGAGTTGGCGAAGGGGGTTAAGAATGAACTTCAGTTCTACTATAAGAAGTGTTCCCTTTTTCCCTGGGCTAGGATGGGTGGTAGTTGGAGTTGGCGAAGGGGGTTAAGAATGAACTTCAGTTCTACTATAAGAAGTGTTCCCTTGGTTCCTGGGATAGGAAGGCTGGTAGGTGGAGTTGGCGAAGGGGGTTAAGAATGAACTTCAGTTCTACTATAAGAAGTATTCCCTTGGTCCCTGGGATAGGAAGGGTGGTAGGTGGAGTTGGCGAAGGGGGTTAAGAATGAACTTCAGTTCTACTATAAGAAGTGTTCCCTTGGTCCCTGGGATAGGAAGGGTGGTAGTTGGAGTTGGCGAAGGGGGTTAAGAATGAACTTCAGTTCTACTATAAGAAGTGTTCCCTTGGTCCCTGGGATAGGAAGGGTGGTAGGTGGAGTTGGCGAAGGGGGTTAAGAATGAACATCAGTTCTACTATAAGAAGTGTTCCCTTGGTCCCTGGGATAGGAAGGGTGGGAGGTGGAGTTGGCGAAGGGGATTAAGAATGAACTTCAGTTCTACTATAAGAAGTGTTCCCTTGGTCCCTGAGATGGGAAAGGTAATAGGTGGAGTTGGCGAAGGGGGTTAAGAATGAACTTCAGTTCTACTATAAGAAGTGTTCCCTTGGTCCCTGGGATAGGAAGGGTGGTAGGTGGAGTTGGCGAAGGGGGTTAAGAATGAACTTCAGTTCTACTATAAGAAGTGTTCCCTTGGTCCCTGGGATAGGAAGGGTGGTAGGTGGAGTTGGCGAAGGGGGTTAAGAATGAACTTCAGTTCTACTATAAGAAGTGTTCCCTTGGTCCCTGGGATAGGAAGGGTAATAGGTGGAGTTGGCGAAGGGGGTTAAGAATGAACTTCAGTTCTACTATAAGAAGTGTTCCCTTGGTCCCTGGGATAGGAAGGGTAATAGGTGGAGTTGGCGAAGGGGGTTAAGAATGAACTTCAGTTCTACTATAAGAAGTGTTCCCTTGGTCCCTGGGCTAGGATGGGTGGTAGGTGGAGTTGGCGAAGGGGATTAAGAATGAACTTCAGTTCTACTATAAGAAGTGTTCCCTTGGTCCCTGGGATAGGAAGGGTAATAGGTGGAGTTGGCGAAGGGGGTTAAGAATGAACTTCAGTTCTACTATAAGAAGTGTTCCCTTGGTCCCTGGGATAGGAAGGGTGGTAGGTGGAGTTGGCGAAGGGGGTTAAGAATGAGCTTCAGTTCTACTATAAGAAGTGTTCCCTTGGTCCCTGGGATAGGAAGGGTGGTAGGTGGAGTTGGCGAAGGGGTTTAAGAATGAAGTTTTTGAACCATCGGGTGTTTTGATAGCTTTGACCGTCAGAAAATGGACCGTTTTATCCTAATGAGGACTTGATTTTCTACGTCTATATAAATATAAGAAATATACCTAGAGGCCTATAAAACCAATCACCGTAAAATCTAGAACAATAGTTTTCACTAAATATCATCATAATCGGATCATTTTTAAGCCTATCTGACACCCCTGAGTTGTGAAAAGTGTGATTCTCTAGTCGCCACTTCCGGATTGCGTCAAGTGGTCAACCTCATAAGTGACTTTCCTCCCTGTAGAAGGCCGCTTAAACGTTGATGGTAGTGAAATAAAAACACGATTATTAATAATGTCCTTGAATACACCTAAATAAAGGACTCAGCAACTTATCGAATAAACAAGAATCCAATATGAAAGCAAGAAATAGAATAAAACCAGATAAACTACCCCTGAGAATATCATTAAAGGATGATATTGGATCCGATATCTAATCCTAAATCTATTGATATTCTAGAACTTCACTGATATAGATAATGCTTTAAAGAACTCAACCTTATCCAGACTCAGCCGAGTATACTCGGGCAATATATTCCTAAGGAAGGGGGGGGTTAATACTGGAAGGAGGGTTGTATTGGGGGGGACAATAACATTTTATTGAACCTTTTTCAGAATTAGACCTTACAAATTGAGGGGATATAGTAATGGCGGCTCTTTTTCCAAATCCAATGGAAATTCTAAACAGACAATTCACTAGAATTATTTTATGCGACAAACGTTTTAGTTAGGAGAATGAAGTCTCTGTGATTGGTTTTGCAAAAAAGTCTTTCACATTTATTCATCCTAGCGATCAATAAAAGTAAAAAATTCTGTCTACTACATTCTATACAAATTAAACATTAAGCATTTCTTTTATGTTTATGATTTAACTAGCTGACTACCCGTGCTTCACCACGGCCGTTAATTAGTTTTTATATTGATTTAAATAAGGTATGATTAAAATTAACGCTACTACATAATTTTGTATAGTTTATTATTGCACGGACTTTAGAGTTACCCAGGAAACACCATGTGGAGGTAACCGTGCTTGTTTCCGTTAAGGAGTAAAAAAAATACAACAACCGCTTAAAAAGTTAGGTAAACAGAGATAAATACACGTTGAAAAGCATAAAACTAACAAGTTTGAAGTTTTAAGCACTTATCTCTTCGATTGACATCGCCCCACCGAACATTACAGCAGAATATTTTTTTTTTGTGTGTTTAACGGCGTATCAACATTAGGGCTATTAACGTCGGGCTATCTACAGGTTGCCGCCCTTTTCTATAATGCCAACAGCAAGTGGTCGGTCACCCATTCAGGTACTGACCATGCCCGACGTTGCTTAACTTCGGTGATCTACGGGAACCGGTGCATTCAACGTAGCTATGGCCGTTGGCCAGAATCGTTTTTGTAGAGAATTTAGTAACCTTTCGAATAGCCGCCTTCCACTTACTACGATTTCCCAACCGTTTTCGAGATATTTTAGAAAATAGATCCGAAAACTTTGTATCACCATTAATACAATTTTTCCCCATATACTTCTTAACTCCAAACGATACCAAAGTTTAAATACCTTAGATTAGATGAATGTCAAATACCTGGTACAAGTTTCAAGTGAACCAATCATCGTTTATGAATACCCACACAGAAAATTAGTTTGGAAAAGTATTTCTATCAATTTTTCTCGTAAATGGTCACAGAAATCGCTTTAAAAATGGTTTCATCCGTTTTCCTATGTTAAGGAACCTGTATAAGGAGTACCTGCAAGGTATGGACTCGAAAATGTAAGCGTTCCGATTTTTTCGCGCAAATTTTGCTCCAAAAACCATGTTCCAGTAAACGGATTCAGCTGGTTAATGAACTTGACCTTTCAAATGAGAAGAATTTGTACGAAATATCATCTAAATCGGACCATTTTTGAGCCGATGAGGAACTTCTTAATAATTCAAACCCCCCTAAAAGTACTTAAACATTTGAATATCAAAAAAACCTTTCTTAGCGAGTGTTTACATTCTGAACGGATGTCCATTCGGGATTACCACGGATGGGCCATCACCAGGGCGTAAACTCTATGAGGGGCAAAATCACAGTTTATTTCTAGTAATTCAAGGTCTGCCATCATAGTTGAAATTAACCTTAATTAAAAATAATTCTATGAAATAGATAATGTACGGTAACCGCTGTTCTTTATCGTCCTAGCAACGAATGATACCTAGGCTTGCCTGCTCTAACCAACTAAAACTCTTATAACCCCTAAAAATACTTAAAAAATCGAATATTAAAAAAATCCTTTCTTAGCGAGCGTGTACGTTCTGTAGGGAGTGACCTAGCAAAATTTCAAATTTTTCTGTCGAGTGGTTTGGGATGGGCGATGATAGGTCAGTGAGTGAGTAAGTGAGTGAGTGAGTGGTATTTGACAAATACATAGTAGATTAAGGGCGTGTCAACCCTTTAGGTCAATAACGCCTGTCTTTTGTGTGGTGATTTTTATTATAATTACTAGCGAGCCATGCTACATCTACTTTCTACCTATGACAATCCCCGTTTCAAGATCTACTTGTATCCCCAGTTACATCATAATTGGTCAAACGGTGTGAATTTGTTTATATCTGGCAAGTAATTCATAAAACAGCCGACAGAGGCCAGCACCTGCGAGTAGATAGCTCTTATCAAAGAAAGGCCACCGCTCCGTAGTTAAACTGCAATAAACTGCATTACATGATTATATAATGATGTAAAGTCATCAATGAGTTAGATTTATTCTAATTATCAACATCAACAAATAAATTTGAGACATTATTCAAAATGGCCGTCAGAATCTGAATGGTTCAGTGTAGCCAATTGCTCTGCAACAAAACTTTTGACCTTTGGACAAAATTTTGTGTGACAAGTTTGGTCAAAATCGGCCAAACGGTGTGGATTTGTATAAAGAACAAACTGACAAATAGAAGAACATACATGCCGACAAACCGACAGGTGATTTTTCTATATTGATTAATAGTTATTACTTTGTAATACTTATTAACACCTACACAGCTATAATTAAATTGTTATGAAATGGCATACTTTCTATAATTTATTTTTTTGCCTTTCTCATTTTCATGTATTCCAAAATGTCCAGGAATCCATACAAAAATCATTCTTTGCGTTTCCGCAGCTGCATGTATTCCAAAATGTCCGGGAATCCATACAAAAATCATTCTTTGCGTTTCCGCAGCTGCATGTATTCCAAAATGTCCGGGAATCCATACAAAAATCATTCTTTGCGTTTCCGCAGCTGCAGTTCATAAATTCGTTTACAATGCTTACAATTATTGGATGAATTGAATATGATTCACCTATAAAAAGTCCGTCACGCAGGAGCTGCATAACTAAGCACTTTCCTCAGAATTTGGGTAGTGTAGACTGACTGTAGACTGTAGACTGTAGACTGTTCCAGAACAATTTGCTTAAAATATCCTACATAAATAAAATAAAAACATGAATAGTTCTCTTTTAAATTTGTAATGAGTAACTGATCAATTATTAATTTGCTTCCAGAGTTATGTTTACACATGGTACCTACTACACTAAGTAATAAATACAAAAAACATCATATTATCGTATTTTGATCTAACGCAGGAACAGGATACAGTCCCTCTAGAGGTAGAAAGCGCACCTTGCGGCGGCTTTATGAACCTACGTCAGGCGGGCTTTTCTATTCAAATATATTACAAAGTAACCCCCCGCCCTTTCCGATTGACCGAGTCAGCTCATTTTTACAACACTTTTTTCTCATGAGTTACCCACGACGTATACCGCGTTTCGTTACAAATTACGACCGGTATGAGTATATTAGTAATTTGGGTCCGGAGTAAACCCCCCCCCCTCCTAATGAACCGATTCAGTTTATTTTTACAACACATATTTACCTGTAGATTACCACTACGAATACCGAGTTTCGTCGAAATATACCAAAAATCACGGCTGGTAGTGGTGAATTGGTATTGTGGGTCCGGAGTAAACCCCCCCCCCCTCCTAATGAACCGATTTAGTTAATTTTTATATCTCACTTTTCTCTCTATATTACCACTACGAATACCAAGTTTCGTTGAAATATAACAAATATTACGGCTGACATGGTCAAATTAGTGTTTTGGGTTCGGGGTAAATCCCCCCTTCCGGTGGACCGATTTTGGTGGTTAACGAACTCGTTCAATCGTTTGCTAATTGAATGCTGTATACCAAGTTTCGTGATGAAAAAACAGAAACTCTGGTCGCTATCGTGTTAACAGACACACACATATATATATATATATATATATATATATATATATAAATTTTAACGGTGGTCATTTTCGGTGTCTACTACTTAGGATCGATAAAGATTCGAAGAAATTTTTCAAAAATTCCGTCATGAGTGCAACCTCAATAGCTACTTTCCTTCGGAGGAAAGTGCTAAAAGGAGAGCGGTAAGTGAATATTGCATTATATTCGGATATCGAAGAAATTCCTAGGAAATATCTCACTACTCCAATTTATTGAAGTAATTTCGTGAGAAGAAATTGAAAAGGGGAAAATAAACACCTTCCAATAATTCCCTATTTATTGCTGGAGAAATATCTTGCCTTTGATATGTGATTCATAATTCTTCCGAGCAAAGAGCTGCTTCAATATTTCTTCAAGAATTTTCCCAATTACCTACAGCAATAAAACCTATCAATACTAGATTTCAATTTAAAACTAGCTTCAGTTGTGAGGCCAGCTTTAATATATGTTAAAAACCGTAATAACATGTGTAAATATGTAGGTTAGACGGAGATAAAAAGTTTCACATTTTTTCCTAAATATCGAATTAGTATTTCTAAAGAGAGACAACTCAAAAAGCGGTGTTTTTCAATACTGACTATGAAAGACATGGTAAATATCTCTTTATGAACCATCAAAACTGTATGTACCTAGCTACAGAGCTTCTTCCCCAGAGGGAACTTGTGTCACTCTTCCTGTCTTAATGCTATTCCATCTACATAGGCAAGAGTGTATTTACCTAGCTTCAGATCTTCTACACCAGAGGGAACTTGTGTCACTCTTCCTGTCTTAATGCTATTCCATCTACATAGGCAAGAGTGTATGTACCTAGCTTCAGAGCTTCTACACCAGAGGGTACTTGTGTCACTCTTCCTGTCTTAAAGCTATTCCATCTACATAGGCAAGAGTGTATGTACCTAGCTTCAGAGCTTCTACACCAGAGGGAACTTGTGTCACTCTTCCTGTCTTAATGCTATTCCATCTACATAGGCAAGAGTGTATGTACCTAGCTTCAGAGCTTCTACACCAGAGGGAACTTGTATCACTCTTCCTGTCTTAATGCTATTCCATCTACATAGGCAAGAGTGTATGTACCTAGCTTCAGAGCTTCTACACCAGAGGGTACTTGTGTCACTCTTCCTGTCTTAAAGCTATTCCATCTACATAGGCAAGAGTGTATGTACCTAGCTTCAGAGCTTCTACACCAGAGGGAACTTGTGTCACTGTTCCTGTCTTAATGCTATTCCATCTACATAGGCAAGAGTGTATGTACCTAGCTTCAGAGCTTCTACACCAGAGGGAACTTGTATCACTCTTCCTGTCTTAATGCTATTCCATCTACATAGGCAAGAGTGTATCTACCTAGCTTCAGAGCTTCTACACCAGAAGGAACTTGTGTCACTCTTCCTGTCTTAATGCTATTCCCTCTACATAGGCAAGAGTGAAACAACTCAAAAATCAGTGTTTTTCAGTTATGACTATGAAAGACTTGGTAAATATCTCTTTATGAACCATCAAAACTGTATCTACTTAGCTTCAGAGCTTCTATACCAGAGGGTACTCGTGTACGATAAATATCGTACTAATTATAATTTCGTCGTCATGTTGACGTAACACCTTAATGCTATATTCTATATCGTCAAACATTGTTGTTTCATTTGGATTGAGAACGTTTTATCTTTAACCGTACTTAAGAAAAGCGTGTTTTCAAGACAGCATTGATCCTAAGGTCCCAATCCTTGATGCACATAAAAACATGTTTTGACGAGTTGGTTTTCCGCAAGGTACCAACCATTATAAATCGTGTTTTGAAACAAAGCCAATGTTAGTAATGGAGAGGTAACACGCCAAGAGTACACAGTTCTTCATGAAACCTCTCGCTGCAAACCTTATTATTCTACTATTAGCGACTTGTAAAACATGTTGTAATATGTTGAAAGAATAAATAAAACAGAGAGCTGAGCGAATCCTAAGCAGAAATCAATAAACGCCGAGGAATGAAATAAATTAAATTTGTTTTGTAAATTTAATATACTTTGTTAACATTAATTATTTCATCATGTAGAAAATTAAATACTTTATTGTAATAATGTAAAAGAGAAGCGTAACAAGCAAAAAACCGTAACAAGATTAACATACTATGTTACATTGATTAACATACTATGTTACATTGATTAACATACTATGTTACATTGATTAACATACTATGTTACATTGATTAACATACTATGTTACATTGATTAACATACTATGTTACATTGATTAACATACTATGTTACATTGATTAACATACTATGTTACATTGATTAACATACTATGTTACATTGATTAACATACTATGTTACATTGATTAACATAATATGTTACATTGATTAACATACTATGTTACATTGATTAACATTTTATCATCGCTATAAAGGTTTTATTCAGACGGAAATTTTAATTTATTTCAGTTTTTTTATGCAAGCGAAGGGTAAACATCCAGATAATTACACTCATACACGCACTAGTACATATTACACCAATATCTAAACATATCAAGGCTGGCGTGTTTTCTTATTATATATAATTATTACTCGCACATTTTCATTCTCACTGAAATATTTTTTAGTCATTAGTGACGGAATATCATTAGGATTACAACCTTCCTAAATATTCAATGTACTGCAGGGAACTTTTCAATACGACCTAAAATAAAAAAAAAAACATATCCTGGAGGCGCGACTCGAACCTTCGTCTCCTGCATGAGAACCAAAGGCGTTAACTACTGGACCACGAGGAGATACAGGGAGATACTGTTTATTACAAATAGGTCAATTTTGTTTGGTCATTCGTACCTGGATATCGACAGGTTGCCACCCTTCACAAATATTAATTGTACTGGAGGGGACCTGAAATGAAAAAAAAAAAATGCTCAACCTTGAGGCGCGACTCGAACCTTTGTCTCCCGCATAATAATCCAGGGTGTTAGCCACTGGGCCACAAAGAGACCCAGGGAATTTCTGTTTATTAGAAATAGGTAAATTATTGCCAATTAATTTCTAATTATTTCCAACCTTATCTTTGAAGAGGGAAATTTTTAAGGCTGATAATTTGAAATGAGTATTATTTTGAAAACTAAGAAGTACGTTAAACGATATTGATCTTGAAGGAATGCAATTTTTCATGAGAATAATCTTTAAAGTTGGTGATCTTTATTTTATGAGTGCAACCACAGAAGTTGCAATTCCTTTGGAAAGATTTCAATATGTGTCAATATTCTTAGCCTTAATATTTTAAAGACTAATCGAATAAGGCGGAAGGTCAATAAAACTACGCCACACCCTTTCTCACTTTTTATTAGACTTCCCTACATGTTTCGCACCATTTTGGATCCTCTTCAGGTGAATATATTTAAAACATAACTTGAGCCTCAACTTGAGGAGGAGAACCTTCCACTAGCAGGGCAACGTCTGGACTGTTCATTGACTGAACGAATCCAATATGGTGTCAGATAGTCAGCTGATCGGTAATCGATCTGACATATCTTTAAAATTTATATTAATGACCAGTCTAGAGGAGGCCCAGCTAGTGGAAGGTTCTCCTCCTCAAGTTGAGGCTCAAGTTATTTTTTAAGTATATTCCCCTGAATATGGTCAAAATGGTGCGAAACATGTAGGGAAGTCTCATAAAAAGTATGTGGCGTAGTTTCATTGACCTTCCGCCTTATTCGATAATTCTAAAAATGTGGTCGATCTGTAGATATAGAATGATCTGAAAGACGGAAAACCTCTAGCATGGAGCACACGATAGATGAACAGTCTATGTATATAGCCCAGCTGCACTACCTGTCTTCGAAGGATAATGTGGAAAAATGGCGTGGGGGGGGGGTCTCCTTTCGTCCCCTCATATCTCCGCTGGGGAAAAATTACCTCACGTTCTCCTCTTCCGTCTTGAATGGAGATGAATTATGTACAGGTGACGTCATCACGCGAGGATAACACCAACGCCTCCTATATCCCATACTTCATTTCGTGCATTTCGATCTCCCAGTAATATTAACAGAAAATCAAATACTCAGAAGGTTCGCCATTAATAACATCATTTTAAGAGCCGTTTTTTTCTATCGAGTTATTCACAATATACTCTGTCCATATTTGTTTAAAGCTCCGAAACGATGGTTGATATAACTAATTTTTTATACTATTTTGATTAATTCCTATGATCAAACCCCACTTTGATCTCAACCGTCTACCATCTCTTATCAATTACTTTTCTAATTAAATGGAGTACAGGCTACGTCTGACGTTCATTTCAGCCTAACCTAAAATATGGACTGTCGCAAAACAAATATAGGCAGGAAGTAGTCCTAATTAGGCTCAGAATCGCCCACACTCCATTTATAGGAGTACTTCATCTGCAGGAACTATTTTACGAGCATTCAGTGGCATTAGAAAACTTACTCAACGCAAACGTCATGTAGTGTTTATGTTACTATGAAGTTCTGTATGTTTGTTTGAAGTTTTAGGGCAAACAACCTCAAGGTTATAATTGCACGGTTTTATGTGTCGCCTGTGTTTGGTTAACAGTCATCATGTATTAGTATTGCTTGTGCATTTGTATGAATTAATTAATTACATCCTGTATACAAATGCATCTGGTAATATGATATATGATACAATATGAAAGTTCTGTGCTCAAGGCCTCCCAACTTCATCCTCGATTAACGTTAAAAGGCCTAAACGACGTTGAAAGAGGCCTACACAAGCTCCCTTCTGCTCCGACCAGTGGCTGGAGTCTAAGAGAGATCGGTGAGCCACAGACATTGAAGGAAGAGACAGCCATTGCTAACACTTCACTTGGTCACTGCAGCAGATCTCTGGGCCACTGTCTTCTGTGTCTCCTCGGTGGAGAGAGTGGGTGGGTGACGCTTGATAGGGAGAGGACTTCAGGATTTCGATGAGTGGAAAGTTTAGGATGGAAACGTTGGAATCTGGATAATACAACATCTTTAAAGAGTGGGATATTGAGGTCTTGGCAATTAAAAATAGAATAGAATTTGTTCATAATTTCACCTTAAAATGATTAACAATATACTTAGAAAAAATACGTAAAATTGTCCTTTTGTAATGGGACTGATTTTGGAATCACTATTCAAGCTTTGCCTTGTTCTCATGAAAAGTAATGATTTTCATATCAGATGGCTGAACATGCTAGGGACGATATGTAAATACCATCTTAAAGTCTGAGGAAGTAAAACATCATGAAATATAAATAACATATAATCCTAATAACGATTTATTACCGAGTAGAAATCTCGAAGAAGATACAAATAAAAAAAATAGTTACAGACTCACCCTAACAGCATCTAACCTCAGACAGCTACATACCTGGAACAAAATAATATAAAATGTTTTAAAATAATTAAATTAGACAATACAAGTATTTATAAATAAACTAGCTGTTACCCGGCGTGCCATGCTACACCTACTTTCTGCATATAGCTGTTACCCGGCGTGCCATGCTACACCTACTTTCTGCATCTAGCTGTTACCCGGCGTGCCATGCTACACCTACTTTCTGCATCTAGCTGTTACCCGGCGTGCCATGCTACACCTACTTTCTGCATATAGCTGTTACCCGGCGTGCCATGCTACACCTACTTTCTGCATCTAGCTGTTACCTGGCGTGCCATGCTACACCTACTTTCTGCATCTAGCTGTTACCCGGCGTGCCATGCTACACCTACTTTCTGCATCTAGCTGTTACCCGGCGTGCCATGCTACACCTACTTTCTGCATCTAGCTGTTACCCGGCGTGCCATGCTACACCTACTTTCTGCATATAGCTGTTACCCGGCGTGCCATGCTACACCTACTTTCTGCATATAGATAAGCCTAAATAAATTAGAAACCAAATAAGTACTATTAAAATATAATAACACGAATCTGTAACTGTTTCGAACCCGTGACCTCCCAAGTGTCAGTCCTAGACGACTTTGACCTAACCTATAACACTCCCCGTATCAAGACATACATGTATACCAAGTTTGGTAAAAATCGGTCCAACGGTGTGGATTTTTATTTTAAAAAAGAAAACATACAGAGAGCAACTGGTAGACGTTTTTGACCGGGCCTATGTCAATCCCCTGATCAAGAGCAACCTGTGTGCCCAGTTTGATCAAAATCTGTCAAACGGTGTGGGTTTGTATAAAGAACAAACGTACAGACAGACAGATGGTAGCCGTTTTGACCTAGCCTATGACAATCGCCGTACCAAGATTTACCTGTGTTCCAACTTAGGTCAAAATCGGTCGAACGCTGTGGATTTTTATAGGGAACTAACATACAGACAGACAGCTGGTAGAGGTTTTTGACTTAGCCTACGGCACTCTCCAGATTAAGATCTACATGTGTACCGACTTTAGTCAAAATCGGACGAACGGTGTGCATTTGTATAGGGAACAAACATACAGACAGACAACTGGTAGATTTTTTTGACTTAGCCTAGGAGATTTCTCGTATCAAGAACTACCTTTATTCCAAGTTTGGTCAAAATCGGTCAAACGGTGTGGATTTGTATACGGAACAAACAAACAGAAAAACATACAGACACGTGATTTTTATATATATAGATAAATTGTTCTTCTACATATTTTATATAAAAACATTGAGTGATTATTTTGCCATAATTCTGCACAGTAGATGTTGTTTCGAATCCAGCCTGTGGCAGTTCGAAGTTATTACCATTGGACTTACTGTGTCCCTGTTTGTCTAGCAATACGCCAAGCCAAAATTATAATTTTGGTAATTACAAGGATACACAGTTGATAGTTATCAACTGTGTAATCTGCTGTAAAATAAGTCTGATTTTCATAAATGAATTTTTCGCTGAAGATTAAGTTTTTGCAAAATAAACATATTTATCCTTGTAATGACCATGATGCTGAGCCGATATGGTGAAACAGACCTCCGATTCGAATTCAGTGACCCTCAAAACCATGGAAGCTCTTTTTCTTCTTTAAAAACTTCATACGAAATTTGAATGCTCTTAATCCTGACGTGATGGAGTGAAATGGGCTCCGGATTCGGAGTCAGCGTGTAGAAATACACAAGAATATATGTATGGTGTCTTTGGAAAATACAACTTTTTTTTTTTTATTGTGCTTGTGTTATTTAACTTTTTCATTGTTCGGAAAAAAAACTCGTTTTAATTATGAAAATGTCATTTGGTAAGTAAATGAAACCCAGTAATTCAATTCTAGCAATAAAGTGTACATTAATTACATACACCCACGTATCGTGCCCACGTATCGTGCCCACGTATCGTGCCCACGTATCGTGCCCACGCACGTCAACAACAATTATTACATTAGTAATACCTACCTAACATTTCGCAAAATCACAAATTTAATTTCATGAGGAAATCAACGTCTGGTAAACACATCATATCCGTTTACCCGTGATGCGAAATTCGGAGACGGAGTAACCCTCCATCGTGGGCGTTGTTATTTATCTACGTATGTCATCCATTCTGGATACTAAACGGACCTGGTTTATGGAAATGACAATTTAGACGTGAACATGTTAATAAAGTTCACGAAATGAACTTTATTCTACTATAATATATTTTTTTAGATGAATATCAAACAACTGGAACAATTTTCAAGCGAATAAACCGTTTTTGAATACCCATACTAAAATTAGATCGAAAGAATAGTTGTTCCTAATTTTCTCAAAACCGGTTACAGATATCGCATTGAAAGTGGTTTTATTTGTTTCTCTACGTTATATAACCTATAAAACGTGTACCTGGAAACCTACAAACAAAAATCCGTAAGCGCAACGATTTTTTTTCACGCAAATTTCGTCCGTAAAACAGTTGCCGGTGGTGGATTCTACTGATTAAAGAATTTGACCTTTAAAATTAGACAAAGGATTTTTGTACCAAATTTCATCAATATCGGTCCGTTTTTGAACTTGTAAGAGAGCGAATAGACAACTCTATATATATATATATATATATATATATATATATATATATATATATATATATAATTTCTCGCTTTCCTTATCGGGAAGTCCTGTCTTCATGTTGTCAGGCGTAATACTACGTAGTACACACACAAGCATATATATATATATTTAGATGGAACGGCATTTTTCTCCAGCGGTGGTACTCCTCCTCACTTCTTCCTGGGATATTTCGATGGGTTCATCTCCATCTTCGAAAATATCATCCCAGCGACGAAAAATAAACATCAAGCATAGTAAACCTTACGGCGAGGAAAATACAGGAGGAAAAAAAAAAGACGCAATACCATCAGCGCTACTAACGGACAGAATCCCAACTACACCAGGGAACTCCAATACCATTGGTCCGCCGATACTGCGGCTAGAGAGTAGAAAGGGCGCCCAGATCGAGAAAAATTTCATTCCCTTGGCAACCACCGAGGAAGAAACAATAAGTACCTGGCTGAAGAAGATGGAGATGAATCCATCGAAATATCCCAGGAAGAAGTGAGGAGGAGTACCATCGCTGGAGAAAAATGCCGTTTCATCTAAAAATACTATCCCAGCGACGAAAAATAAACATCAAGCAATATATATACAGTAGAACATGGATAATTCGAAATCGTCTTTAATTCGAATATTTCTTTCGGTCCCTAGAATTTAGGGCATAAACAATGTAAAAAAATCGTGGTTAATCCGAAAAATTTTTTTTATAATTCGAATTTTTTACGAGCCTGTGCCTCCAATGGGAAGTGGACAGAGAGGCGGTCGATCTTAAATCTTGTGAAAATATTCTCCCCTCGGTTAAGGTGGGTAATAAGATACGGATGTAGGGGTTCCGGGACAAGAAGCACGGCGGTCTCATAGTCTAGTTCTTGGACTCTAGGAGTTCTGCAAAGTGGTGAGTCGCGCTTCCTCCCTTCCAGGGGTTGTTATAGTTACATCCTGTCGTTTTATCCTAGAATTCCCTCTCATCATCCCTCCCATCTTCATTTCTTATTCAGTTATTAGTCAGTCAGTGCCTAGATCTGTTGTATTGTTGATATGTTTGTGCCTTGAACCGCACTGTACAGGTTCAGTGAGTTGTTGATTTAAGATATCGAAGTTATAAAACTTTAATGTTGTCCGAGAAAATAGCTGCGATTAAAGAAGTTGAAAAAGTAATAAAGTAAACATCTGAAATTTCCAGGGATTTTGGTATTCTTCCTAACATGTTATCAACTAACCTGAAAAATAAAGAAGAAAATCTTGCCCATGAATATGACTTTTTTTCAAAACAATAGACTTTTATTTTTACTTTTTTGATAAATTATTTATTACTCATGTTCATAATCATCAATTTATGATATGTTTGTTTTTCTTTAAATAAAATGTATTTTTTTAAATTAAAAATGTGGAAATATGAAGTTAGATTTCTTAACCCTTTATTTTCGAGAACTTTTGTAATTCGAATTTTGGATAATTCGAACTTTTCTATCGGTCCTTTGGGGTTTGAATTATTTCCCCATCGTACCAAGTTATTTTCGTCATCTGTGGGTTCTGAAAGGTAGAATGTTCTGGTCGGCACTTCCGGATTAGTTCAACTTCATAAGCGGGTTTGTTCGCAATGCAGGGAAGAAAGAACTGCGCTAAAACTGAAAAAAATAAATCCAAAATGTCCTTACCATTGATCTGGTGATTATAAAACACTCGAAATCTGTTACCAAAGAATACAGCCCAATTAGGATGGTCCTGACAAGGAACGGTGATTAGTTATCAGATGGCCTTCTTGTCGGTGGGAAACTCGGCTAGAAGTGATTCACAGGAACAGCCAATTTCGTCGTTGTTGTGGATAATTCTGTTTGTGCAAATCGCTCATGTTTAATTCATAGCGTCGATGGTATTTTTTACGAGAATATCGGAATGTAAAATTAAAATGCGGTGATTTGAAGCAGGCTTAGTGAAGTGATTCGTGAGTTATTACCACAAGAACTAGTGAAATAGTTGCTTACACCATCCAGTGATAAACAACAATTCTCCCAGCACAACAAGTCAATAATTGTTATGGTATAATAGAGCTGGGCTATCTACAGGTTGCCCGCAACATATCAATATATAACGGATATCTCAGGGAACACAGAAGCTGACAAATATGCAAAACAAGTTACAGAAACATGTACAGTCGACGTGGAAGAATTGACGGTACAAGACTTACACACTAACATAAAACCTTACTTACAAAATGAATGGCAAAAAACCTGGACGAACATGACAAACAACAAACTAAAAGAAATCAAGAAAACAGTTTGTGTTTGGCCCTCCAGCAACCGATCGGACAGAAGAGACGAGGTCGTCCTTACTCGATTGCGGATCGGGCATACATTACTGACACATCGCTATTTAATGACGAGACAGGACGGACCAGTTTGTGACATTTGCAACAAAAACTTGACCATAAAACACATAATAACTGACTGCAAAAAATGCGACGGATTAAATCTACCAAACGACTTGAATGAACTCTTGACGGAAAACAGTCCACACATAAACACAATACTCACTCACCTTAAAGATACAAACATTAACAATTACATTTTAAATACACGCATTATGAAATCTATAAAAATATGTATGACTTAACGTGAAGTTGTGTAATAGACACAGTTTTTTAAAAACTAAAATGTGCAATACACATTCAAGTATTACCACTTTCTACATTTTGGAATAATTCAATACTGTAAAATTTTTACACTTTTTATTTTATTGTTTATTTTTTATTTATTTATTTTTTTTTATTTGCTCTAAACTTTTTAACCTTTTTTTTACAAGAATAACTGCAAATACTTACATTTTAACTTGTTTAACTGTTACTGGTATCTACTTCGAACATCTGGATAAGAGCGAGTCGCTACATATACGAGCTCTATAATAAATAACATTATATAACGGTCACCCATCCACTTAGTAACTACTTGTGAGCTCAACTTTCGCAAAAAAAAAAAAAAAAAAAAAAAAAAAAAAAAAAAAAAAAAATGATACCTGGAGTTTGATACGAAAATAATTGTGTTTTTGAATATTCATTATATTTAGGCAAGTGCTCGCCAATTAAAGAAAGTTAATCTAAAGTCTAGTTTCTGGATTATAAAGAATGGTTATTAATGTTGTATTTACTAAAACATTAGTTTAGTTTGTGTAACATTATCTATGAGTAAGGATCTCTGAAATTCACCATGTCAGAACAAGATTTCGAAGACAAGAATGATTACGATAGGCCTTCTGTTGTTGATCAGGACCAACTGAAGACTTTAGTAGAAGAAAACCCTAGCAAAACTACTAGGAACATTGCTAGAGAAGTTGGTGTTGACCAATCAAAAGCTATTCGCCATCTCACTTTGGTAGATGAAAACCCTAGCAAGACTACTAGGAACATTGCTAGAGAAGTTGGTGTTGACCAATCAAAAGCTATTCGCCATCTCACTTTGGTAGATGAAAACCCTAGCAAGACTACTAGGAACATTGCTAGAGAAGTTGGTGTTGACCAATCAAAAGCTATTCGCCATCTCACTTTGGTAGATGAAAACCCTAGCAAGACTACTAGGAACATTGCTAGAGAAGTTGGTGTTGACCAATCAAAAGCTATTCGCCATCTCACTTTGGTAGATGAAAACCCTAGAAAAACTACTAGGAACATTGCTAGAGAAGTTGGTGTTGACCAATCAAAAGCTATTCGCCATCTCACTTTGGTAGATGAAAACCCTAGCAAAACTACTAGGAACATTGCTAGAGAAGTTGGTGTTGACCAATCAACAGCTGTTCGCCATCTCACTTTGGTAGATGAAAACCCTAGCAAAACTACTAGGAACATTGCTAGAGAAGTTGGTGTTGACCAATCAAAAGCTATTCGCCATCTCACTTTGGTAGATGAAAACCCTAGCAAAACTACTAGGAACATTGCTAGAGAAGTTGGTGTTGACCAATCAAAAGCTATTCGCCATCTCACTTTGGTAGATGAAAACCCTAGCAAAACTACTAGGAACATTGCTAGAGAAGTTGGTGTTGACCAATCAACAGCTGTTCGCCATCTCACTTTGGTAGATGAAAACCCTAGCAAAACTACTAGGAACATTGCTAGAGAAGTTGGTGTTGACCAATCAAAAGCTATTCGCCATCTCACTTTGGTAGATGAAAACCCTAGCAAGACTACTAGGAACATTGCTAGAGAAGTTGGTGTTGACCAATCAACAGCTGTTCGCCATCTCACTTTGGTAGATGAAAACCCTAGCAAAACTACTAGGAACATTGCTAGAGAAGTTGGTGTTGACCAATCAAAAGCTATTCGCCATCTCACTTTGGTAGATGAAAACCCTAGCAAGACTACTAGGAACATTGCTAGAGAAGTTGGTGTTGACCAAGCAACAGCTGTTCGCCATCTCACTTTGGTAGATGAAAACCCTAGCAAAACTACTAGGAACATTGCTAGAGAAGTTGGTGTTGACCAATCAAAAGCTATTCGCCATCTCACTTTGGTAGATGAAAACCCTAGCAAGACTACTAGGAACATTGCTAGAGAAGTTGGTGTTGACCAATCAACAGCTGTTCGCCATCTCACTTTGGTAGATGAAAACCCTAGCAAAACTACTAGGAACATTGCTAGAGAAGTTGGTGTTGACCAATCAAAAGCTATTCGCCATCTCACTTTGGTAGATGAAAACCCTAGCAAGACTACTAGGAACATTGCTAGAGAAGTTGGTGTTGACCAAGCAACAGCTGTTCGCCATCTCACTTTGGTAGATGAAAACCCTAGCAAAACTACTAGGAACATTGCTAGAGAAGTTGGTGTTGACCAATCAAAAGCTATTCGCCATCTCACTTTGGTAGATGAAAACCCTAGCAAGACTACTAGGAACATTGCTAGAGAAGTTGGTGTTGACCAAGCAACAGCTGTTCGCCATCTCACTTTGGTAGATGAAAACCCTAGCAAAACTACTAGGAACATTGCTAGAGAAGTTGGTGTTGACCAATCAACAGTTGTTCGCCATCTGAAAATCCTTTATTATTTTTGCATTAACCAAACAAATGTAACATATTTATACGACCTTTGGTCTTATTGCTTAGACGCTAGAGTCTAAGGTGTATTAATCAATTCGAGAACGACAGCCACAATAGATTTTGACGAATTAGGGTCCTAAGGACGATTATACACGGCCGCTTGAAGTGCACTGTTGAAGCAGTTTTTTTTTTTCCAAAGCGTGTATAGTAAACTTAACCGAAAATAAAAATCCACGTTTTGTACGTCAGAACCTTTATGAATCCAGGGCACGAATGTTTTGCTGTGGGTAATCTACAGGGTCTGTCCGGAATGTAATAGGACTGAGTCGATTAAAAAAAAAATATTGATCCAACGGTTACAATTTTTTTAAAACTATCAAAATATTCTCCTCCTGCGCCGATACAGCGCTGCCAGCGCGATTTTCAAGCATTGAAGGCTTCACGGTAGGCATTCTCCGGAATGGCCTTTAGAGCCGCGGTACAAGCTGCTTGGATCCCCTCTGTCGTCTCAAAATGCTTTCCTTTCATCGGTCTATTCAGGGCGGCGGGGAAGCGTTGGGATGCCTGCCAGGCTTGGTAGCTGGACACAAGACAGGAGGTGGGAGTCGGGGCGTTGTCGTGGAGCAACTTCCAGTAGGCTGCGATGTCTTGTTGGACCCGATTGACCCTTCATTTGAATCTCTTGAGAACTTCCACGTAGAACTTGGAGTTGACGGTTTGTCCAGGAGTCACATTGTTGGTGTTTGTCGAAGTGGAAGGTCTTCCAGCACGGCCTTCATCGGCGACCTCTTCCCGGCCCTTCGATAAGGCCTTGTGCCCCCGAAACACACCACTTCTTGCTAAAGTATTATCTGGGTAAGCCTGCTTCATCATATCAAACGCCTCTGTCACAGATTTACCGAGTTTCACACAGAATTTAATCGCCGACCTCTGCTCTAATGAACGCAGCATTTTCGGCTTGTACCACTCACAAAAACTCGTCGCACGAAAAAGCCTATCTTGACTCTCCGGATGCTCGGAGACAACTGACCAACCCCTCGTTCGTTAGATAGGGACCCATACTACCGAATCCAGTCGGCGCACGTGCGCTCCGAAGTACAGTCGCGGCGGAAACAAATCAGTCCTATTACTTTCCGGACAGACCCTGTATATGCACATATTGGGCGGGGGAACGCCAATGAAGGCGTTGGTGAACACATCCCATTCATACTTCCACCAAAAAGAAAACATAAAGCATTCCAGACACATTCTTAAGTGCATTCCAACTACTCTCTGTAGATTGCACATTGTAGCAAGCCCTACGGTCACCGACATTCGAAGCTCGGACGCAAAGGCGTGTCTCCCGCAAAGACTTTAAAGACTCAACGCTACTAGAATAGGCAAACCCTACGGTCACCGACATTCGACGCTCGGACGCAAAGGCGTGTCTCCCGCAAAGACTTTACAAACTCAACGCTACTAGAATAGGCAAACCCTACGGTCACCGACATTCGAAGCTCGGACGCAAAGGCGTGTCTCCCGCAAAGACTTTACAGACTCAACGCTACTAGAATAGGCAAACCCTACGGTCACCGACATTCGACGCTCGGACGCAAAGGCGTGTCTCCCGCAAAGACTTTACAGACTCAACGCTACTAGAATAGGCAAACCCTACGGTCACCGACATTCGACGCTCGGACGCAAAGGCGTGTCTCCCGCAAAGACTTTACAAACTCAACGCTACTAGAATAGGCAAACCCTACGGTCACCGACATTCGACGCTCGGACGCAAAGTCGTGTCTCCCGCAAAGACTTTACAAACTCAACGCTACTAGAATAGGCAAACCCTACGGTCACCGACATTCGACGCTCGGACGCAAAGGCGTGTCTCCCGCAAAGACTTTACAGACTCAACGCTACTAGAATAGGCAAACCCTACGGTCACCGACATTCGACGCTCGGACGCAAAGGCGTGTCTCCCGCAAAGACTTTACAAACTCAACGCTACTAGAATAGGCAAACCCTACGGTCACCGACATTCGACGCTCGGACGCAAAGGCGTGTCTCCCGCAAAGACTTTATAGACTCAACGCTACTAGAATAGGCAAACCCTACGGTCACCGACATTCGACGCTCGGGCGCAAAGGCGTGTCTCCCGCAAAGACTTTACAAACTCAACGCTACTAGAATAGGCAAACCCTACGGTCACCGACATTCGACGCTCGGACGCAAAGGCGTGTCTCCCGCAAAGACTTTACAAACTCAACGCTACTAGAATAGGCAAACGGACATACTCACCGTCCATTTATCGCTTCTCGTGCCTTAGCATCGCTTGCATCAATCATCCCTGAACAAATACAGCATAGGCGAAACTGCAACAGAGCTATTTCAACAAGACCGTTCCGCCAGCATATCGTCCTTTTGAAGGCTTCATATTTCAAGGCAATCATGTTGTTATAATTTATGTACGAAATAAAAATAAAGAGTGCATACTTCAATATCCCAAAACAAAAAGAAAGAAAATTCTGATATTATTACGACGAGGCTTAAGAATGTTTTGTTTTATTTCTGTGCATCTGCTTGGTAGGCCATTCAGGCCGGACTATTTACATGTTACCACCCTTTCGTACCCGCATCTCCTACGCCAAGATGTATTCCTACAAATATCCTCGTAATATGGTTATATGAGAATCGACGCTGATGATTATTTCAATCATGGCGATGGGACATATAAACCAGTGATTTGATTTATTTATCCACGGTGTGAATACATACGGTGTATATACAACTAAAATATAGACAATTGCAAATAGGCAAAGCATTTACAACAAAATATCTTCAACTTAAATATAATCAGCCTTAAATATTTATAAAGTTGAAGAATAATTGTAATCCAACAAAATATCTTCACCTTAAATATAATCAGCCTTAAATATTTATAAAGTTGAAGAATAATTGTAATCCAACAAAATATCTTCACCTTAAATATAATCAGCCTTAAATATTTATAAAGTTGAAGAATAATTGTAATCCAACAAAATATCTTCACCTTAAATATAATCAGCCTTAAATATTTATAAAGTTGAAGAATAATTGTAATCCAACAAAATATCTTCACCTTAAATATAATCAGCCTTAAATATTTATAAAGTTGAAGAATAATTGTAATCCAACAAAAAGTAATAATTTTTTTTTCCTTTTCTTTTGGTGCATCTACTGCTGAGGTCATTAGCACCATCTTTATTGTTTTCTGTTTGGACAGACTAGGAGCCCTTAAATGTAGATTTGACTTATACTATTATTATATTATATACATATTTACAAAATTGGTTGCATCCTTTTTGTAAATATGTAACATATTAATGGTTGATCTAACAAATGTTAGATCAACCATTAAGAGTTCTTACATCTAAACAAGTAATATTTACAAGCACACCATAAAGAAAAAAAAAAAAAAAAAAAAAAAAAAAAAAAAAAAAAAAAAAAGAGGCAAACACACACATTCCCAAATAAATTACATTCATTCCTAAAAACATATAAATTAACGAAATAAACTATGTACACAAATTGTTAAAATACTATAACGTTGTTTTTTCCCTTTCATACTTGACTGAATACTTTAATGTCCTTTAAATAATCTATCAACCTTTTCACAGAAGGCTCTGTCCTACTCAAGATATCACTCAGGTTATTTGGCAACTGGTGCCGCCGCCTTGCCTCGCCAAGTCGCGGGCACTCCACCAAGATGTGCATTACATCGAGGAGGGCACCACATCGCTCGCAATGAGGCCGGCGACGACCCACGAGATGATATCCATGAGTAAGACGAGTGTGGCCGATTCTTAAACGGGTTAAAACTACGTCTTCGCGTCTTTTCACATTGCTTTTAAGGCTCTTGACCATCACAGAGGTCTCGACATTTTTAATAAACAGATCTTTAATATTAAAATCTTCCTGCCATTTATTATTTATTAGGTGTTTTAAGTAAAACTTCACATCTTTTTTATGAAGAGGAGAAGCAGGGTCCGCTGGCATTTCAGCAGCCTGCCTCGCCAATTCATCCGCTTTCTCGTTGCCCTCAATGCCCGTATGCCCCGGAATCCAGAGGAACGATACGGTTGTTCCTCTAGAGTACAAGACAGCCAGTACATTGAGGACCTCTTGTAAATGTGAGTCTCTGGTGAATTTATTTTGGACTGCAAGCAGGAAACTATATGAGTCTGTACACACTAATATGTTTGTATCGAGAGCTCCGTAATGCTCAAGAGCTATTTTTATAGCTTGTAATTCCGCTCTATATATGTGTGGATTCAGGGGAACAGCGAGATTTCTCTCGCCGTCAATAAAGATTCCACATCCGGTTCCTGTATTAGTTTTCGAGCCATCTGTGAAAATAATTAGGTGTTCTGGGAAGTTACCAACAACTTCGTAATACATTCCCTTGTAAACAATGGGTGGCGTGTTGGATTTACTGAACCGCGTAAGTGAGAGGTCTATGTTTATATCTGGGAGAACCCATGGAGCTACGACCGGAGGCCGTGTCTCCAGCAGGTTACCCCAAGAGCCACCATATGACTGAATTAATTCGTTTGCTCTCACTGCCAACGGTCGAGTAATTGTACGTCTATGTCGGTAGATATCTAATTCGTCACTGTCTGTTATAATTTTATGGAGGAAATGCCTATGATAGAGTCATTAGCGCTCGCCTATGGTTTGGAGGAAGATGTCCGGCCTCGATGTAGATGGAATCCAGTGGGCTGGTGCGAAAGGCACCAATCGCAACCCGTAGCCCCGTGTTGTAGAGCCTGTCTAGCTGGCGGAGACACGACTTGCGTGAAGACCCATAGATTGCACACCCATAATCGACTCTGGACCTTATCAATGCGTCAAATATTTTTAAAGGATCGATTTTTCGGCACCCCACTTGAATCTAGACAATGTCCTTAAGATTCTGAGGGATGCCTCGCATCTCTGGATCGTATAATTAATATGGTGCCTCCACCTTAATTGCGCATCCATTATTAGTCCAAGGAACTTATGTCTGTCTCTGAAGGTAACCACAGAACCATCCAACAGTAGTGATGGATGATTATGTGGTCGCCGAAGTCTGCAAAAGTGAACCGCCACAGTTTTGTCAGCTGAGAATATAAAACCCCTTGCCTTAGCGACAGTACAAACTGTGTCATGCCTCCTGCAGACCCCGAGCTTCTTCATCTCCCGGCGGGTGTGATATAAATAGGGCTAGATCGTCTGCGAAGAGTGATCTGCCTATTTCATCACTTACATTGTCAGCAATTCCATTTATTGCGACAAGAAACAGAGTTACGCTGAGGACGGATCCTTGAGGGATGCCATTTTCCTGTACACGTAGCGATGACATGGCATCGCTTATTCGAACTATAAATGTCGTTTCTTCGAGAAAGCTCTTGAGGAATAGAGGAAGTCTTCCCCTGAAACCCCATTCGTGGAGCCTCCGGAGAATATCATGCCTCCATGCCCTGTCATATGCCTGTTTCATGTCGAAAAAAATGGCCGTGACATGTTGCCGGGAGCAGAAACCTTTCTGTATAATGTGTTCCAATAGCGCTAATTGGTCTTGGGTGGAGTATCGTTGCCTAAATCCTGCCTGATATTTGCTTATCAAATTATTTCTTTCCAGCTCATGAACTAGCCGATAATTCACCATAGCCTCCAAGAGCTTTCCCAGACAACACAGAAGCGATATGGGTCTGTAGCTACTTGCAGACTGAGGATCCTTACCAGGCTTAATGATTGGAATTATTATTGATTCCTTCCAAGCAGATGGAAATTTTGCATTGGTCCAGAGTGTATTATATAGGTCTAAGATCATCCTTTTACCAAGTTCTGGTAAATTTATTAGCATCTCAAATGGAACACCATCGCTTCCTGGCGATGATTTCTTAGATGCCATTTGCATTGTTCTATTCATTTCTTGCATGCTGAACTCTACATTGTAATCATCCGTTGTGTCTTCAACTGGTCCAAAGTCCAAATGGGTCGCCTCTTCGCTCGCTCTAGCTGCATCAAAATGTTCGTCAGAGTCTATGAGGCTGAACGTGGAGCCGAAGTAATCTGCGAATGCACTTGCGACTTCCAACGGATCATCAATGCACATTCCAGCATTCAGAAGAACTGGGATTTGCGGTTTTATGTGTCTTCCTCCAATGGCTCTTATTTTTCTCCAGACCTCGGATGTGGAGGCATCGCTCGTCATAGTGCTGACGTAACTGGCCCACGAGTCCCTTTTCTTTTTTAGTTTAATCCGCCTTTCTAGTGCTCTTGCCTTTTTAAAGGCGATGAGGTTTTCTTGGTTTGGATGCCTCTTAAAACGATTGAAGGCTCTTTTCTTTGATTTATTGGCATCCCAACATTCCTCATCCCACCAGGGAACAGGTATTCTCTTTGAGTGAGATGAGGCATGTGGGATAGACTTTTAATAGTTAATAGCCTCCATAATGTTCTTTAGAGTTTCATCCGTGGACTCTGCCGAGTCAGGGAGAATGAATGATTCTCGAAACTGATCCCAATTTGCTCTTTTGATTGCCCATTTTTTTGGATTTCGGTAATCATTATATCTACCCGCGACTGTTACCAGTATTGGAAAGTGGTCGGGTCGATGTGGATCTTCTAGAACCTCCCATTGAAGGTATGATGATGTTAAACAGTTAGTAATCGAGAGGTCAATAGCATCCAATGTTCCCGAGGATTCGGAGAAATGAGTTGGTGACCCATCGTTGAGGACCAACAGGTCCAACTCTTCGATGGTATCGTAGAGTAAGCGCCCCTGTGGGGTGCTCCTCCTCGAACCCCAGGAAACATTGTGTGTATTGAAGTCTCCTAAAATTATAACTGGAGGAGTTAATTGTTGGATAACGTTTCTCACCTCTCTCACGTCGTATCCTCGACCATCCGGGAGATATAGTGAACAGACTGTGGCAATTATTGGGGTTCTCAGACGCACAGCGACAGCTTGAAGAGGCGTGTTTAGTATTATTGGTTGTGCCCCGAGCTTCTCCAGGGAGTAGATAGCCACGCCTCCGTGTCTTCTACCACCCGGCAAAACTCTAGGCTCTCTATGTTCAATCCTGTAGCCGGGCAACTGCCTGGGCGTGTCTTCAGGAAATTTTGTTTCCTGAAGGGCTATTACTAAAGGTTTGTAGGGGCTAACCAAGTAACGGAGTTCGTCGCTATGTTCTGAAAACCCGCGAATGTTCCACTGTAAAAATTTATTTTTTTGGGTCATAATTATTCAAGTAATCGGTTTTCATTCTCCTTCGGCAGGCATTTTCTTAGCTCCACGTTTTTTGCCCTTAGGCCATCCTTTCTTTCCGCTAAGTAATGGAGTGAAAGAGCCACCCCCATCATCCGTCAAGTCTTCGACGGAATCAGCCTTGGGGACTGGTGCAGTGGCAGGCGGCTGATTCACACTTTTATCAATAATTAAAGGGGAAATTGCCTTTCCCCTTTCTTTGTCATCATTCACCAGAGAGAATGATGTTGTAGGAAAGGGATTGGGAATAGGAGGGGGGAGGGGTTTGGTTAAATCTGGGGGTTTGGGAGAAGGGGGATTGGGGTGAGGGGGTTTGCTGGAAGGGGGTTTGGGGGAAGTGGGTTTGGGGGAAGTGGGTTTGGGGGAAGTGGGTTTGGGGGAAGTGGGTTTGGGAGGAGAGAGATTTTTTGATGTTCTTGTTTCTGTGATTACATCAGTCTTATTTTTCACAGCACTAGAGTCGTAGTTTGGACATTTCGGTGGAGATGGACATGGTGTTGGATTGTGTGTTGGATAACCACAAACACATATCTCGTTCTCCGACCTGCATCTCACAGCAGAATGTCCAAACGTTTGACATTTGAAACATCTCAGCGGCGCGGGCACATATGGGCGGACTCTAAGTTTATAAAAGGCTGCCTGTACACAGGAAGGTACCTCAGGTTGGTCAAACGTGAGCATAACACTTCCTGTGAATTCCAAGGATTCCCCGTCGCTATCCGCCGTCCTCCTCTTGCGGAAGAACCTACGGACAGCGAGGACGCCCTGGTCTCGCAGCCCATCTAAAATCTCAGCATCCGAGGAATGTTCCAAATCGAAACAAGTTATGACACCTCTGGATGTATTCAGTGTTCTGTGCAGTTCTGCCTTAACACCGAATACACCCAGAAGTCTTTGTCTTCAGAATTTTATCGGACTGGGGTTTACTTATAACTTCGATCAGCAAGGAACCATTTGACATCTTGCTTAATCCGGCTACATTTCCAAATTCTTGGTTTATCAATTTATTACTAAGGAATGGAGAGACTTTCGTAAAAGTGTGACCCTCCACTCGGCTCACTATAATATAACTTGGCAAATTTCTGCACATCATTTACTGGTGTTTCTATAGTAGTCTTTTCTTCCCTCTTCTAGATTTCTTTTTCTCGGGACTCTTTGTAGGCGTTGTAAACGGCTCCAAAGTGAACCGAGAAATTGGCGTGATAGTTTCACGCTTCTCTAACATATCCAACACCTGGTTCTGAACAACGTCGGTTCGTTCAGCACCCTGTGTTAGCTGTGAACTGTTCCCGATTATCCTCAGTGGAGGTTTGGGTTAGGGTTTTGTTAGGCAATGATTGGTCCAGGTCCATGCGAGTGTCACCCAGAGCGTCCTGCTTACCCTCTGGGTTATCCGTTATAAGAAGGCCGGCTGTATCCTTTAGTGAGGTCGTAGGGAATAAAGTTTAGGTGACTCGGATCCCTAATCTTCGCCACCGAGTCTGCTGGTGGGGCTGCCACCTTGGCCGGCAGACCGACGCACATTCCCTCTCTAATAGAGGAGGATCCGCTCAGTAGGGA
>OX328128.1:2479819-2801712 GCA_946811695.1 Gonocerus acuteangulatus | reverse complement strand
GTCGTCAAAGTTGAAAGTGTGTTTTTTTGTTATGGCGTGTTTTGCGAGGGCGGATTTGTGGATTTCTTTGTTTTTTACTGTTCGTTTGTGTTGTGTTATGCGGGAGTGAATATAATTTTGGTTTCACCTATGTATACTGCATTACAGGAGGGGGTTTGGCAAGGTATTTGGTAAACGCAGTGGGTAGTGCAGTCATAGGGAATGGGATCTTTGAGTTTGGTGTACAATGTAGTTAGTTTGTTAGTGAAGCAGTCTAGTATGTCAGTTAGTCTATCGGGGTTGATAATTAGCAGGAGGTCATCTACATACTTGCAAATGAAAGATATGTCCTGGGGGAACAGTGGGACGAAAGTGTTGAGTAAGTCAGTAAGAAAGATCGAGGATAAGTCTGGAGCAAGGCAGTTACCCATAGCTAACCCTTTGTTGGACTGCTTCAACTCCTATCATCCCAGACTACAATTTACGGTGGAGACTGAACAAGACCAACAACTCCCCTACTTGGACGTTCTACTTATCAGACAGACTGACGGCACTATCATCACAAACTGGTATACTAAACCTACATATTCTGGACGTTTACTCAATTTCCACTCTTCCCATCCTTACCACATGAAAACCAATGTAGCTCGGAACCTTCTTCGCCGCGCCCTCTCCTTATCCCATGAGTCCTTCCACAATGAAAACTTGAATAAAGCTACCGAAATATTAACACTGAATCAATTCCCCCCCCAACCTCATAAACCGGCTTATAAAACAAATAAAATCCCAATCCTTCAATGCCACCTCTCCCAATACCTCCCTCGAATCCTCCCTCCAGATATTTCGTTCCCTGACATACACACCAGGACTGACTGAAAAACTCACAAAGACTTTAAAAAAAGCCCTCCCGTCACTAAACTTTGGGTTAAAAACCACTAACAAACTAACTACATTGTACACCAAACTCAAAGATCCCATTCCCTATGACTGCACTACCCACTGCGTTTACCAAATACCTTGCCAAACCCCCTCCTGTAATGCAGTATACATAGGTGAAACCAAAAATTATATTCACTCCCGCATAACACAACACAAACGAACAGTAAAAAACAAAGAAATCCACAAATCCGCCCTCGCAAAACACGCCATAACAAAAAAACACACTTTCAACTTTGACGACACAAAAATACTTTCCACAGAACGAAACACCAAAAAACGACAGATTTCCGAATGCGTCCACATTAACTTAAACCCCAACAACATTAATTACAAAACCGACAAACAAAACATCTCCCCTGCCTACTCCGCCGTCTTCCATAAATGGTCCTGACCTCCTTTTTATCTTTGTTCCCAGGCTCCAGACAATTTTTCTACCTGTGTGTCCCAAAACTCTTAACACCTTTACAACCCGCTTTTACAACCCAGCAATTGCTCTGCTTTCATCTTTACCGACTTACCGCTTCCTCGCCCCTCCCCCAGTCAAAACTATAAAACCCCCTGTGTAGTTGATGTCCCTCATACATTCAACCATGGTTACCTAAGTTGTCATCAAGGTCTTCCTCCCTCCCCCCTAGGCATTCTCTAGTGGTATGTATCTATATATTAATTGTTATATATTGTTTTCACTTATAAAATAGATTTTGTTTTTCACTACATAAAAAATGGTCGTTGTTTTTACTGTTTAATTTTTTTGTACTGTTTTTACTAACACTCTCTACATGCTGTTTACTTTCCAACTACTGTATTTTCATTGGTTTTTAAAAATAAGATTGGTTAAAATTTATTGTATTGATATATATACTCCGCTCATTTCTGCCTGTCTTTTACTTACTAGTTGTACAATTTCGTTACTTATAAGTTGTATACATTTTTTAGCTGAAGAAGGCTGCCATTGTTGCAGTCGAAACGTCCAAAATACAGATTTCTTTTTGAAAGTCTGACGTTTTTCTCCTAGCCGAATCCCAACTATACCTGTCTTCGTACCTCTACAGCGGCTAACTATCTCCATCTACATTTTTTGTAGAGGTTTTTTTCCGATTTAGTCACAGCTACTGCTGTATATGTATACTGCTAAAATCTTTAGTTCTATGTTTCGGATTTGAACTCAGGTCCTCCAGCATATTAGTCCAGTGCTCTACCACTCAGCTGGGCAAGTTTAGCTTTACTATATATATATATATATATATATATATATATATATATATATATATATATATATATATATGAGTTCAACCTCGTAAGCGGGTTTCCTCCCCATGGAGGTAGGGAGGAATCGAGGTAAAAGGATTTTCCGTAACGCTCGCTGTAAGGGTTTAATATAATTTAAATAAGCCTTGGAGGCTTGGAATATTAATCATTGGAAAATATCTCGGGAAAATCTGCTCTAACCCTCCAGGGATGACGGTGGAATAATGGGTTCAGGAATTAATCTAAAATTTAATGAATTTACGATTCTCTTGTCAAAATTTAGCATATTTATGTATGTATGTATATATATATATATATATATATACACACAAGTTTGTTATCTTGATTAATAATATGTGTAAATGTGCCTAGTTTAATTCAACGAGAACAAAAATATATTTCATAGCTTGCCTAGTTATAATTATTAAACAAATATAGTTTGTTTCTTGACTATTTCCTGATGGAATAATTTTTCTTTGCGCGGAAGATGTTAATAATTATTTTGGCCAGGCGCATACTGAGTTTCTTTGCAAGGATTTTGAGCAGGGATGGAGAAGCTAATAGTCTGGAGTAACACCCTTTTAGAAAGACCGATTTTTTTTTAAATATATAACTGTTTAATTGATATAAAAAACAAAACATGATATATACATTGCGTACCTACAGACCACAAGGATAAATTTACAATTTAAAACAAATTAACTTTAATATCAATGACAGTTAGTTTGATGCAAGAAATGTATCTTCTTCATTTCCTTGCTATATTACATTATGAAAGTGAATATAAAATACATTAATTGGAAGAAAAATAGTTAATAATAAAAAGTACTATATATATATATATATATATATATATATATATATATATATATATATATATATACAATAGAAAATCAATTTTTTTGAGGCCTATGCAATCCATGCCTAAGTGGTTCAATTTCCACTAGGGGTGAAGGCCTTTTTTTTCGGAAAAACAAAAGGTCTGGCTATAAAAGGGTGCTAAGAATTAGTTTTCAATAATAAATGGATGATAAAATTTAAATTAAAAAAAAAAAAAAAACTTTTTGAACGGTTATTGCACCTTAATTTAATGTAATGTTGAAAAATAATCTGAACAAATAGAGAAAATGGAAGGTTTTCTAAAAAAATGTTTCTAAATAACCTTCAAAACAGTATATATGTGGAACAAAAACAGATATAAACTTGATGTTGGCAGGTTTTAACTACATTTGGTTTGGACTGTTTCTATCCTTTAAATGTTTTCATCTACTTTCGTATCACCCATTATACAAATATTAACATGGATAATGTAATACATTAAAAAGGTAGAAACCGGACTAGGTTAGCTCAGTGGTAGAGCACTGGACTAATAAGCTGCAGGACCTGAGTTCAAATCCCGAGCATAGTACTAAAGGGGGGAGGTTAGCTCAGTGGTAGAGCACTGGACTAATAAGCTGGAGGACCTGAGTTCAAATCCCGAGCATAGTACTAAAGTGGGCGAGGTTAGCTCAGTGGTAGAGCACTGGACTAATAAGCTGGAGGACCTGAGTTCAAATCCCGAGCATAGTACTAAAGGGGGCGAGGTTAGCTGAGTGGTAGAGCACTGGACTAATAAGCTGGAGGACCTGAGTTCAAATCCCGAGCATAGTACTAAAGGGGGTGAGGTTAGCTCAGTGGTAGAGCACTGGACTAATAAGCTGGAGGCCTGAGTTCAAATCCCGAGCATAGTACTAAAGGGGGCGAGGTTAGCTGAGTGGTAGAGCACTGGACTAATAAGCTGGAGGACCTGAGTTCAAATCCCGAGCATAGTACTAAAGGGGGGAGGTTAGCTCAGTGGTAGAGCACTGGACTAATAAGCTGGAGGCCTGAGTTCAAATCCCGAGCATAGTACTAAAGGGGGCGAGGTTAGCTCAGTGGTAGAGCACTGGACTAATAAGCTGGAGGACCTGAGTTCAAATCCCGAGCATAGTACTAAAGGGGGGAGGTTAGCTCAGTGGTAGAGCACTGGTCTAATAAGCTGGAGGCCTGAGTTCAAATCCCGAGCATAGTACTAAAGGGGGCGAGGTTAGCTCAGTGGTAGAGCACTGGACTAATACGCTGGAGGACCTGAGTTCAAATCCCGAGCATAGTACTAAAGGGGGGAGGTTAGCTCAGTGGTAGAGCACTGGACTAATAAGCTGGAGGCCTGAGTTCAATTCCCGAGCATAGTACTAAAGGGGGCGAGGTTAGCTCAGTGGTAGAGCACTGGACTAATAAGCTGGAGGACCTGAGTTCAAATCCCGAGCATAGTACTAAAGATTTTTTCTTCTAGTGTCTTCGTTCATGGGTTGGATTCGGCCTCCCTGATGTAACAAGCAAAGTGCTGGAAAAGATGGTGAACAAGCGGCTCCTGTGGACACTTGACAAGCAAAATTTGCTCTGGAAAGGCCATTCTGCTTATCGCCAGGGTAGGTCAACCGTGGACAATCTCGTCATTCTTGAAAGTGAACTGCACTACGCCTACGTCAACAAGCAGGTTGTGGTTGCTGTCCTGTTCGATATAAAAAATGCATTTGCTTCTGTATGGAGGCATGGTATTTTACGTACGTTACATAGGTGGGGCCTTCAAGGGAACCTTCCGAAGTTCATACAGCAGTTTCTATTAAAAAGGCAATTTCGAGTGCTTGCAAACGGGGTGCTATCCGAAAATGTAGAGCAAACATCAGGTGACAATAAACAGGATTTTGCTGTGGAGCAAGACTTCTGGACTGCGTATCTCGAAGGAGAAGACAAAATGCATTCTTTTCAGTCGCCGCCGATCGGAGCCGCCGTGTCCTCCACTTGAGCTTGGATCTCATCCTATTCCATTTCTCGATCAAGCCCGGTTCCTTGGGGTGATCTTTGACAAGCGACTCAACTGGGTGCCCCACGTGAGTGATCTCAGGAGAAGATGCTTGAACCGCTTAAAAATTCTAAAAGTATTAAGTAAAACATCTTGGGGAGCTGATCATCTGTCGCTTCTGAAAGTGTATCGAGCTTTAATCTGCAGTAAAATAGACTATGGAAGCATTGTCTAGCCAAACAACCAGTGCTCGAACTTGTTGATACAATACACTTCAACGGGATTCGGAACATAAGTGGGGCCTTCCGGAGCACGCCAGTTCTCTCGTTGTGCGCAGAAGCTGGAATTCCTCCCCTAATATTTAGGAGGCATCGTCTTGCCGCCAAATATATATCCAAAATATATACCTCACCTGATCATCCATGCTACCCCTACATATTTCAACCAAAATATTCTGGGTTGTTTAATATTCACCCTTCTGCTTCTTTGACTTTAGCACTCCGGGTGAAGTCTCTAATAAATGAACTCGAAAAGTTCACCATTTTTCGGCAGGATGCACTCATGCCATAAAAAACCTCTCTGTCACTTTCTAGCTCTGCGGAAAGACGACGCTAGTGGGATTGAATTGAGTTGTCGACTGCACGAGCTGCTGGATACGTTCGACGACAAGAGAATTATCTACACGGATGGGTCTCATACCGGAGTCTCATGTGCGTGTGCTTACGTAGATGAGGAAACTGCGCATCAGTACAAATTACACCCCGCTAGTAACATTTATTCAGCCGAGCTGTTTGCCCTGTCAGCAGCTCTGTATCACGCTATGACAGTACCCGAGACCAACATTCTAATCTGTACAGACTCTAAAAGCGCGCTGCTTAACATCCATGATATGTACAGTGATAACCCAAGCATTATGAAGTTGTTTGAGTACTCCACCATGCTTCACGGACTTGGGAAGACTGTTCACCTCGTCTGGACTCCAGGACACAGGGGTGTAAAAGGTAATGAGATGGCAGGCAAAGCAGCGTCTTCCGCCATGCTTCATGGACTGGGGAAGACTGTTCACCTCGTCTGGACTCCAGGACACAGGGGTGTAAAGGGTAATGAGATGGCAGACAAAGCAGCGTCTTCAGCTCACGATTTACCGTCCATTACACCCACTTCTCTGACGGTAAGTGAGCTGGCCACACCACTGTTGCACATCATCAAACATCGTTGGCAAGAGATGTGGAATGATGCAAGAGGCGTCAATAAGCTGAGTTTGGTGAAAACTGACTGCCAGCCTTGGAAGACATCCTCTAGACCCTGCCGAAATGAGGAAGTAATGTTGGCGCGACTCCGACTTGGACACACCCGTCTTACGCACTCGTATCTTATGTCCAGGAAAACTCCACCCCGATGCCTTACTTGTCGAAAACCCCTCACTGTTCAACACATTATTGAAGATTGCCGGAAGTACACAAAACTCTTTCGGCAACTCGGGATATCAAGAAAGACAGCAGAGGCTATCGGAAACAAACAGGCTGAGGTTGACAAAATAATAAATTTTTTAAAGATAACTGGGCTTAATAGATTAATATGAAAATATTGTCCTCTATTTAGGTTCCTTAAGTGTTGTTTTTTTTTCAGTCTAGTACTTGTTCTTAATAGTTGTTTAGTAGAATGATTGTTGTTTAGTAGAATGATTGTTGTTTAGTAGAATGATTGTTGTTTAGTAGAATGATTGTTGTTTAGTAGAATGATTGTTGTTTAGTAGAATGATTGTTGTTTAGTAGAATGATTGTTGTTTAGTAGAATGATTGTTGTTTAGTAGAATGATTGTTGTTTAGTAGAATGATTGTTGTTTAGTAGAATGATTGTTGTTTAGTAGAATGATTGTTGTTTAGTAGAATGATTGTTGTTTAGTAGAATGATTGTTGTTTAGTAGAATGATTGTTGTTTAGTAGAATGATTGTTGTTTAGTAGAATGATTGTTGCACGTTTAATCAATTTATTTAGTTTTTACTTAAGTTAGCAATCTCTGATAATTTGTGATACCATTTATTTATTTACTTATTTTTTTTTTATTATTTTTTTTTTAATCTCATAGTTTCTAGTTTTAATTTCATCTAAATATTGTTATTCTTTTAATGCATTTACATACGTATATGTTTAGTTTCTTTAATTTGTAAGTAACTCTTGGTCTGGAACCTGATATCTGTATTTGTAAGATAAAATTGTCTGCATTTTGGCAATAGCTATATCGGGGAGTGTGAGTGTGTCAGGGGGGAAAAAAAAGAGGCAAGGAAAAAAGAAACAAATCCCCTAAACAGAAAGTGAGGGGAAAAAGAATATGCCAAAAAAAAAAAAAAAAAAAAAAATCCTGACTCCCTAAGGTAAGCACCCCTTTCACCGGGAACATGGGATGAGTGGTTGTGGGTTGCAATAACATAGTAGGGCGCTGACGACCGTGAGGTTTTTCGCCCCATAACCAACTAACAACACTATCTCCCTAGTGTGCCGCCTGGTCAAGAATCAGATACCCCTACAGTACCTTCCCTGTTACGGGATAGATAGATTAGTAGGTAGGTACTAGGCCTTATAAACATTGCCCATAGTACAAGCCGAAACAGCCCCAAGATTCTGTTTAGGAGACTCTGCTTCTGCCAGCTGGAGTCAGTATCTAATCTTCCGAATATATCGCCGACTTCCTGTAACGGACCGATATTATCGCACAAGGTGAACGAACCAGCTACTAGCTAATGATCGGCTAGCAACACAACATCTCTCGAGCGTTAATCCCAGACGATTCCTTGACCTTAACGAAGATTCTATGGGATAATTGTCGAATATCCGGTGTACCTTCTCATCCTTCTACATCAGGTCGTTTCCCCATTAGCAGCTCCCTATATAAGGAGGGGTCTGTTTGTCCAGGATCTGCACAACCTCCGAGAGAACATGGCAAACCATATCAATCTAGTTATTGTAAGTACTCATTCGCTTTTTATTATTACTAACATTCATACATTTTGCATACCTACAAATAATTCAACTAGAAGTATATATATATTGGCTAAGAGGGAGGGGTTATACGTATGGAAGAATAATGGGAAGATTGGAAAACTCGTCAACAAACAGCCAACATTTTTATAGCTGACGGAGAAAACCTTGACATTTCTTGAGTTTTTTTTTTACAATTTCACAAACGGATCATAGACCGGGAACCAAATACTGTTGCCTGAATTGTTTTCAACAAAAATATTTTTACTAAAGATTTTAAATATATAAAATTTTTCTTATTGAATACATGGAAATGACTTTTTCGTTGGAAGTTGACCAGAAAAACCACAATTTTTTAACTTATGATTTTGTCTATATAATAATAGATATATTGTTTTTATATAAATAAGTATATAATAATTGTTAAATAAAATAAAAAATAATAATTGTTAAATGTTATATAATACCTATATGTTTTAACCTATTTTTCATTAACTTTAAATAATCTATTCGTCTTTTTGTTATTTCCAGTGTGCCTTCGTACTCGGCATTATCATGGTACAAGAGTCTCTTAGCGATCCTCTGCCAGCCGGTTATGGAGGAGGTTACGGCGGACAGGGAGGTTATGGTGGTGGTTACCAACAAGGAGGTTATGGCGGCGGAAACTATCAGGGTGGCTATGGCAACCAGGGTGGTTGGGGAGGTAATTACCATGGCAACCATGGCGGCTTCGGCGGCCATGGAGAGCACGGCCATCATCATGAGCACGGTCACCATGGCAACCAAGGAGGACACGGCCATCATGGCGAGCACGGTCACCACGGCAGCCATGGTGGACACGGAGGCCACGGACACCATGAGTGGTAATACCGACTGGTTTAGAAAAATACATTCCTAGCAAGTAAAATCTATTTATTTTTATTTTGTAAAATAAATCCATTGAATAACAACATTGTTTTATTTAATCAGCTATTCCTATTATCTGTCAGGTTATCGCTCGTAATGCGCATGTCTACACGATTCGCTCTCTCCCTAACCATCCGTCTACCATCCTGACAATCCCTTTATCACGCAATCTCTCATTCCTCTTCATTTTCTTAATATTACTCATACCATAAACTCTAGGAGAAATTCCTTTACTATTATCTTGAGGTCTTTCACCCTCACATCCCGACTCTCTCTCTCTCTCTCTCTCTCTTTCTTTCTCTCTCTCTCTCTCACTCTCTCTCTCTCTCTCTCTCTCTCTCTCTCTCTCTCTCTCTCTCTCTCTCTCTCTCTCTCTCTCTCTCTCTCTCTCTCTCTCCCTCGCCACTCTTATCTCATCCGTTTTGCTTTCCAACTTCACTCTACGCCAGGGGTGCTGATCAAGATTGACTGGTCGATCGCATGTGCTTTTTGAGTCGATCGCGAATAAAACTTCTAAGCTACTAGAAAATCTAGTATAGAACTATTTAAGGATTTTATTTTAGTATGTAGGTAACTAACCCAAAGTGTAATAAATAAACAACCAAAATATATTCGATCAACAATTATTCCAGAATAACCCCCTCATAAAATTATTTTATCTTTATAACCCCCTGGTAGAGGCAAAAGGCTGCTTTATCAAATGAACGCGCGGTACTTATCATAGAAAAGCCACGGGTTTTTTTTTTTCCCCGAGTTTTCTAGAAATGAAAAGTTTTATTCTTATTCTGGGATACAAGTCCCATAGGAATAATTTTGAAATTACAAAATAATTGTGAATTTTATGTATAAACTTAAAAACGTATAAATGCTATTAGTATATAATGTACAGTTTCAATATAGATTAGGGGTTTGGTAAAACTTGGAGGGATAGAAGGAGGTGGAAGAGTCGGGATTTAAAGGTTTCTAGGTTGGTAGAATGGCGGACAGACAGAGGTAAGGAATTCCATAGCGAGGTGGCACGGGTGACGAATGATTTTTCGAATATTGTTGTTCGGTGGGAAGGAATATAAACATCGGAAGGACGAGATCGGGTGTTACGGGAGTGAACCGAGGATTTAAATTTAAGAAGTTGAAAAATATAAGAAGGTCTACGGGATTGAATTACTTGGTAAAGGACTGAGCCGAGGAAGTACTGACGACGATAAAGAGGGAATAGCCAATTTAGCTCCTGGTAGAAATGTGATATGTGGGAGTCTCTGGGGATCCAGAGGATAAAACCAATGAAACAGATCATGAGGCGTTTGAGTTTTGCCTCGAGATCGCCAGAAAGTCCACCGTACACCAAACAACCATAGTCAAACTGGGGGAATAATAGGGAGGTTACGAGGAGTTGACGGGCCTTTGTTCAAGGACATTCTTCAAGGACATTTTATTGCAGACCAACACTTACCTAGGCTTAAGGAATGCATATTGTTTGGAAAACTAATATCTACGCCACGATACCTCCGAGCTGGAGGACAATTCTGCATCAGACATACTTGCAGACTATAGATGCTAGTCTAACAACGTTATGGTAGATTGCCAACAGTTCGAACTTGAGAATCCCTGTTCTGCATCAGACATACTTGCAGACTATAGATGCTAGTCTAACAACGTTATGGTAGATTGCCAACAGTTCGAACTTAAGCATCCCTGTTCGAGGCCCATGTAGCTCTTGGACTTTTTCCCCAGTCCGGCCATCCCTAGCCTCCTCATACAGATCCCTTCTCGATCCCAGGTCACTCTGGAATAGCAGAAACGAGGCAGCTGATCAAGCCGCTGAAGAAGATGCTGTGATGAACAGCCCGCCCATCCAATTATACGAAGTAAATGACATAAAGACGTGGCTAAAAGATAGAGTCCGGAAAAGCTGGGAGTCTATGTGGACGGAAATCCCACTCACTAACAAATTATAAGCTGTCAAGAAAACAACTAAACAGTGGATAAGCTCAGTGAGAGGCAACAGGAAGGAGGAAGTTGTTGTTGCAACATTTTATGTATGTGTATTTATAAAAAAAAAAAAAAAAAAAAAAAAAAAAATGATAAATAAATAAGGAAAAAAATGCTAAACAAAAAAAAAAAAAATAAAATATATATAAAAACAAACAAAAAAAAAAACATTTCTTTAATTAAGATTTTAAGTATTTGTCTTAAGTATTTATTGTACATATGTCAATTAAAAGAAGGAAAAAAAATTATTATTTATTCTAATCTACTATATATTTGTCAAATACCACTCACTCACTCACTCACTGACTCACTCACTGACCTATCAACGCCCAGCCCAAACAGCTCGACAGAAAAATTTGAAATTTTGCACGGACACTCCCTATATAACGTAGGCACTCACTAAGAAAGGATTTGTTGATATTCGAATTTTTAAGTATTTTTAGAGGGGTTTGAAGTTTTAGTTGGTTAGAGCAGGCAAGCCTAGGCAGCATGCGTTGCTAGGAAGATAAAGAACAGCTGTTACCGTACAATATCTATCTCATAGTATTATTTTTAATTGAGGTTAATTTCAACTATGATGGCAGTCCTAGAATTACTAGAAATAAACTGTTATTTTGTACCTCCTAGAGTTTACGCCCTGGTGGTGGTCCATCCGAGGTAATTATATCCAGAACCACTTGACACAAAAATTTGAAATTTTGCACGGACAATCCTTTTAGAATGTAAACACTCGCTAAGAAAGGTTTTTTTTTATATTCAAATGTACTTTTAGGGGTTTTTGAATTATTAAGAAGTTCCTCATCGGCTCAAAAATGGTTCGATTTTGATAACATTTGGTACAAAAATCTTTCTTCTCATTTAAAAGGTCAAGTTCATTTACCAGTTGAATCCGTTTACTGGAACATGGTTTTTGGAGCGAAATTTGTGCGAAAGATTCCTTAACGTAGGAAAACGAATGAAACCATTTTTAAGCGAGTTCTCTAGCCATTTGCCCAAAAAATTGATAGAAATACTTTTCAAAACTAATTTTCTGTTTGGGTATTCAGAAACGAAGTATGTGGAAAAAAATTGTATGAATGGTGATACAAAGTTTCCGGATCTCAGTATATTTTCTAAAATATCTCGAAAACGGTTGGGAACTCGTAGTAAGTGGAAGGCGGCTGTTCGAAAGGTTACTAAATTCTCTACAATAAGATTCTGTTGTAATGTTCGGTGGGGCGATGTCAATCGAAGAGATAAGTGCTTAAATCTTCAAATTTGTTAGTTTTATGCTTTTCTACGTGTATTTGTCTCTGTTTACCTAAATTTTTATGCGTTTTTTTTTTTTTTTTTTTTTTTTTTTTTTTTTTTCTACTCTCCAACGGAAACAAGCACGGTTACCTCCACATGGTGTTTCCTGGGTAACTTTGAAGTCCGTGCAATAATAAGCCGTACAAAATTATGTAGTAGCTTTAATTTTAGTCATATCTTATTTAACATAATATAAAAACTACTTATCGGCCGTGGTGAAGCACGGGTATTCAGCTAGTTATGCATATAAGTAATAAGTACATGTACTAGTTTAATTAAGGTTATTTATATGTAAATATATATAGGAGTGTACTTATACATACAAGTATGATAAATTCTAAATGTAAGCGTATGTGTATAAATGTGCAGGTAATATGTATGCATATATACATATATAAATTAAAATAATGACATCAATAAAACTTTAAATGTCGGACTAAACAAAGGACGTAAAAACCATATAAGTTTATCGCTCTGAATAAACTGTAATCTAATCCAGATCCGTTCTCACACTCCCACTTGCAACCGAATTCTCGGACATCATCTCTAATGTCCTCTCAACCAGCTAAAGCTGCACCTACATTGGACCCGTTTTTCAACCGACCCGATCCGATCCGATTTCGTTTGATCGACAACGGTCAACAGCGGCCGACATGAGTGCCTACATTGGCCTCGAGCCGATCCGATCTGTTTTAGTCACAGCTCGTCAGTAATGAACTCGTAGTGAAGTGAAAATGAGTGATTAATTTAGGAAATACCACCTAATAAGCATAGATACCTTTGATGAGGATGAATGTTGGAGGTATTGGTTTTGATATTTTAAAATTATTTATATGAAAGGTAACTAGAAAGTTATAAGCATTGGAAGGTTATAAAGATTAGAAGGTTATAATTATTGGAAGGTTGTAGACGTTGGATGGTTATAAACATCTTTCCACGCAATTTAATAATCAAGGGAAACAAAAAACAAAAATGTGAATTGACAAACTTGTTCTAAATGTTATTTCCTTTGATATAAAAAACAATGCTTTGAAATCGGTTAAGATTTAGAACCTGTAGACATTTTTGAAACACAATATGTGGGTTGGCGCCATTTTGTTTTGTCGGTCCGAAATCGGACTAGAAACAAACAATTTTGAATGGCCAAGAATCGGTGGGCGTTGGATCGAGACGGATTGGATCGGGCCGGATTGGATCGGGTCGGGACCAATGTAGGCACCTCCATTGAGATGCATGTGTTTGTTTTTCTTCCGTCAGTCTGTGGCTATCGGATCGGATCGGAACGGGTCCAGTGTAGGTGCACCCTAAGCTACTCTCCGACTCATACCATCGACATCAACCCCTCTCACTCGCCCGAAACTCCTTTCCCTTCAAAGGCCCTCTTCATTTGGAGGGTTAAGAGCACAACTAGACCAAGTCTATGTTATACTGTTTTCAGAAAATAAGTATCATGCGTTTAAATTGCAGAGACGTTGTATAAATCCCAATGACCAGCATAAGTCTTAAAAAAATTTGAACTTCAAGACTGAACTGTTCCATAAAATAGTTATAACTTGGACTTGGCTTACTTGTGCTCTGAAAACAAATAAGAATGACTTCCAGATGTACAGCAAGAACTGCTACAAGTGGTAATATAATGAAGTTAGGACTTAGTCTCCTGTAGCACTGAAAAGAGCTATTTTAGTAATATTCTTCAATCCGATTACAATAAAATACTAAAAATGGACTTGTTCTAGTTGTGCTCTGAACCATCCATATGATCCTTCACCCTAGTCAAGTTCGTTTCCACCTGCAGCAGCTGACACTACATCGTCACATCGGAACCGATTTCCTTCACTCACATTACAATACTCTTAACATCCTCCATCCTAACCGTCTAGAAGAACATCAAGGTATCGGACGCACCTTTCACCTCCGTTCTGATTCTCTACACACACTCACACTGCACCTTCCTGAACGCTACCTGCCTCTCAAGCAAACCCTCTCACACTCACTTTTGCAAATTCAGCCTGATCTCTCAGACATCCTTATAGCCTTCATACACTCTGTATCCATCCTTCTGAAGACCTCCTGCAGCCTCTGGAATCTGGGGTTCTGTACTATATTTCCTAATCGTCAAGGAACAGGACTAAACAGACTATACTTTGGGAACATATTGGACGGACAATACGTAAACTGGTAGCTGCACGTGTGGTGTGCAAGTAGGTAAAATAGTGTTTATATATATTATTGTGTATTTAAGCTCAGGAACAGACTAACCAATCTCTGGAACCGCTGACGGAACCTCTAAAAAGAGCCAGACGAGTTTATTTTCAATGAAATACACGTCGTAAAATACACTTCCATTTGAAGCCGAAAGAGAGCAATGTTGGTGGAAGTTTTAGTTAAAAGTGAATCACATGAATTATTTTAACACATTTTCTTATATTTTTGAATTTAATTATTTTATTTTATTAGTTTGTATTCACATTTTTAATAATTTAATCTATAAATTAAAAAAATATCGCACACAGCATATGTATTTAAACTATAATGATATCGTTGTTACAAATGCAAAGTATCGAATGAGAAAATCACCACTTTTGAGAGTGGAAAAGCGTTTAATCATAACTTTTATTGGACTGTCAAATATTCGGCAGATTTGACCTTTTGATAGTGGAATACTTTCCCTTTAAAAGAGTGATTCAACAGATTGCCGGACATAAGTCCAGCAGAAATTAGTAAATATTGAAAATTAAAGATGCATTTTTTCACAATCGATACTTTGCATTTGTATCGACGATATATAGACGAAGTGGTATATATATTTAAAAATTATTATTGACAAGAATTAGACAAATCATTGCCTATTTTAAAATAGATGACCCTTGTTGATTTGCATCTCTAAATAGTTGGAAAACCTTCAAATGACATCAGTAATTTCGTAATGTCACTTTGTCTAGTTTTATTGCCGGATGGACTTGGATACCAATGGACATTATGAGTTAGATGAAATTTCCGGTATTTTACTCTCAACTGTGAGATTTACGTTTCCACAAATGGTTTATGATTATGAGTTGCAAATATTACCCGAGCTAGAGTATAAAACCGAGGGTAAGTTTACATCTTCAGCTAGAATCAGCTGTTTAGTGGAAGGTATACCTTTGACAGTTAGAATCACCCGAGAAGAGAAAGGTTTTTCTTTGACAGTTTGTATCGCCTGTGATAAGGATTTCTTTGACTAATATTATCAGGTGTTAAGAAAATGATGTTATACAAACTATTGGTAAGTTATATTTCAATATAATAATTTTAATTTGTTTGTAAAGTTTACTTGCATCGCTAAATATGTCGAATAAAATGGGTCGCTGCATCACGTATGGTGAAAAAGAGAACACCTTACCTCCTAACATGAATAATACCACAACCTCCTACCAGAAGGCTCCGGAACTAAACATCAGGACAGAAAGAGAAAATCTACGAACATCACAGATAACACAGGCCAACAACACAGATCATAGTTTTGACATTTCAAAATTCCTGACGACTCTCAAAAAGCCGACCCTACTTTAAATTAAGAAATTTGTCACCAAATTATTGACTTCAATTTCTAAATCTGACCTCGTGAACTTAGTGGCTGACTTCCTGAACAGACACTTAATTCTCGTAGCCTGTATTACGGGGCGCATTTATATTGGAACTATATTTCTCCCGATCCGATATTGTTTGAACGACAACGGCCGACAGTGGCCGTCGTACATTGGTCCCGAACCGGTTCGATCCGGTCTAGTCACAGCTCGACAGTGATGAACTCGTAGTGAAGCGAAAATGAGTCATTAATTTAAGAAGTACAAACTAATAAGCACGAAACGTTCGATTACCTTGTTGGAGGTATAAAGGAAGACTTGTGAGGCCACTCAATCTTCCGGAAGTGTATAAGTCCCGAAAAAATAAATCGGGAGAAAAGATACATCGTCCGCGACGAATAGGAGGTAGATTAGGGGGCACAATATAGCTCCTTGTGGAACTCCAGCTTCCAAGGTGATCTTCCGGCTGAGGGTGGTTCCGATCCGGACTTGGCATGTGCGATCCTCTAAGAATGATTTTATGGAGAAGAAGAGGTTGGCTTCTGGTAATGTCTTCTTTAGTTTATACAATAAACCTCGGTGCCAGACGGAATCGAAGGCCCCCTTCAAGTCCAAGAACAAGCCAGCTGTGTATTCCTTGGCTTCAAACCCTTTCACTATGACCTCTGCAACGCTCTGCGCTTGATGCGTAGCGGAGTGATGGTGTCTGAAGCCAAATTGATGAGATGGAATGGTGCAGGTCTCTTCAAGGTGTTGTCGTAGCCTCTTCTCTAAGCATCTTTCCAGAAGTTTTCCGAGTGCACCCAACAAACTAATTGGGCGATAACTGGTAGGGCTGTGCTTTGGACGTAATATAATAAACAAGGGAAACAAAAATGTGACTATACAAAGTTGTTCTAAATTATATTAGTTTCCACTTTAAAAATCGTATGTAATGTAATCGGTTGACATGTAGGGGAGGTAGACTTTCTTGAAATAAAATATGTCGTTTGGCACCATTTTTCGTCGGTCGACCGAAATCGGTCTAGAAACAAACAAGTTTAAATGGCCAAGAATCGGTGGTCATCGATTCGCAATCTGAAAGCATCGGCGAACTCCTTGACCCACTGGTTCAGGAAATGGTTACTGGTCTTTAAATCAACCAAGACTGAGGCAAAAGTATTTTCACTTCGGAGGTTCTCAAACGAAGAAATTCCAGAAATCCGATTGGATGGACTCCCAGTTCCTTGGTGTCCGAAGGACCAGGCTTTGTGTTACCTAGGACTACACTTCGATACACGACTTACTTGGAAACCTTTGCGTATAGATGGCTACTTATAATTACGACTAATTACTAAGTTGATTGAACAATATACATATTTTTTGTGTAACATTTAATATACAACAAGACGCTTACACCATTAAACAGAAATGTTTGTCGACTTTGTTTCAGATTGTTACAGTCCTCTTGGCCCTTGGAACGAGAGATTGCTATGCTGAACCAACCTTCGGGAGCTTACTTCCGCATATTTCTGATCGCATCAGGCACCCAAGATGGAAGCCAGTGGGAGACTTGGTTCGCCGGTGGTGGCACCGTTATCGTAGAAGATGGTGGCATCATCAGTACTGACAATGTAGAAGCCTTAAAAATTGTAGTTGTATAAAACATTGTAGCCTTAAACACATGTCTGAATAATATTAATATAAAAACAAATCTAAAAATAATAATAATGCATGTTTTTTTATTCAAATTCCTATTCCAACCTAGGCTAAGTTACCTAATAATACAATAGCAAGAACAGAAAGATTGTTGGAGACCAATCAGAATACGCACCCACATCACACAAACAAATCACGCTTTTTACAGACTCATTAAGTTCTTTGTTCTCCCTCACAGACACGTAGAGTACTCACTCAATTGTAATTCTCTCATCAACCATAAATAAGATGTAGATAGTCCTGTAAAAATGTATTCAAATGCGTGATCTAGGTAAAAATAATAATTTTTGAGGTTAATGTATGGTTGGGGTCCCTTAATGGCCGCCTCCTGGACCCAGTATTAGTTACTGTAATTAACAAATTCAAAATAAATGTGTATTTTATGTATTTTGTTTTATATTTGTGGAAGTAATTTTTTTATTGTAAATATTTACTTAATATTTAAGTAAACATTTATAAAAATAAATATTTCTTTTCAGATTTTTGAATAAACTGAAGAAAAAAATACAATTTTCTATTCACAGATCCGTATTTTTCTTTAAAATTTTGTTCCTGAATCATTCACATACTTCAGTAACACAGGGTTGTGATACATGAATGGAAAGCTGACTACATGAGGAAGTTTTTCTGAAAGCCGGAAATCTCAGATCCTGTCCATTGAGGAGTAACGCTGGTAAGAAATATCAAGAAATTGTCAGGAAATTTAGAATAGCTTTCTTTTGGAAAGATAGACCAGGGCCGCCACATATCAGAGCCGAGCCCGGGACCAGATCACGGGCCCCCACTTCTCACAGCCGGGCCCCTACTTCTCTGAGCCAGAATGAAAATTCTAGTACTTTTTTTATAGGACTTTGGGCATTTTAAAATTATTTTCATCTTGAGTTTTGAGCAAAATGAGAATAAAAGCCGACAATCGGTGCTGCAAAGGTCACTTTCGGTACTTTGTTTCCAATTAGCGAGGATCGGCCCGGGCCCCCATGGTGCCCCGGCCCGGGACAACTGTACCCGGTTGTCCCCCCCCCATGTGGCGGCCCTGAGATAGACATACTTTTTTTTTTTTTTTTTTTTTTTTTTTTTTTTTTTTTAAGGCGCTTAGCGTCTAGGTTATCAGCGCCTGGAATTTTTTTTTTTTTTAATTTTTTATTTTTTTTATTTTTTTTCACAATTAATTTAAACCAAAATAAGGGATCTATAGGTCGGTAAGGAGTAAGTGCGTCCCCACGCCAGACCCCGAGCCCGCCGCGGCACCACTAGCCGCGCTGCAGGGACCAGGTTTGCCATCTGTACCTCTGACGGTCCACGAAGATCTGGCGGCCAGGCCTGGGGCTGAGGGTGTGCATGGTTGGACCAGGCCATCCACACCCTCCAGGCCGGATAGACATACTTATATTCATTCATTTTTACGTTTACTCTCAACTAGTCTTATAGTAAATTTACTCAGCTTTCGATTGGTTTCACTTTCTTTCTAGTAGAACCACCTGAAATGGAGCTACAAGGATATTCTTCTAAAAACCACGTTTGTCTCGATAAAACAATAAAACGACGTGTTCTCCCTTGTGGGCGAGAATTCAGAAAATCGTCACATAACATTTTTTGTTCCCCTAAAGGTCCTCTATCACCTCCCACAATATGACTAGACATTTACGGGACACCCTGTATAGAGGTATATATATATATATATATATATATATATATATATATATATATATATATATATATATATATATATACACACTGGCTATTCCTCGGCATGCCATGCTACAGCAGTATGGATTTGTAAAGAAACAAACATACAGACAGACAGCTGATCAAAAATTTTGTCTTAGCCTATGACACTTCCAGTAACAAGATCTATCTGTGTACAAAGTTACGTCAAAATCGGTCAAACAATGTGAATATGTGTAAGAAACAAACATACAGACAAACAGCTGTTAAAAGTTTTGACCTAGCCTATGACACACCTCGTATCAGGACAGAAGGCTGTGTGCTGAGTTCACAGCAAAAAATCGGTCAAACGCTGTTTATTAGTATGACTCGGGAGTTATATATATATATATATATATATATATATATATATATATATATATATATATATATATATCTATATATATATATATATATATATATATATATATATATATATGATCAAAAATGAATATATTACTTGAAAGAATATACTTTGTACTCAACCTAACTTTCCAATATTCCCTCCTTCCCCGACTTGTTTCGAGCCTTCCAATTCCTGTTCTATAGCTCCTTCTGTGGCCTATTCATCAGCTTCATGTTCCTACTCCCGTATATTCCTCTAAGCCAACCGAAGATAAACAAACCTAGATATTACATGTTTGTTACACAGATTGAAAGCTAAACTAGTCGAATGGAAGATTGTTTATCGTTTATGAAATCACATTTAATTTCGCAATACTCGGAATATAAAAAAAAAAATGTGGTTTTACCATTTCCTCCTGTTTATTTTCACTATTAATCTAACAGAATTATGAAAACCTTGGAGAGAGAGAGAGAGTCTGATGAATTACAATGTTGTTTTAAAGGATGTTATTAAATACTAAAATTGTTGGTAAGATAGGATCGTGACGGTGTAATGAATCATAGCTCTGTGTTTTCCTACAAGCCCGTGTATTAAAGCACAGAGGTGCAAGGATGCGTTGCATTCTCTTAGTGCAAAGTGCAACGTGCGGTCACCATGAAGATTCTAGCGGCTATTCTTATTGTAAGCAGAAGGGGTGGGTTTTATTGTTATTATTCTTAGTTAAGTATTTTAACAGTATATTTATTTAAATGTTAACGTCCATTATTATTAACTAGGAATTTTAGGACGGGTTATCTATAGGTTACTACCCTTTTCTAGCCAGGATAGGGCTGAAGCCTCTTCTTTTTCCTATAGAGAAGCCACCACCCCATAGTGGGAATCGAACCCACGACCCTTGGAACGAAGTGTTAACTGCTCACGCCTTAACACTCACGGCCACCGCACCTCCTATACCTGTGTGAAATAATGAATCAGCTGTTTTTTCACAGCCAAACTCCTTCTTTTTGTCGGTCTCCTTTAGTTTTTTATTGTTTGTTATTTTTTAATAGCTTAAAGTGGGAAAACGTATTTTTCTATAAAACAGGATAATTAAAATGAGAAATAACTTTTTCCTGTTATAAATAAAGCTTTCCGAACGGAATTGGAAGACGCAGAGTTAATATTTTCTACTAATGTAATGGGTACCCGCAAAGGGGAAAATCAGGCGCCCGGAGCATAGTACTGACCACACTATCTCTCTAGAGCGCCTTATAGTCATGAGTCATTTATCTCTACGGTTTCTGCCCCTCGGAGCCCTCGAGAACAGTTAAAGCACTTAAGGGAGTTTTTTTCTTTACTCAAATTTATTTATTATTTTTATTTTATTTTTTTTTAATTTATTACTATATCCCCATGGAATCTTATTAATAATGTTCAGAATTGTATTAGCTCTTAAAAACTGGTTAAGTAAGTAAATAACAAGACAGCCCTGATAAACCCCACTCTAGCGATAAGGGATAGGTGTAGCGCCCCTAAAGGGTTAATGATATATTCATGCGTTGGTTTAGTGTGGCCAATTCTAACTCGAGTCAGTATTATTTCTCCTCGTATTTTGCTACAATAATCGGATTTCTATTCTTCAGTATTATTAACATCATCTCTATGAATGTTAAGCCTTGTTCATATTATGGAGGGATTTGATTATGGAATTTGGTTGTAAAGTTGTGGGTATTAAATAGTCCGATTCGCAGGAACTAGTTCATCTTAGCGCGGTCCAAGAATTATAATCTCCAGTATGAATAGGTAAGCCCGGAATAAATTAGGCTTCAAAACAGGTTTACCTACAGGAAACATCCTCGGTGGAAATAACCCCTCACACGGCCTCTTTGGAACACAGTCGAAAAGCTCAAATAAAAAATAAAAATTTTCACTTATTTCTGTTATCTTCTATTACTGGCAGATTACTGCTAAAAGCAATAAGTAATGAAAAACTTCGAAAATAAATAATGTCCGACTCACAAGAACTGCGTCATCTTAGCGCAGTTATCCCCAGTGTCATTTAAGAAAGCTACAAATAAAAACAGTTAAAATTTTGGTTGTACCTTTCACAGGGTCCCCACATTTCAGAGCTGGGCCCAGGACCAGATCACGGGCCCCCAACTCTCAGAGCCGGGCCCAGGACCAGATCACGGGCCCCCAACTCTCAGAGCCGGGCCCAGGACCAGATCACGGGCCCCCAACTCTCAGAGCCGGGCCCAGGACCAGATCACGGGCCCCCAACTCTCAGAGCTGGGCCCAGGACCAGATCACGGGCCCCCAACTCTCAGAGCTGGGTCCAGGACCAGATCACGGGCCCCCACTTCTCAGACTGAAAATTCTAGTACTTTGCTATAGGACTTTGGGCATTTTAAAATTATTTTCATCTTGAGTTTTGAGCGAAATGAGAATAAAAGCCGACAGTCGGTGCAGTAAAGGTTACTTTCGGTACTTGTAGTTTTATTACGACTCCTCATGAAATATACTATTCTGGGACTGCACTTGTTTTGTCGTTTAAGTACATTAAAAAGAAATATAGATCCCATTCAAATAAATATAGGCTACGCCCGTCTATATTTCTAAGCCCCATTCTTTTTACAAGCTCATAACCTATACATTTTTTTCCAATTAGTGAGGCCCGGCCCGGGGCCCCACGGCGCCCGAGCCCGGGACAACTGTACCCGGCTGTCCCACCCATGTGGCGGCCCTGACCTTTCATGAAATACTTTTAAGGCCCCAGATACGTTACGGATAAAAAGGGTACCTACCTTACTATCTGACATGGAAAATTCCCTCCAGGAAAACCTTGACTAAATAACTATTTCTCATTTTCCTATCATATTTTACTATAATACCAATTCTACAGATAAATGCCTAACTTGGCCTGTTAGGAATTTTGAATTGCAAAAATAAGTGAGAGGGTATTATTAGGTTCTTTAAAAGATATTAAAAGCCTAAAACTTGGCCCAATACTATCATATCATAACTTTCGTAGGCAAACTGTTTTTGGAAGGGACCTACAACTTGGCCTCTTTTTTTTTAACGTTAGTTATTTTGGGGGATGTATTTTTATTTATTACATATCTTTGAGATGTAATGTAATATCATTAATATACTAAAAATAATTTAATAACCTTACAAAATACATGTTATATGGATTATTTATGTGAACATGTAGCATCAAATAAATTACCGTTTTGCAAGTTTGAAAGGAAACTGAAAATAACTCTTGGATTTTTTAATAATTCGGTTTAAGCTGAGCAATTGGTGTTTGTTTTTACTATTTGATACTTTTAAATTTAGTTGCTTTAATTTATATTTTTATGAATATACATTTTATCAATAATAAAATTTCTTTAAATTTTTCAGTTGGGCTTGTTGATGGCTATAGCAGTAACCATGACGATGAGTGATCCCGAACCCAGAGGTGGTTACTATGGTGGATACAGGGGCGGCTATGGAGGAGGTTATGGAGGAGGTTATGGAGGTGGTTATAGAGGTTACAGAGGCGGTGGTTATAGGCGTGGAGGTTATGGAGGAGGTTACAGGAGAGGTGGCTGGGGATAAAAATCACCTATAACAATTAAATATGAACCAAAAGTGTTACAAACATATGTATAAATGAAAATAGTTAAATATTTTAATTTACTAACATGTTAAATAAATGACTATACAAACATGTTATTAATGTTAAAATAATATATAATGTACTGTAATTTATCAATAAATATGTTTCACAAGTATGAGTTTTTTTGTTATTTACACATAACATAATGTCACAAAAATATTAACAAAAAAACAGAATGAACCTCCATCCTCCTCTTATTGAAATTGGAAAAACGCAGAGTACATTCTTCGGAATTCCGTGTTGTTCCTGTCTCGTCGGATGTGTATATATATATATAAGCATACGTTCCTCGAAGGCTGCTTTTGTGTCTGATTGAGGAAAGAAGACAGTTTCAACATTTACAGCAGAAAGTGACTATATTTATTATTATTTTCTTTTGGTGGATTTATGATCTTTCTTACAGATATTTATTCGTTTTATTGCAATTAAATAGTTCACAAATCATATTCATTTCATTATTAAAAGCTGCTTTGTCTCAGAGAGACAAAATAGTTTTGTCTAATTTCCCTACTTGCTAGATATATATTTATTATTGCAGCAGAAAAAACGGACTTTAATATTGTATTCAAGAGTAAAATATGAAGTGAAGTTTGACATATTTCATTTTGAGGCCTAAGGCTATTTTTTTTTGGAATTTTCAACAGTATGTATTTATGTGTTGTTCATAGAAATACAGGATATGCATATTTTTGTAGAATTTTTAATGCCCGACCGACAAGTTTTACTAATTTACCCCATAAGGCTGTAGATAAAAAACCATCCAACATGGAGTCTCGTACACCCTGGATATTTAAATGATATAATTTATGCAAGCTAATTATTTCAGCTTATATAATTGCTTTGAAATTTAATAAGATTATTGGAACGGAAGTCTGCTTTAAATACAAAAATTGTTTTTACAAATTAATAAAATATTCGAAATATATTGAAATGAGGAAATTAACAAAGAGAAGTAGAATCGGTCGTTTATAATTAATTCACCAATTACTATTCTATTGGATATTATTATACATTTTACTTTCATGATATTTTAATTATGAAAATAAAAACATATACAGGGAGAATTCTTCTAATTTAAATTTAAAAACAAGATTACAATTTATATTGTTGAAAGCAGGATAAAATAAAGGATTTCAATTGGTGTTTTTGTAATTGGCTAATTAGGGGATGAGAGGCAAAACATTTTTTTATTTTTTTATTATTATAGATATGAGATTATGGTAACAGTGGGTAGAGTGACTGATTCCTTCAAAACCAGATGCGGGCTCGAATTGCACCTGTAGCAATTTGAAATTTTGTGGAAGGGGGGCACCCCATAGATAGCCCGACGTTATCCGTGAACAAATAAAATAGAACAAAATAATACTAAGAGGTACAGTGTCTCCCCGTGGTCTAGTGGCTAATGCATTGTATTCTCATGAGGGAGATTGTGGGTTCGAGTCCCACCGGCAGTAGGAATATTCCCTCCCTAACCATGGATTTCGGCACAACTGGGGCCTAGAAGACGGTGCACCGTAGAAGAATAAAATAAAATAATAATAAAATAAAAATAAGTGTTACATCCACACCCCCAGTGTGTGGGGTGTGGTGTGATATTTATGATCTAAATCAGTTATAGCTAATAGTGTTGAAATATAGTTTATAATGATAGTTGTACATCATTATTATAGAAAAAAAAACAGTCCAAAAATTGCTATTTTGAGATAAATACATCTTCTTCCCCTCCAAAGTCAGCTCTACATATTGATATTATTGCTGACCCCCCCCCCCCCCCAAAACCAGATTGGTCACATTATATATGAGTGTGAAGTATTAGCGATTCTACAAAAACAAGACAAGTCCAACGCTTTTCCACCAATATGCAGGCTAGTCCTTGGACCTGTCTCATATTTTCAGAATGTTTATCATTCAGAAATAATTAGTAAATTGTCAGGATTATGTAATAAATAATCCTATTTGAGGATTAAATTATTTCATGTTTCATTTAACTTTCAATTTAAGATTAAAAGCAGACAAGTTTTTTTTTTAAATATTTTCTCAAATATCCTCTTAAAAATATATGTATATTTTATGTAAAATGCAAAGCTGGTAGTGGGAAAATAGCAGGTTTAAAATCAACTTCCAATGCAGCACAAATGAAGCTACAAACTCTTTTTAAGTTCCTGAAAATTTTAGTTTTTGGACTTGTCTGGGTTTGTAATGACCTCTTCAAGAGTAATAATTAATTTTCTTCATTTATTATTTATATCTATTAGTGTTTTCACTTGAAATGTGTATTGTATAATACACCAAGGAAGCTGCAAGGAACCTAGCTGATTTCAAGGATTCCTGATTTTTCTTCTCTTTTTTTTATTTATTATTTTTACCTTTTGGTCGGAGCGTCGGATGTAGAAAGGAGCAAAAAAGAAAAAAAAAAAAAAAAAAACACCAAAAGAACATAAAACAAAAGGGTGTAATTAGTGGTTTAAGGCTCTTCGTGATCTAAGGTGCACATGCGCGTGTAATTATGGAACATACTCAATCAGTGCACGAGTTTTTCCTATGACCTTACACGAAGATAAGGCGGAAGTGTTAACATATTCACTGCGAAATATCTCCCTAAACCAGTTCTTTATAGTATGGATACGTCTTTTAAAATTTTTTAGAATCGTGGGAAATATTTTTCGAGAATTGTCCGAATAAGAATGCATTTTAAACACAGATTGCTTTGTGCCTGATTCTCCGAAAGAACTCCACAGCCCTCGAGAGAGAGCATGACGCAGGTGAAGAAGATCTTGGCCTATCCTAGCTCGTGTCAAGAAGCCACAAGTCCTATATCTCATGGTGCCTGATTCTCCGAAAGAACTTCACAGCCCTCGAGAGAGAGGATGAGGTAGGCAAAGAAGATCTTGGCCTATGCTAGCTCTTGTCAAGATGCCACAAGTCCTATATCTCATGGTGCCTGATTCTCCGATAGAACTCAACAGCCCTCGAGAGAGAGGATGACGCAGGCGGAGAAGATCTTGGCCTATCCTAGCGCGTGTCAAGAAGCCACAAGTCCTATATCTCATGGTGCCTGATTCTCCGATAGAACTCAACAGCCCTCGAGAGAGAGGATGACGCAGGCGGAGAAGATCTTGGCCTATCCTAGCGCGTGTCAAGAAGCCACAAGTCCTATATCTCATGGTGCCTGATTCTCCGATAGAACTCAACAGCCCTCGAGAGAGAGGATGACGCAGGCGGAGAAGATCTTGGCCTATCCTAGCGCGTGTCAAGAAGCCACAAGTCCTATATCTCATGGTGCCTGATTCTCCGAAAGAACTCAACAGCCATCGAGAGAGAGGATGACGCAGGCGGAGAAGATCATGGCCTATCCTAGTGCGTCTCAAGAAGCCTCAAGTCCTATATCTCATGGTGCCTGATTCTCCGATAGAACTCAACAGCCCTCGAGAGAGAGGATGACGCAGGCGGAGAAGATCTTGGCCTATCCTAGCGCGTGTCAAGAAGCCACAAGTCCTATATCTCATGGTGCCTGATTCTCCTATAGAACTCAACAGCCCTCGAGAGAGAGGATGACGCAGGCGGAGATGATCTTGGCCTATCCTAGCGCGTGTCAAGAAGCCACAAGTCCTATATCTCATGGTGCCTGATTCTCCTATAGAACTCAACAGCCCTCGAGAGAGAGGATGACGCAGGCGGAGATGATCTTGGCCTATCCTAGCGCGTGTCAAGAAGCCACAAGTCCTATATCTCCGGGTGGAGAGAGAGGATGAGGCAGGCAGAGAAATGAAACTACGCTGACAAAGCACCCGCGGCAAAAATCCTCCCTTGTTGTACATCAAAAGCTCAAAACTGCTCGATTGTAAAAGTACTAAGTAAACAGGCGAGAAGCAGTTAGCTCAGCTGTTTACTCAGCCAACTTACTCAGCTCCAGGCTCCAGGCGGTCTGGGAGAAACTTCTCAGCAGATGCAAATTCACTTCCCTCTTTACTCATGTTTAGTTATCAGTAGGGGCTCTTTAACGGTTAGCGAGCTACTGATAACAGGGCGTTTAAATAATTAGTTCGTACGCAGGAGTTGTGTAAAGCAAGGGGATACTGGCGAGTTTTTTTGTGTTTGTTCGTATCAATTGCTTCTGTCAAGTTAATGTGCTCATGTATTTAGTATAGAGTACATTTTTATTAATATAATTTTTTTATTATAAACATGTTAAATTTCTCACAGGCCATTCACGTTCCGATTTGTAGTACGACTTAGTAGTACTACTAGTTGTATAGTCGACTCCACTCACTCTCCGACTTGCTATCCTACTTTAGTCCTAGTCTGTTTTCACGACTGTGTACGTCACTCACGAGCCGATGTATGTATCGAGTGTAGACCGAAGCTGCCCGAAGGTCAAGCACTGACTGAGCTAAGTTGGACGACTTTCATCCGACTCACGCTCCAACTCCTTCGCCAGTCAGATGTCGGACCTTCGAGTCGTTCCTATAAATGTTCCGACTCGTCCAACTAGACTTTCTACAAGCCCATTCACGCCTCGATATCAGATCCAACTTCAGAAGTTGGACAACAAGTCGGACTACAAATCGGATTGTGAATGGCCTGCTTTAGTATTGATAAACGTTAAATACTATCCCCCTCTCAAAGCCTTTTTTAGTGCTAAAAGTTTTTTTATTGTTTCACGTACCGTGTTGTTGATTGGAATGGAATTTCACAAATGGCGGAACCATGGTATATTTTTCCTCTAGAATTTCGCGCATGCGTCATTGAATTTTTCTATCTAACTGAACGAGCTATAGTTTCTGATAAATTTTCCATGTTTACCTAGTAGCATATTGGATTTAACTATGGCAACAAGGAAATCACTATTTCTGCAGTGCACAATGATCATTAAATAACTGGATATTACTCACTGCATGCTATTAGGATGGTTATCTATGATAATTAGAGTTAATACCGGAGACTAACAATGTCTAGCAATTACTAGATAGCTTAAGGAAACGCTATCGACCAATGGTTTGCTTTGATTGGATGCTAACAGGAGGAGTAGTTCTATTCTTCTGATTAGGATAAAGACTCAGAGAGATTTCCTGGTTAGATGCTTAGCACGGCCATCTTATGGGGCTAGGGAAAAGCTGCATTTTACTCAAGGGGAAACCATAGGATTTTATGTTAGGAATAAGATGTAAATTGTGTAGTTGCTAAATTGAAGACTAAGATGTTGTAGGTAGTTGGTAAAAGCTTTAGTCGGTCCTCGATATTTTATTTTAAAGATACATACCTATGGTCACACACTAGGTTGTTTAAATTTTGTTACAGAAACGTTTCGGCTATAAGCCATTTTCAATCTGTAAAAAAAAAAAAAAAAAAAAAAAAAAAAAAATGGATCACACTAGTAAGGATATAAAATTTCAAATAACTCAGAACATACGAATATATCAACAGCTGACCTGTATGATTTTGCATACAATTTTGGGCAAAACTAAAATTAAAACTACATTCACTATTTAAAATAAACTAAATCTAATCTAAAAATTGCAACCTAAAAAAAAACTAAAACTAAAATTAAATTAACTAATGGATATTAGATAAACTAAAACTAAATCATTGGGAATTGATTAAAAACTAAATTAAAGCTTTAGTATAGATTACTTTAGTTTAGTTTTACTAAAATAACATCAATTTTAATGTAAATCATATGTGATTTTAAAAGTTAAGTAAATTATTAAAACCAATAAAACTAGTTTTCGATTTGTTTTAAATAGGCTGAAGTTGTAACCTCATTTTATCCCCATTATAATTCATAAATAAACACTCTTTATTTAAAATAAAATACATACATTTTTTTTTGTTCTGAATCAAAGTATGCAATAAAGTAATTACTAAATCAAAAACTAAAACTAAACTAAAATCACAAATTAAGGTCACTTTTGCATAAATTAAATTAACTACCATACTAAAAACTAATACTAAAACTAAAAATTATACAATTCTAAAACTAAAACTAGAAATACAACGTGAGTTTATTTATAGTCAGAGTAAACTAATGTTAGTTTTTCCTAACACTGTGTGCATGTACATTTGTATATTCTGAGTTGTATGTTTGTTATTTGAAATCTAATATCCTAACCAGTATGATCCATTATATTTTACAGATTGTAAACGTATTATAGCCAAAACGTTTCTGTAACAAAATTTAAATAACCTAGTGTATGACATGCCGCACCCTATGTAACTTGAAAATAAAATATATGAGGAGTAAATAAAGCTGTTACCATCTACCTATAAGATATTTACTTTTTAAGGTTCTTTAATAGTATACGGATAAACTCATATTAGTATGAGGATATTTGGATTGAGATACATTAAGAACAAAAATATACCAGGACTTACAGAAGTGTCTTCGAGTCGGCCATCTTGTATATATTTGTGGCACTGTTTGGGGTCGGTCGAACAACAGCCTTTAGAACTATCTCTATCGATATGCAATTCTAAGAAGGAATAATCGATTTATTGTCCTGTTTACTCCACGCTATCTTATTTTCTTTATTGTATCCTTAAGTTCATTTCTTATTCATTTATACAGAACTTAAGAAAACAGAATATTGAAAAAAAAATAAAAGTTAAGTAACACAGGCACACAAAACAGAAAAAGCAGTATTTTCCAGAGACACCATAAATATATTCATATGTATTTCGACACGCTCAATTCGAATCCGGAGTCCTTTTCACTCCAGCACGTCAGGTTTAAAGACATATGAATGTCACATTTCGTATGAAGTCGTTAAAGAAGAAATAACTGGAGCTTCCATGGTTTTAAGTGTCGCTGAATTCAAATCCGAGGTCTGTTTTACTCTATCGGCACCAAATCAAGGTCATTTCAGGTACAGATGTCCATTTTGCAAAATAGATATCTTTGTCCTTGAAAAAGCTTGTTTTAGCACCAATGGCGTGAAACAGACCTCGGATTCCAAGTGTATAATTGTACAGATGTATAAAGTATAATGATATATAGACAAAGTGGTATAAATATTTTTAAAAAATAATATTGACCAGAATTAGAAAAATGATTACCTATTTTTAAAATAGATGGCCCTTGTTGTTTTGTATCTTTAAATAGTCGGGAAAAACCTTTAAATGACATCAGTAATTTTGCAATATTACTTTGTCTAGTTTCATTGCCGGATGGACTTGGATATTTTCCGGTATTTTACTCTCAACTCGATGAGATTTACATTTCCACAAATGGTTTATGGTTATGAGTTGTAAATATATCCCGAGCTAGAGTATAAAACCGCGGGAAGGTTTTCATTTTAAGCTAGAATCAGCTGTTTAGTGGAAGGTATACCTTTGGCTGTTAGAATCACCTGTGAATAGGAAGGTTTTTCATTGACAGTTTGAATCACCTGTGATAAGGATTTCTTTGACTAATATTATCAGCTGTGAAGAGGAAAGGGTTGCTTTGACAGATATTATCAGCTATAAAGAAAATGATTTTATACAAACTATTGGTAAGTTATGGTTTAATATAATTATTTTTATTTATATGTCAAATTTGCTTGTAAAAAGAAAAATCTCGTATAAGACATAACAGCATACTTCCTAAAGTACATAATGCCACACCATCTACTATACACGACAAAAAACACTAAACCTCCTACCCGGAGGCTCCTTGACCAAACATCTGGACAGAAAGAGAAAATCTACGAACATCACAGAAAGCAGGACAAAACAACTGAACATACATTTGACATTTCAAAATTCCTGACTACTCTCAAAACGCCGATCCTACTTTAAATTAAGACATTTTTCACTAAATTATTAACTTCAATTTCTAAATCTGACCTCGTGAACTTACTGGCTGAATTCCTGAACAGACACTTTAATCTTGTATTAAGGCTCGCATTTACTTTGGAACCATATTTCTCCCGATCCGATATCGTTTGACCGACAACAGCCGACAGCGGCCGTTGTGAGTGCTTATATTGGTCCCGACCCGGTTCGATCCGGTCTAGTCACAGCTCGTCAGTGTTGAACTCGTAGTGAAGTGAAAATGAGTAATTAATTTAAGAAGTACAAACTAATAAGCATCGAAACGTTCGATTACCTTGTAGGAGGTATGAAGGAAGACTTGTGAGGCCACTCAATCTTCCAGAAGTTTATCAGTCCCTAAAAAATAAATCGGGAGAAAAGATACATCGTCCGAGACGAAGAGTAGGTAGGGAAGGGGACTCAATATAGCTCCTTGTGGAACTCCAGATTTCAAGGCGATCTTCCGGCTGAAGGTGGTTCCTATCCGAAAACGGCATGTACGATCCTCTAAGAAGGATTTTACGGAGGAGAAGAGATCGGCTGGTGGTAATGTCTTCTTTAGTTTATATAATAAACCTCGGTGCCAGATGGAATCGAAAGCCCCCCTTCAAGTCCAAGAACAAGCCATCTATGTATTCCTCGGCTTCAAACCCTTTAACTATGACCTCTGCAACTCTCTGTGCTTGGTGCGTAGCAGAGTGATGGTGTCTGAAGCCAAATTAGTGAGCTGGAATTGTGGAGGTCTCTTCAAGGTGTTGTCATAGCCTTTTCTCCAAGCGATAACTGATAGTCCGTCGGCCCATGACATTTTATGCAACGATTTTTAAGATTCTTCATTTTTTAACTATTGATTGTACAAGTCTTAACTAGAAAAGTGCCACTTGTCAGCTGGCTAGGTAGCGGTGGGTTTGGCTGCGGGGGCGTTGCAAACTTCGGAAAAATATGAAAATGTGAAACGATTTTAAGATTCATGAAATGTTTTGGAGAAACGCCTTTCATTATGCAATAATCATTGGCACTTGTCAGCTGGCCGGCCAGCGGTGGACTGCTTGTCAGCTGGGGGTCTAAACTTGGCAAAAATACGAAATTCTGAAACGATTTTAAGATTGCTGAAATTTTGGTGGTTACTAGTAATTGTAGTGAGATTAACGAAAAACATTGTCAGCTGCTCATATCTTGGTGGAAAACTTGTCAGCTGGGGGGTATAAGCGCTGAGCGTATGGCGGGCGCTCCGCTTTATACCGCCAGCTGACAACCTTTCCACCCACATATTAGCAGCTGACAATTTGTTTCGTCAATCTTATTACGAATACTACCTACTAACAAAATTTCAGGAATCTTTATATAGTTTTTGACTATTTAATAGCGAAAGCATGCTTATATTGATTACAACTGAATATATTGATTGTAAATGAATATTTTTATTATCAACGTTAAAATATATTATGTATTTGCATTAAGGTATGATGAAAAAATATGTCATTTATTTGTATAAAATACTGTATTGGTAATAAAAATGTATCATACAATTAATCATAATAATAATAATATTATCATAATAATAATAGGGGGTCTCCCGTGGTCTAGTGGCTAGCGCGCTAGATTCATTAGCGGGAGATGGTGGGTTCGATTCCCACCGGCGCCAGAAATGTTCTCATCTCAGGGCTCGCTGAGAAAATTCCTGGCTGCACCCTGGATGTCGGCGCTAATAGCCAAGATTTGTTGATGCGCCGTAAAAAAAAAAAAAAAAATAAAAAAATAAAAAATAATAATAGTATACTAATAACACTTTGTAATAAAAAGAAAGTCAATCGTTTTCTGATTCTGACTCGGCACCTTCAGAATTATCACCCCCCCCCCCGCAGTAATTGTGCGGTCATTCTCTTCTTGGTGTCGTTCAGCTGAAAATACTAATTATAATTAGTATTTTCAGCTATTTAATCATTTTATCAATAACAATAATTATTGTTATTGATAAAATGATTAAACATTAATAAAGCATAGAAAATAAATAGTTTTAATATCTTCAGTGAATTGCTGATCTCGAACAATCATATCAACTACTCGACGGAATTGTTCGCCGTCAAACCATTTACATGTTTATATATTATCTTCAATATCCCATCCGTAATCCAGAGGAGATAAACTTGAATTTTCTTGTTTGTTTATTTTAGATTTTATACATCGTCGTATAGGTATTTTTTTTTCAATCTACTTTACAGTAGATTTATACCTACTCGATATTAGGCGTATAGCCATCGGGGATCAAGTATACAGGCTGCTAGGATTGCTAAAAAACGTGACGAAGCTCTACACCTCTTAAGGATTGTTTAACTGTAGTGTGTATAGAGTGTCTGACACAGCAGACATACAGAAAAACAGACAACAATCCTATAAATCATTGTTTTGGGTACAATTGCGTTGATAAAGGCCCCCAATAGTATTTTTACTCATATATCTTGCATATAAAAGCAGCGATCCGTTAGAATTGTATTATATGAGAAGTTGGTAAATCGGGTCCAGAATAAACCCCCCTCCTAATAAACCGATTTACATTATTTTTACAACATATTTTTCTATTAATATTTCCACAAACGAATATCGAGTTTCGTCCGAGCTACTTTGGGTCCGGAGTAAACCCCTCCTCCAGATGAACCAATTTTTCTGGTTAAGGAACTCGTTAAATCATTTGCTAAGAGAATACTATATACAAAGTTTCGTGAAAAAAAAACCTCTGGTGTGTATCGAATTAACGATAGTTCATGAAATGTTGGACGTGATTCTTTAAATTGGCATAAAGTTTTTATTTATGTACCGATTCGCATGAAACAAACACTAAATGTTAAGTGAAACGTACCACAATATATTAGTGAATACTGCAACTAAATCGGATAAGCCGTTTCTGAGATTAGTGCGCACAGATAAATAGACAAGCAGGCAAAAATTTTAAAAATCGTTGTTTTGGGTACTATTGCATTGATAAAGGTCCCCAATAGTATTTTTCCCCATCTTCCAGAAAAAGACAGCGATCCGTTAGAATTGTATTATTTGTATAAATTTGTATTAAGGTATGATGAAAAAATAAGTTATTTATTTGTATAAAATACTGTAAAAATTATTATATAATTTATTTATAATAATAATAGTTACCTAATAAAACTTTTTAATAAAAAGAAAGTCTGACTCTTCACCTTCAGAATCATTACTTTCGATATTTGTAGTGTTTGTGAGGTCATCCTGGTGTCTCTCATGTGAAAATACTAATTATTGGTATTGAAAAAATGATGAAACATTAATAAAGCAAAGAAAATGAATAATTTTAATATCTTCAGTGAATTACTGATCTCGAACAATCATTTCAACTACTGGAGGTAATTGTTTGCCATCAAACCATTTACATGTGTGCATTTTGTTATTATTAATATGTTATTATTAGATGTTAAAATTTGGATGAATATGGGAACGTGAACAAACCAAACTATTTAGATAATAATAAGTTATTTTTAACACTAGGCGAAACACTGTGCCAAGCGTTGCCTGATTTTCACGCATTCACAGGCGAAAATGTTTTATGTACTATGTATTTTATACAAATAAATGATATATTTTTCATCATACCTTAATGCAAATACATAATATATTTTAACGTTGATAATAAAAATATTCATTTACAATCAATATATTCAGAAGTTGTAATCAATATAAGCATGCTTTCGCTATTAAATAGTCAAAAACTATATTAAGATTCCTGAAATTTTGTTAGTAGGTAGTATTCGTAATAAGATTGACGAAACAAATTGTCAGCTGCTAATATGTGGGTGGAAAAGTTGTCAGCTGGCGGTATAAAGCGGAGCGCGCGCCATACGCTCAGCGCTTATACCCCCCCCCCCCCCCAGCTGACAAGTTTTCCATCAAGATATGAGCAGCTGGCAATGTTTTTCGTTAATCTCACTACAAATACTAGTAACCACCAAAATTTCAGCAATCTTAAAATCGTTTCAGAATTTCGTATTTTTGCCAAGTTTAGACCCCCAGCTGACAAGCAGTCCACCGCTGGCCGGCCAGCTGACAAGTGCCAATGATTATTGTATAATGAAAGGTGATTCTCCAAAAAATTTCATGAATCTTAAAATCGTTTCACATTTTCATATTTTTCCGAAGTTTGCAACGCCCCCGCAGCCAAACCCACCGCTACCTAGCCAGCTGACAAGCGGCACTGTTCTAGTTAAGACTTGTACAATCAATAGTGAAAAAATGAAGAATCTTAAAAATCGTTGCATAAAATGTACACGGGCCGACGGACTATGATAGGCCTGGGCTTTGGGCGAAATATAATAAACAAGGGAAACAAAAATGTAACTAGACAAAGTTGTTCTAAATTTTATTTTAGCAATTGTTCAAAAACAATGCATTTAAATCGGTTGACTTTTTTAAAACACAATATGTCGTTTGGCATCATTTTTCGTTGGTCTTCGGATCGGATCGGGTCTGGTCAGGACTTACTTAGGACTACACGACTTACTTAGAAACTGCACATTAACATAAAATCACACTAGACTTTCAAAACTGTACCTACTGATGAATAGAAAAACATCACTGCGACCTTCACTAGTAACACTCCTTTACGAATTACCAACTTGGGGAATTCACAGCCCGATGCCTCAAGCCGAGGCTGTACCAAGACAAACTGGCTCTCTCTTCTGGTGCCACGAATTACCAACTTAAGGAATTCACAGCCCGACGCCTCAAGCCGAGGCTGTACCAAGACAAACTGGGTCTCTCTTCTAGTGCCACGAATTACCAACTTGGGGAATTCACAGCCCGACGCCTCAAGCCGAGGCTGTACCAAGACAAACTGGCTCTCTCTTCTGGTGCCACGAATTACCAACTTAAGGAATTCACAGCCCGACGCCTCAAGCCGAGGCTGTACCAAGACATATTAGTTCCATTTTATTTTTTGATTATTTATTTACTTTTTTTTTATTCGTGTAAAAAACTGTTCGTTTTGGTCAAAAATAAAAATTATTTTTGTTTGTTTGTAATAAGTCGGAGTGTTATTGTAATAATTGAGTCAGCTGTTAGGAAGTATATTTTTCTTCTCGCTTAAGAAAACGTGCTATACAATAGTAGAAATTTATTTTTATCTCATTAATTTATCAGAATTAAACATATTTTAGTAGATTCTGTTTAAGGATATTCCTTAGCAATATAGCGCGAACGCACCGATATTCTGTAGAATATGCTTACAAATACAACTATTGCGTTTAGATTGTGGCTACCTATGATTACGATACATTTCTGTGTTCTTTGAACAATATACATATATTTTCTGTAACATTTAATATACAAAAAGACATTCACACCATTAAACAGAATTGATTGTAGACTGTTCCACTAATTGTGTGATTATATTTCAGATTGTTACAGTCCTCTTGGTCCTTGGATCCAGAGATTGCTATGCTGAACCAATCTTCGGGAGCTTACTTCCGCATATTTCTGTTCATCACATCGGTTATCCAAGATGGCATCCAGTGGGATACGCTGGTTGGTGGGGAAGGCCTCTCTATCATAGAAGATGGTGGTATCATGAGTATTGACAATATTGAAGCCTTAAACATTGTAGTTGAGTATGCACGTTTTGATAAAGTATTAAAGGAAATATACACATATCTGTATAATACTAATAATATATAAACAAATTTAAAAACAATAATAATGCATTTTTGTTTATTGAAATTCCTTTCCAACTTAGGCTAAGTTACCAAATAATGCAATAACTACCAGAAGGATTGTCAAAGACCAACCAGAATACGCATGAACGAACTATTCTTAAAATATCGAGTTCTATAAAGAATAATTTCATGCCAGGGAAATGGTTCATTTTCTCAAACGCAATTGCCAGTTTGAAGCAATTTAAAATCGCATTTCAATATATATTTTTCTGAATGTTTTTAGTGTCATAATTGCGATTTTCCCCATTATCCGTGATTTTTGCAAGCTTTGGTGTGATGGTGAAGACTTCATATTCAGGTATTCAGATTTAGCTCGTCAAACTACAGAGGAAAATTACTACATCCATATATATATACCACCCCTAAATGGGATGCGCCCGTGGAGTATGACCTAGCTCTTCCACGTTCAAAGCAATTTTACAGCCAAATAAAGATGTTCGAATTGCCATCTCAAGACTTGAAGACCCTACGCGTCAAAGCAAAGAGGGGGGGGGGGGGGGGTAAGTAGCCAGGATGAAGGAAGTGAGTCCCTTAGTTTTCCCGACAAACATGGTAACTTCATTGAAACTCTCAGGGAAATATACTACCCAATTTTCAAAGAAGGAAAACAGGAACCAAAGGATCATAAAATGTTTTTGGCATTAAGCTTGACCAAAGGAGCTATGATGAGGAACAAGAAAAAAAAAGAAAACTTGCAATGTCAAAGATGGACTAGTAATGGAGAGAATGGTACGTTTTCTGTTTACGGGCAAGGGGATAGAAACCAACATCTTTGAGGGTAGTCGTGCAGCAAAAGTAAACACCGAAGCAGATAAAAACGAAAAGTATTGTAGTCAAGCCCAGAAGACTAAAAGAATATGCTATAACATTAAAAATGAAAACCTCTCCTTATGCGGATCTTCTGAGGACAGTAAAGATGAAAACCTCTCCTTATGCGGATCTTCTGAGGACAGTAAAGATGAAAACCTCTCCTTATGCGGATCTTCTGAGGACAGTAAAGTTGAAAACCTCTCCTTATGCGGATCTTCTGAGGACAGTAAAGATGAAAACCTCTCCTTATGCGGATCTTCTGAGGACAGTAAAGATGAAAACCTCTCCTTACGCGGATCTTCTGAGGACAGTAAAGATGAAAACCTCTCCTTATGCGGATCTTCTGAGGACAGTAAAGAATCTGTGAACCCGATAGATATTGGGGTGGATATTCAAAAAGTAAGACGGACTAAAGGCGGGAACCTACTACTTGGAGTACAAATAGGGCTGACAAGACAGACCTCCTTAGTAACGAACTATGAACAAAGTTACCGGATGCGCCAACAACTATTTTAATTTAAAAAAAAAATTGCACCTCAAAGGCCTGGACGAAGAGGCAACTGAAGAAGAAATTAAGGGCGCTATTGCCAAGTTGGTCCCGTTAAATGAGGAGACGGTAAAAATAAGAGCCCTTCTTCCGGCTTATGCCGTGATTTTGCCAGACAAAGACGCTGAAGCTGTTATTAATGCAGGAAAAGTAAGAATCGGCTGGGCGCAATGTGCTGTAGTCGAGAGAAAGAGAGAAATGAAATGATTCAGATGTTGGGAGTACGGTCACATAAAAGCAAAATGTACTGGGACAAATGAGGCGTATAGATCAATCCAATTTTTGGGTCATAAAGTTTTTTTCAAATCTGTGAACAGTATAATATACTTTTTATATTGTTCTATATTATAACGTTGGTGATTTTTCGATATCAAGTATGTAGGATTTGTACAGATTTGAAAAAAAAAAAACAAAACGTTAAGAGCCAAACATTAGATAGAAACGCTTTTGCATCTATACGCCTCAAATATAGAAGAGTTATGGATGAAATGTAGACAAGAGGGCCACAAGGCAGTAATCTGCAAAAACGGGCCGGTGCTCTCCTGCAGGGGATCACCATACGGGAACTAGGAAATGTAAAACTGAAACTAATGGGGAAGAATAGTTTGTCTATCCGATGAATATACTCGGAATAAACATTAACCAAAGTCACCCAGCCCACGACATGGCGCTAGCCAAAGCTCGGTAGGTAGGTGCTGATTTAATACTGATCTGTGAGCCAAATAAATAGTCATTAAGGATCGAAGCGGCTGGATTAAGGACAGTAACTTGGACACCGCTATTAAAATAGACGGCCAGATTGGTGTTATTATTCAGGGACAAGGGCTTTACGTACATTCGAACAAACAAGAGTAAAGTATACAGCTGCTACGCCTCTCCGAACAAGGGCATTGAAGATCTAATATATATTATGCTTGAAGAGCAAATATTACAAGAAATAGGAAACCTGCTCCGAAAGCATAAGGAAACAATTATTGCTGGAGATTTCAATACAAAATCACCTCGGTGGGGCATGGAGTATAGCGACTGAATTGTTATGGAGTGGATGGCCGAGCACGTACTCATTTGCTAGAACAGGGGAAGGAAACACATTTCCAGAAAAAAAAAAAACAAAGATTTTTCTATACTAGATTTAACATTAGCAACAGCAAGTCTAACCAATCAGAACAAATGCACGGACAAGTTACATCAATCGAATATACTCTTCTTCCTCATGTCTACTAGTCACTCTAAATAGCTCTCTCTCTCTCTCTCCCTCTCTCTCTCTCCCCCTCTCACTCTCTCTCTCTCTCTCTCTCTCTCTCTCTCTCTCTCTCTCTCTCCCTCTCTCTCTCTCTCTCTCTCCCCCCCTCTCTCTCCCTCTCTCTCTCTCTCTCTCTCTCTCTATCTCTCTCTCTATCTCTCTCTCTCTCTCTCTCTCTCTCTCTCTCTCTCTCCCTCTCTCTCTCTCTCCCTCTCTCTCCCTCTCTCTCTCTCTCTCTCTCTCTCTCTCTCTCTCTCTCTCTCTCTCTTTCTCTCTCTACCTGTCTCTCTCTACCTGTCTCTCATCTTATCAATATTTTGATATTTATGTTTGTACCAGTAATCTTAATGTAAATTAAAGTTTTGAAATAGCATTCGACTTCAGAAATTGATTGAGAAGAAATAACAAGAGCTTCCTAGATGTGAGGGTCACTGATTTCAAATCCGAGGTCTGTTTTACTCCATCGGCGACAAATCAAGGGTAATTTCAAGGACAAATATGACTATTTTGCAAAATAGACATATTTAGTATCAATGCGGTGAAACAGACCTCGGTTTCGAATAAAGAGACCCTTGAAACCATGGAAGCTTTATTTATTTCTTCTGAAACAATTTCATACGGAGTTTGACATTTGAATTCCTTTAATCCTGACACGACGGATTTAAACCTCCGGATTCGGAATCAGCGTGTTGAAAAACATAAAAAAATATGTTTGGTGTATTTGGAAAATACCACTTTTTTATGTTGTGTACCTGTGTAATGTGTGAATATGGAACACAAATTTATAATAATTAAACTGCCTTCAATAAATTCAAACGGGATATTTAAATCTTTGTTTAATTGTTCTTTGTTGATATTGAGTGATACGTTCGTTGTTCAATCGCATCCGTTGTAAACTGGTAAACCTTTATTTTCTGAAAGTTAGTGAATCAGAGGCAAAAATAGTCATTGAAAAAGAAATTAAATAAAGCTCGTTCGGCGTTCAGAGATATGCATTGTACCTGACGGATGTAGTTTTAAATAAAAATATTATCGTTACAGGTTTTTTTTTTTTTTCTTTCTATTTTCCCCAAAGAGTATAAAATGTTTGGAACATTCGAATTCACTCTGAATATAAATAAATCCAGTCAGTATATTCTTTAAAATCACCTCACTAGCCTGGGATTTAAAGCTAAATTGTCCCGCTTTATACCCGGACACCTCACCAAATGGGCTACTCCTGGCTTCCTATCGTAGCTTGGCAGAATAATTCATACATAAAGGCCAAACAATAATAATTAATTGTAGCCAACTAATGTTATAGTCGGTCAACCTTTTCACAGCTAAAATCAATACACGGCGTTGTGTTGGTAACGAGTTGTATATTTGACTAGTAATACACGCCTCAGGCTGCACCTACATTGGACTCCAATCCAATTTTGATTGACCGACAACGACCGACGTGAGTGCCTACATTACTCCCGACCCGATCCTACACGATATAGTCACAGCTCGTCAGTAATTACCTCGTAGAAAATGTGTGATTAATTTAAGAAATACCACCTAATAAGCATATAAACCTTGGATTAGGTTAAATTTTGGAGGTATGAAGGAGGAGTTGAGAGGCCAATCAATCTTCTGGAAGTATATCAGTCCCGAAAAAATAAATCTTAGTGTAACAGTTAATTTTTAACTATTACACTACGATAAGGGAAGCATTCATATTTTAAAATTTTTAAGAAAGGTTATTAGCATTAGAAAGTTATAAACATTGGATGGTTATGAACGTCTTTCCACGTAATTTAAAAAAGTCCGACTCGCAGGAACTGCATCATCTTAGCGCGGTTCCGTTCTTATCTCTAGACTCATTTAAAATGATTAAAATAGAAGCTGTTATTATTTTGGGTCCACATTTCTAGAAAGCATGAAGATTAGATAGTTAGCCGTCGAGGTGATAAGTAAAGATGGAATGGTTGGGATTCGGCTAAAAAAACCTCAATACGATTTTTGTTAAAAAATCTATATTTAGGACGTTTTGGCTACTCATTGGTAGCCTTCGTCAGCAATGAAAGTGCCGGGAGGCAGAGGAGAACCAAAGTCGACTGTTCCATCTTTACTTTCATGAAATATCTTATTTACGATCTTACCTGGATGGTTCCCCGCCCTAGGAAGACCCCGCTAGGCATTTGAAAAGCTATATCTTGGAAATCCATATCTCTAAGATTAAATTGTTTTTCTTATTTTTCTTAACCTGATTTATTATCAAATACATTATCCAACTATAAGCAGTTAAAAAATAACAAGGAATAAAAACAGACAAAAAGAACAGTTCGAATAAGGGAAATCAATTACTTTAAAGTTTTAAGCACTTATTTCTCCGATTGACATCGTCTAATCAAGACTTTAACCAGAACCTTTTTTGTAGAGCATTTAGTACGCTTTCTAATGGTATTCTTCCGTAACTCCAAACGTAACACAAATTAAAACATATTAGTTTTAATGAACGTAGAACATGCAGAAAATGTTTCAACTGAATCCCATGATTCTAAGTACCCAAACCAAAAACGGTATTCAAAAACTATTTTTCCAATTTTCTCAAAAACGGTTAAAGCTATCGCCTTGAAAATGGTTTCATTCGTTTTTCTAGCCCAAGAAGCCTATAAAACGAGTACTTACAAGCTTATGAATCAAAAAATGTAAGCGTTACGATTTTTTTTGCGCGAATTTCGCCCCAAACGCCATCTTCCAGTGGGCGGATTCTCCTGGTTAATGAACTTGACCTTTTAAATTGGACGACGGATTTTTGTACCAAATTTCATCACAATCGGACCATTAGGGAAGCCAGAAATGAGCGAACAGACAAATATATATATATATATATATATATATATATATATATATATATATATATATACAAATTTGAACCACCATCATTTTCGATCTCTAGGGGTTCTGAAACGCAAAATTTTCTAGTCGGCACTTCCGGATTGTTTCATTGTATTAACCCTATAAGCGGGGTTCCTCCCTATGGGGGAGGGAGGAACCGCGCTAAAAACAAGGGGTACAAAAAACAAAAAAATGTGAATCCACAAAGTTGTTCTAAATTTTATTCTATTTCATAAATAATAAGTTTTATTTTATTTTATTGAAATCAGTGTAGATGTAGAGACCTTTGGAAACACGATATGTAGATTGGCGCCATGTTGCGTAGTTGGTCCGAAATCGGTCTAGAAACAAACAAGTTTGAACTGCCGAGAATCGGTGGCTATCCGATCGGAACCGATGTAGGTACCTCCATTGAGATCCATGTGTTGGTTTTTCTTCCGACAATCGCACAGTGTCACGAAAAGTGTTCAAAAATAAGAAAAATGAAGTTAAAAAAATAGTTTTTTGATGGTCAATAGGTATTTAAATTAGAACCTTTGAACAGAAGGAAAACATCAAAATTAGAACATAAATACAGTAGGGTTCCGATTAACCGAGATCCCGATTAACCGAGGTGTCAACCCTTAGGGGGAGGGGGTGGCGAAATAAAATCTATGTTTTTTCCTGCAAATTTCACATCAATAATCCAGCCTATGGACCAAGGAGTAATTTCGGCCTTGAAACGATTCTACAAAAAGATGCTTTTGCCTGAAATGCTATTAGCAGAAGAGGAAGGGTTCATTCAAAAATTCAAGGAAATATCTATTAAGGATGTGATTTATATGGCTGCTGATTCTTGGCATTCTGCAACAAAAAGCACAGTAAATAAAGCCTTGAAAAACCTGTGGCCTCGAATTAGCCATGATAGCCAGACAATTGACGAACCTCCGACAAATCAGCAGTTGTAAGATTTGTTAAAAGACCTCAAATCCCCGGATATAATGGATTCCGAAGTTATAGATTGGTTAAACGACGACACTATAAACAGAGCGACAGTCCTTACGGAAGATGAAATTATTAATGAGACAATGAAGTCCAATCCCGAAGAAGATGTTGAAGAAGACGTGGAAACCATTCCCCCAAAAATAAGCCATGAAGAAAGTTTCAATCTGCTTGACAGATCCCTTCTCTATTTAGAAAGCAGAAGCCATGTACCGCCAAATGAACTCATGATTCTAAGAAAATGGAGGGACACAGCTGCTGCCGATAGAAAAAGTTCATTTAGGCAAGCCACAATTAAAGATTTCTTTTTTAAAAAATAATGTCACGGTTTCTGTTAATATTGTTATTACTACGTATTATTATTATTATTATTAAATATTAGTTTTTTTTTAGCATATAAGTAGTTTTTATTCAAAAACAACCTACATTTCCAATTGCTATTGGTATGGTTCGGATTAACCGATTATTTCGATAAACCGAAGTAACCTTGGCCCCATTGACTCGGTTAATCGGAACCCTACTAATGCAAATATAAAAACTGGTTCGGTTAGTAAATATTTACTTTAGGTGTTCCAATCTTATTACTTGAACATTTTCATTCTTCTGTTAACATGTTGAAGTGTCAGTCCTGAGTGACTCTTTGGCTGTCTAATCTTGGCCAACAGTCCAAAAATGGGGAAGTTATGGTGTTTTAAATATTTAAGAAATTCTCATCATTTTTCCAACTTTGGAAAGGATTTAAGAAAAAACGTAATATAACGGTTTTTTCATACTTAAACCATAAATAGTGCATTGCTTCACAATTATTTTGATATCTAGTTTACCTGCCTTCGGCTGCTTCTTACAGAGATATTGTGGTTTTTAGATTTCATAACCAATGAAATCTTTACGACTTCTGCCACAGTAATGAACCAACCACTAGATACGATGCTTTATTTCATAGAATCCTGCAAGAATATAATTTATCTGAATGTTCGGACAATGTTAAGGAGAATATAAGGAATTGATTGAGATATTTTTGCGTGGTTATTCAACAAAATTGGGATCGCTGTTAGAGGTTTTCAAGGAAATTAGAAACAAAATCCGAAGATTGGCTGAGTATACACATTAAAATGTTGACAAGATAATTATCAAGCAGGTCCTTCACGTGGAAGACCGCAAGTAAGTTTCGTGGAAGCATCATAGTCTACAAGAAGACACGAGTTGCGGACATGTTAAAGACGAAATCTCGGGACGAAATATAGTTTATTTCTAAGGACTTTCCAAGGAGAAAATGGGTTTATTAATCGTGGTCTAATGGCTAGCGCCTTGGATTTATAAGCGGGAGATGGTTGGTTCGATTCCCAACCTCCGGCAGGAATTTTATCATCCCACGGCTCGCTGGTAAAATTCCTCGCTGCACCCTGGATGTCGGCGCTAATGACCTAGATGTAGATGCGCCTTAAAAAAAAAAAAAAAAAAAAAAAAAAAAAATTAATCGATACTCAAAAGTTTTTTTTAGTTCCACTATTTTTTTTAGTACCAATATTATTGGACTGGAGATAACATTAATAATCAATTAAGACACCCTTTAGAAAATGGTTTCTAGTTGTCAACCAATTAATATGCCGAAATTAACTGCATAAATTGTTGAGACTTATTTATTTATTGTTGTTGAGTTTCGCAACAAGGGCGACGACCTCATAAGAACGGCAGAATCAAAGCCAGTCAGTTGAATAACAAAAAGTATTAAAAAAAATACATAAAATTTAAAAAAAATATTATATACAATAAAAATAATAAAGAATAAAATGTTTCCATTAAAAATGACATATAGTTATAGTTTCGAGTAAATGTGTGTATATTTTAAATATGTTAGAAGTGTTTGAAAGTACGGACTACCTTCTATCAGTAAGTCATGTAAGTCGTGAGGAATGGTTAAGTTGCTGCCTTGTCTACAGTCCGTCAGGATATGTTGTCTGTTGCATAGTCTACACATTGGTCTTTCCTTTCTGTCCAGTAAGTATGAGTGGGTAAGTCGGGTGTGGCCTATACGGAGTCTGCATAAAATTACTTGGTCTTGTCGAGTGAATGATTCTGTTACCCAGGCTTTGGTCGTGTTCTTAATTTCTCTGAATTTACATTCACTCTTCAACCAATTTTCTTCCCATTCATAGTGTGTTAGTCTGTATGGTTTTGTTTAAGTCAGATGTCGTCACTGTTTTTACGTCGGGTTCAGGTTGGTTGGTCGCTAGTTTTGCCTTATGTCTACAGCTGTACTCATTTTTATGTCCTCGTGTCCAGGTAGCCATAGGAGAGTGTGGAGATGTAATGATTGGACAAGCGACCACTGGTGGACCAATGAGAAGCATCCAGGCCAGCCAATAGGAACGAGCGCTTGGCCGAGCACTCCCGACTTTGACCGAGGCACCCCGACCTCGGCCTATGAATAGGGGCGTTCCTGCTGCCCAGAACACATTCCGATCCGGCTCTCTCTCCAGGACACTCCAGCTCTCTCAGGACCAGCCTCCAGCCATGCACTCAGGACCAAGGACCTAGCTACCTGCTCGACCTCTCTCTCGATCTCTCTCTGGACAAAGCACGAAGCCGCCGTCTCGATGTCCCCAGTGGTCAAGCCAGCCTCCAGTCATTACACTCCCGACTCCTACTTCCCCCAACTCTAGTCAATACCTGGCTTATTTATTTATTTCCTCATCCCTCTCACTCCTACTTCGAGGAACGGCTACGGCTCAGTACCGAACACCTTCTCCCCGACTCAGTGGAACAGCTAAGGCCTAGTACCTAGTCGGTATCCCCAGGTTCAAGGAAGCGCCCTTAACCGGGACACAGTACTTACCTGGTTACCTTCTCCCGACACATCCTTCCTACCCTTCCTAGCGACACCCATCCGCTACAAGAGTAATATGTTTGTTTATACTTTGTAGAATGTTTATTTGTGTAAATATGCTTTGGATAATAGGATGTGTACTGTAAATGTTCTGTAAGGACATCAAGGAACTTACGGAGTCAGTACAAACGGTAATCGTGTCAGTTTCTGCTTCATGAACGTTAGTCAGTGCTAAAAGTATTCCGTAGAGTTCGGCAGTATATATGGTCCTCAATTCAGGTAATTTAATTTGATAAATGTTGTCATTCCAAATGGCGGCTGCCCCTGTTCCAGAGTCAGTCTTGGATCCGTCAGTATAAGTGTATAATGTCCTCGGGTTTTGTCTCATTATGGCGTTGATAGTATGTTTGTAAAATAGTGTGGAAGTCGGTTCTGTCTTTGTGTATTTTGTTAGCGTCAGGTCAATCCTTAAGTTCCTTAATTTCCATGGTGGTGTGTCTGTAAATTTATTTTTAAGAATTGAACATTCCCTTAAAATTGAATTCATTCTATCTTCTAATGATCTCACAGTAAATGGTTGTTGTTTGGAATTTAATGCTATGTATTTATTAAAATGTATATTTTCCAGGAAACTCTGGACACAGGGCGTTCCTAGTCCTTTTGACCTATTAAAAAATGAAGAACGCAACATTGCGCGCCTGTACTGCAGTGGGGGTTCTCCTGCCAAGGCGCAAAGGCTTTCTGCAGGACTGGTTCTGAAAGCTCCTGTGACAAGCCTGAGTCCTGTGTTGTGTATAGTGTCGAGTAGTCTTAAAGTGGTTGGACTGGCAGATGAATATGCTATACATCCATAATCCAGAAGAGACCTGGTGTAAGACCGATAGAATGTAAGCATGGTACATTTGTCAGCACCCCATTTTGTATTACTAAGGATTCTTAACAAATTCTATGACTTTTTGCATTCGGTACGAAGTCCTTTCAAGTGGGGTATCCATGTTAGTTTTTTGTCTAGTGTCATTCCTAAGAAAGTCAGTAAGTCCGTTTTGTCAATGATTGTCTGATGTAATGTCAGGTGGGCTATTTGATCTGCTCTTTTTCTAGAGAATATTATATACTTAGTCTTGTCTCTAGAAAATTGAAAACCAGTTACGGAGCACCACTTGTCTAACTCCTGTATTCTGTACCTGTTGTTTACCGTCCGCGTATGTGGTGTAGATGAGGAGGTTATCAGCATACAGGCAATACGACACTCCTTGAGTTATAGATCTAGTAACGGAATTTATTGCGATATTAAAGAGAGTCGTACTCAGCACACCTCCTTGAGGCACTCCATTCTCCTGTAGAAACTCATCTGAAAGAGCAGTACCTATTCTCACTCTGAATGATCTTCGGGAAAGATAGCTCTTCAAGTAAAGCATGACTTGGCCTTGTGCACCCCATTCTAGCAGCTGAGACAGTATTAGTCTCCTCCAGACTCTGTCGTAGGCTTTCTCTAAATCTAATGATACAGCTAGTATGGATTTTTTATTTAGGAAAGCATCTAAAATTTCATTTTCCAGCCTAGCAATGTGGTGCATGGTAGAGTGCATGGTAATAATTTGTATATATATATATATATATATATATATATATATATATATATATATGTATATATTTATTTATTTATTTATATATATATATATATGTATATATTTATTTATTTATTTATATATATATATATATTTGTCTGTTCGCGGCGTAGCTCCCAGACGAATGGTCCGATTTTGATGAAATTTGGAACAAAAAATTTCGTCTAATTTAAAAGGTCAAGGCGTTTGGGGCGAAATTGGCGCAAAAAAAATCGTAACGCTTACGTTTTTGAGTTCATAAGCTTGTAAGTACTCGTTTTATAGGCTTCTTGGGCTAGGAAAACGAATGAAACCATTTTCAAGGCGATAGCTTTAACCGTTTTCGAGAAAATTGGAATAATAGTTTTTGAATACCGTTTTTGGTTTGGGTACTTAGAATCATGGGATTCAGTTGAAACATTTTCTGCATGTTCTACTTTCATTAAAACTAATATGTTGAAAGTTTGGTTACGTTTGGAGTTAAGGAAGGGTTAGAATAAAATATTTTATTAACAGACAAAAAAAGTTTTGGTAACTTTGTATACTTTCGTTAGTATCTCGAAAACCGTTGACAATCATATGAAGCGGATGATTACCATTCGAAAGCTTACTAAAGGCTCTACACTAAAGGTTGTGATGAAAGTTTTAATTAGGCGATGCCAATCGGATAAATAAGAGCTTAAAACTTTAAAGTAAAAGCTTTCACTTATTCGAACTGTTCTTTTTGTCTTTGATTTTGATACATAGAATTATGGGATTCAGTTGAAACATTTTCTGCATGTTCAAATTTCATCAACACTAATATGTTAAAATTTTGGTTACGTTTGGAGCTAAGGAAGGATTAGAATAAAATATTTTATTAACAGACATGAAATGTTTTGGGAGCTTCGTATACATTCCCTAATATCTCGAAAACGCTTAGGAATATTGGTAAACGGAGGGTTACCATGTGAAAGCTTACTAAACGTTCTACAAAAAAGATTCTGAAACAATTTTTGATTAGGCTATGTCAATCGGAGAAATAAGTGCTTAAGCTTTGAAGTAATTTATTTCGTTTATTCGAACGGTTCTTTTTGTTTGTTTTTATTCCTTGTTGTTTTTCCATTGCTTATAGTTGGATAATCTATTTGACAATAAAACAGATTAATTAAAATAAGAAAAACAATTCATTGTTAAAAATATATCAGGCTGTACCGTATGAAATGTCAGTTTTGGATTTGTCGATTTCCTTCAAATGTCTTGAAACTGTCGAGGCTCCTACTCCGAGTTCTTTGGCATATTCCCTAGTGTTTTTAATTGCTTATAGTAGTCAAACGTATTTGTCAATAAAACAGGATTTGTATAATTAGAATATTTTATTTTTGCGGAATCTTGGTATTCTCAGATTCCGTATGAATATCTATTAGGCCCCCTTCGTATATTTTCCTTAATATCTCGAAAAGGGTTAGGAAATTGTGGCAAGTGAAATGTAACAGTTCGAAAGCTTACTGAATTATCTACAAAAAATGTTTTGAAGAAATGTTTGATGGGGTCGTCACATTAGGGGAAATAAGTGCTTAAAACTTAGTTAGTTAGTTTCGTTTACTTAAACTGATCTATTTGTGTGTTTCCCGCAGTTTTTTTTTCACTACTCGTTATTTTGTACTTGCTTATAGCAGTCAAATGTATTTGTCAGTAAACAGGATACGTATAATTAGAATCAATATTTTGTTTGTTAGAATTCGAAGATGCCGTATGAATATCTAGATGTGACAGTACTGGTGTTGATTTCGTTCTTTAGAATTATTCTTGGTATTCCCTATTTTCATCTGTTACCCATAGTTTTTTATTGTTAGTAGTTTTTTCTTATTGATTATAGAATAAAAATCTATTTGGCTATAAAACAGGATACGTAAAATTAGTAACAATATTTCGGAGATTTCTGAGCGAAATGCCTTTTAGATTTTCTACCACCACGAACGGCGTTTTTCATCTATTTTTATCCACTAGATAGGCTTTACTTGGCATATTATTCTATATAAGTTTTATTCAGCAGGGGATTCTGATGAAATGTCGTGTTTTTGCTGTGGATTTTAAATACGATGTGTCTAAGATTGGATAACAATAGCGAGTCTACATAGTTAAGAACCGACGACAGAGGTTGACTTCTTGCTATGATTTAGTCTACATATGTATATTAAGTACTAAATCCAGAAAATAAACTTCACAACGGTTAGATACTATGAGCGAACAGAGAGCCGGTTCAGTGCGCGTAGGAACAAGGGGGCCGCAGGAAATTTACCTGCTAAGAGTTAATCCTCAAGAGCTGTAAATATACCCCAGGTATCTGCCGACACAAATACACAGCCTAGGCGGAGAGCACCCCAAAAACTCAGATCCAAACATAAGGTTATATACTAAATATTCATAAAGATTACTTAGTTAATTAGCAATCAATAGTTTTCAACAAAGGTTATATACTAAATATTGATAAAAAGTATTTAAGTAGAAAAAAAAACAAGATTCATCAAGACTTGTTTTTGGTCCGTTTGTATTTACTCCATAGACTTAATTAGGTATATTATTCTATATATTGACTCGTTATTCGTCAAGACTTGTTATTTGTCCTTCTGTATCTACTAGATAGGCTATATTCTGCATATTATTCTATATAGGCTATATTAGGCAAGGTATTCTACTCAATCTTGAGTACTTCTTCTTGGTCCTTCTGTATCTACTAGATAGGCTTTATTCTGCATATTATTCTATATAGGCTATATTAGGCAGGGTATTCTACTCAATCTTGAGTACTTCTTCTTGATCCTTCTGTATCTACTAGATAGGCTTTATTCTGCATATTATTCTATATAGGCTATATTAGGCAGGGTATTCTACTCAATCTTGAGTACTTCTTCTTGGTCCTTCTGTATCTACTAGATAGGCTTTATTCTGCATATTATTCTATATAGGCTATATTAGGCAGGGTATTCTACTCAATCTTGAGTACTTCTTCTTGGTCCTTCTGTATCTACTAGATAGGCTTTATTCTGCATATTATTCTATATAGGCTATATTAGGCAGGGTATTCTACTCAATCTTGAGTACTTCTTCTTGGTCCTTCTGTATCTACTAGATAGGCTTTATTCTGCATATTATTCTATATAGGCTATATTAGGCAAGGTATTCTACTCAATCTTGAGTACTTCTTCTTGGTCCTTCTGTATCTACTAGATAGGCTTTATTCTGCATATTATTCTATATAGGCTATATTAGGCAGGGTATTCTACTCAATCTTGAGTACTTCTTCTTGGTCCTTCTCAACCTCTAAAAGTACTAAAAGAAATATATTTATTCTATAATAATATCTAGTAGTAATTGCTTGCAGATTCTAAGGATGTAGGAGATTAAAAAAAAACAGAAGTAGTTTCTGCGGCAAACAGCTTGCCGGAGAGGATGGACCTGTTTGACTGGTCAAGTCCACTCGGTCAACAACCTCGAGTCAAGATTCTAGATATAGCTCTTGTTGGTTCGGTCAAGGTTCGCAACCTCATCTCTATAGTCTGTAGTATTGTCTTGCAGACTCTACTAGTATTGATTCGCTGTTTAGACACAATTAGCTTAGGTTTATAATGCAGACGTCCACAAACATAAATATACGAAATTTCTACTTATTACGTCCTTCAAATCCGTATTTTTTGGCCCGGTGGCCGTGAGTGTTAAGGCGTGAGCCCTTAGCAGGTCTCGATAAGGGTCGTGGGTTCGATTCCCACTAGGAGTGATGGCTTTTCTTCAGAATAAAGAAAAGGCATCAGCCCTATACTGGCTACAAGAGGGTGGTAACCTATAAATAACGTGTCCTAAAATTCGTTGTTAATAATAATGGACGGTAGAAATTTGATTTTAAATAAATATTGATGAATTGGCAGGATGAGCCTTAGGAATGTTTGGGGCGTTGCCTGCAAGTCTAGGATAGGACTACTGAGCAAAACTTGTTTACCTAAACACTCACAGACATATATATTTGTATGAAATTGTATTATGTTTCATTAATTTTATTTTTATTATTATATTCAAATAACATATTGAGGAAATTGTTTAAAAAAAAAAAAAAAAAAAAAAAAAAAAAAAAAAAAAAAAAAAAAAAAAAAAAAAAAAAAAACTTTTATTGAGACAAGATGGTTGACCGTTGGTGATGCGAAGATAGAATTTATCAAAGGTAGGGTAGTGGTATAACTAGATACTATAGGAAAATAATAAACTGATTTTTAGCACTTTCCTCCGAAGGAAAGTAGCTATTGAGGTTGGACTCATGACGGAATTTTTGAAAAATATCTTCAAATCTTTATCGATCCTACCTAGTAGACACCGAAAATGACCCCCGTTAAAATTTATATATATATATGTATATATATATATATATATATATATATATATATATATATATATATATATATATATATATATATATATATATGTGTGTCTGTTAACACGATAGCGGCCATAGTTTTTGTTTTTTCGTCACGAAACTTGGTTTATAGCATTCAATTAGCAAACGATTGAACGAGTTCGTTAACCACCAAAGTCGGTCCATCGGAAGGGGGGGTTTACCCCGAACCCAAAACACTAATTTGACTATGTCAGCCGTAATATTTGTTATATTTCAACGAAACTTGGTATTCGTAGTGGTAATATATAGAGAAAAGTGAGATATAAAAATGAACTAAATCGGTTCATTAGAAGGGGGGGTTTACTCCGGACCCACAATACCAATTCGCCACTACCAGCCGTGATTTTTGGTATATTTCAACGGAACTCGGTATTCGTAGTGGTAATCCACAGGTAAATAACTATTGTAAAAATAAACTAAATCGGTTCATTAGGAGGGGGGGTTTACTCCGGACCCACAATACCAATTCGCCACTACTAGCCGTGATTTTTGGTATATTTAGACGAAACTCGGCATTCGTAGTGGTAATCTACAGGTAAATATGTGTTGTAAAAATAAATTAAATCGGTTCATTAGAAGGGGGGGTTTACTCCTGAACCTAATTCTTAATATACTCATACCGGTCGTAATTTCTGCTGTATTGTAACGAAACGCGGTATACGTCGTGGGTAACTCATGAGAAAGAAGTGTTGTAGAAATGAGCTGAATCGGTCAATCGGAAAGTGGGGGTTTAATTTGTAATATATTTCAATAGAAAAGCCCGTCAGACGTAGGTTCACAAAGCCGCCGCAAGGAGCGCTTTCTACCACTAGAGTGACTGTATCCTGTTCCTGCGTTAGATCAAAATACGATAATATGAGGTTTTTTGTATTTATTACGAAGTGTGATAGGTACCATATGTAAACATAACTCTGGAAGCAAATTATTAATTGATCAGTTATTCATTACAAATTTAAAAGAGAACTATTCATGTTTTTATTTTATTTATGTAGGATATTTTAAGCAAATTGTTCTGGAAAGCAGTCTACACTACCCAAATTCTGAGGAAAGTGCTTAGTTATGCGGCTCCTGCGTGACGGACTTTTTATTCTTTTAACGACGTTTCTGTGGAATTCAACCCGTCATCAGGTCTGTGAAACATGGAGACCAGATTTAATAATAATTTATGTACAGAAGAAATGATACATTTAGTTAGTGTTTGTTATAGCTAGAGCTGAAATTAGTTGTAGATTGAAACAGGTTTAAAGATTCATATAAAATGAATAAGTACATAATAAAAATAGGCTTACCGATGAGAAGACGGAGAACCGTTAAAATTTAATATGGGTTTATAATTGAAGAAATGTTTGGAAAATTACTTCAATGGGCAACCTCAATTTTTTAAGAACATGCCTCGTAATTAATTAATAACTGAGATTTGAGGCGGAACCACGCCTCGAGGTTACACGAGGTTACTACTTTCCTTGTGGGTCTATATGTATGTGTGGATGTGTATATGTGTGCATGTGTGTATATATATATATAAATGTGTGAATATCTAAAGAAATACGATTCATTCAAATAGAAGTTTCTATACTAGTAAAAAAAAAAATAAAAAAAAAAAAAAAAAATAAAAAAATAAAATAAAAATAAAAATAAAAACGTGAGTGTGACATAAATGAGATCGGGCAATGATGCTCTGAAAGCTGTTTGCCCTAAAGCCCAATCCATCCATCCATCCATCCTTGTGGGTCTCGAGGAGGAAATATGGTGGTCCCAAGAAATCTTGGGATTCGGATTATGGTGTTTGCAGTTTTGTAGGAATTTCGCATAGATTGCAACATCATCAGAGAACGGGTTTTATGAATGCTTGTTAATTATAGAAAATTGAAGCTAATAATTTATCGGCTTTTAACTTCCATATTTAATTTACATATTCGACATGGATATCAGGTGTAACATGATTATACATTAAACATAGTTGGTGGTTGGTGGTACAGTGGACAGTACGCCGGATTCTCTGCATTAGGTGAGGGTTCGACTCCCGCAATGAAAGATTGACTCTTATCATGATGTTCTTGCTAAAGAATTTTCCAGCTCCGCCATAGATAATTATAAAGGGTGATTACAAGTATATAGCTCGGCAAAGTTGAGCTTTACAAGAAGAATATCCTACAAGGTTCAAGGGAGGAGGGTAGAGAAAGTACTTCAATTCAAAAATATATATTATAATAATTAAATTGAAAAGTATTATTTAAGATAAAAAATATAAACTCGAAAATTGTTCACTAACGAAATTCCCTGATTAATTGGACGTCGATATCAAACAAACTGATGTTTTAGCGCGGTTCCTCCCTCCCAACATAGGGAGGAACCCAGCTTATGAAGTTGACTTCATACCGCAATCAGGAAATACATATATATATATATATATATATATATATATATATATATATATATATGTATATATATACATCAATTCTTTTTGATCTTAGGAGGCATGGGGTCGTTAAAGTAGTCTTCCTGACTACATACTACTTTATTCAATTGGTCCGACATGTTTCGTGCATATTTCCGCACCTCTTCAGGGGAACTTATATATCTGTTCGCTCACTCACAGCCTCAAAAATGGTCCGATTTTGATGAAATTTGGTACAAAAATATTTCGTCTAATTTAAAAGGTTAAGTTAGTTAACCAGCAGAATCCGCCCACAGGAACATGGTTCTTGGAGTGAAATTCGCGCAGAAGAAAACAAACTTATTTCATATGCTTCCAAGTACTCGTTTTATAGGATTCTTGGCACAGGAAAACGAATGGGGCCATTTTTAAGGTGATAGCTTTAACCGTTTTCGAGAAAAATGGAAAAATATATCTGTTGAATCAAGTTTTTGGTTTGGTTACTTAGAATCATCGGATTGAGTTAAAATATTTCTTGCTTGTTTCAAATTCATATAAACATATATGTTTAAATTTTGGTTACATTTGAAGTTAAGGAAGCAGTAGAATAATTTTTTTAAATAGACTTGAAAAGTTTTAGGAACTTCGTACATTTTCCTTTATATCGGTAAAACGGTTGGGAAATCGTGGTAAGCGGAAAGTTACTATTCGAAATGTTAATAAATTCTCTACAGAAAAGGTTCTGTGGTCATTTTTATTTATGCGATGTCAATTGGAGAAAAAATTGATTAAAACTTCAAACACGTTTGTTTTGTCCTTTTGATCGGAGTGGTTTAATTCACTTTTTAATTGGTTGTTGTTTAGTTTTAAATCGCATTTATCTGTAAAATTAGTAATATACTAAAGGACTACAAGAAAATGAGAAACTTGTGATTTCCTAGAGTGATCGTCAGGCTCATTTTTCCAAGGGTAAAGGTACCCTTGCCATCGGTCAAATATTTGGGGCCATGCAAGTATTTCACGAAAGGTCTGACCAAAATAGTGAAAAGAACGGAATCGCGCTAAGATGGCGCAGTTCCTGCGAGTCGGACTTTTAATGTTTCCTGCCGTTTAATTCTACAGGATGGCCTTCAACTGAATATTTTTTGAAATTGGTACAGAACTCAATAAATCATGTAAAATATCTTCAAACCTTACAGACAATTTGTTTATTTCATGATTTTTAGTTTTATTAAATAAAAAAAATCAACAGGCCACGATAGATGTGATACTCCTAATATAGAGATATATAGTTATTTACCTAACAGTACACTAAAGATATTTTCTGGTAAGGAATAAACTCCGGGAACCTGGCTTTCCCCTAAAAGTGACCTTCATTAAAAAGTGGGTCTACAAAGGACCTTCACTCCGACCCTTGAAAGACGACACTACACAAGAAAATCTCTACGGAATTTTCTCTCCAATTCCTGCAGAACATGATTAGAGTTCCTATCCACAAGCCACACTCTCCCCTGATAGTTTTAAAGAGTATCTGAATGAAGAAGCCTGGAGAAGAAACCAGCTGGCCTCGAAACGTCAAACCTGTCTAATGTTTGGAAAATAAAATGTCAAACCAAGGCCAAGTGACGTCAATAGTCTGACGTCAAACCTACCAATTTATTTAGTATTGATTTTTAAGTGTTAATTTTTGTATTATTATATTTAAAATAAATATTTTATGATTTCTAATTTATGATAAATTATTATTTAAAAAATTATGCTCAAAAGAGGATATATTACAGAATGAGTGCCTTGGTAAAGGATATGCTCGAGAGACTATGCACAGTATAAGATATGATAATGATGAAATTCTGAAATATTCCATAATTACCAGTTACTTTGTAAATTAAGGGGAGAAGAAAATTATTGTAAAAACGTTAATCTAGAACAAATTACAGATCCGAAGAAAATAAAATAAAAAAGTCTTGACGTAGCCCTACTGGGGTTTCCTCCTCAACAAGTTGAGGCAGTATTTGAAATATATACCAAGGTAACATAACGGTCCTAATCGCTTAGGGGAAAATACAGTATGGAAAACTAGTCAGTGAAGTTATTATTTGTGTACCTTATGCCTGTTTCAATAATTCGCGGAAATGGTTAGTTAATGATTAACTATGCTCTATAGATCATATCGTCACAACCATGTGAAACTATGGAATATGCAAATCGGAGCAAACGAGAGAACCAACATTCTATCCATTGACCAAGTAATATATTGAAAAACGGTCTTATTCCATACTTTATTTATGGCATTAAAGGCTATTCTAAAGGGGTTAGAGTTGGGACAAGCCGTATCTAACACAATCCAAGAGCAAAGTATTGAATTTGAAAAATGAGATTCTGCATATTCGATAGTTTGAAATGGTAAGAAAGATATGGTCCAGAAGCACTTCTTCAGCCATATTCATGGTTGCATAGTCATTGCATATTCGATAGTTGGACATGGAAAGGACGATATGGTCCAGAAGCACTTCTTCAGCCATATTCATGGTTGCATATTCGATAGTTGGACATGGAAAGGACGATATGGTCCAGAAGCACTTCTTCAGCCATATTCATGGTTGCATATTCGATAGTTGGACATGGTAAGGACGATATGGTCCAGAAGCACTTCTTCAGCCATATTCATGGTTGCATATTCGATAGTTGGACATGGTAAGAACGATATGGTCCAGAAGCACTTCTTCAGCCATATTCATGGTTGCATATTCGATAGTTGGACATGGTAAGAACGATATGGTCCAGAAGCACTTCTTCAGCCATATTCATGGTTGCATAGTCATTGCATATTCGATAGTTGGACATGGTAAGAACGATATGGTCCAGAAGCACTTCTTCAGCCATATTCATGGTTGCATATTCGATAGTTGGACATGGTAAGGACGATATGGTCCAGAAGCACTTCTTCAGCCATATTCATGGTTGCATATTCGATAGTTGGACATGGTAAGAACGATATGGTCCAGAAGCACTTCTTCAGCCATATTCATGGTTGCATAGTCATTGCATATTCGATAGTTGGACATGGTAAGAACGATATGGTCCGGAAGCACTTCTTCAGCCATATTCATGGTTGCATATTCGATAGTTGGACATGGTAAGGACGATATGGTCCAGAAGCACTTCTTCAGCCATATTCATGGTTGCATATTCGATAGTTGGACATGGTAAGGACGATATGGTCCAGAAGCACTTCTTCAGCCATATTCATGGTTGCATATTCGATAGTTGGACATGGTAAGAACGATATGGTCCAGAAGCACTTCTTCAGCCATATTCATGGTTGCATATTCGATAGTTGGACATGGTAAGGACGATATGGTCCAGAAGCACTTCTTCAGCCATATTCATGGTTGCATATTCGATAGTTGGACATGGTAAGAACGATATGGTCCAGAAGCACTTCTTCAGCCATATTCATGGTTGCATAGTCATTGCATATTCGATAGTTGGACATGGTAAGAACGATATGGTCCAGAAGCACTTCTTCAGCCATATTCATGGTTGCATATTCGATAGTTGGACATGGTAAGGACGATATGGTCCAGAAGCACTTCTTCAGCCATATTCATGGTTGCATATTCGATAGTTGGACATGGTAAGAACGATATGGTCCAGAAGCACTTCTTCAGCCATATTCATGGTTGCATAGTCATTGCATATTCGATAGTTGGACATGGTAAGAACGATATGGTCCGGAAGCACTTCTTCAGCCATATTCATGGTTGCATATTCGATAGTTGGACATGGTAAGGACGATATGGTCCAGAAGCACTTCTTCAGCCATATTCATGGTTGCATAGTCATTGCATATTCGATAGTTGGACATGGAAAGGACGATATGGTCCAGAAGCACTTCTTCAGCCATATTCATGGTTGCATATTCGATAGTTGGACATGGAAAGGACGATATGGTCCAGAAGCACTTCTTCAGCCATATTCATGGTTGCATATTCGATAGTTGGACATGGTAAGGACGATATGGTCCAGAAGCACTTCTTCAGCCATATTCATGGTTGCATATTCGATAGTTGGACATGGTAAGAACGATATGGTCCAGAAGCACTTCTTCAGCCATATTCATGGTTGCATATTCGATAGTTGGACATGGTAAGAACGATATGGTCCAGAAGCACTTCTTCAGCCATATTCATGGTTGCATAGTCATTGCATATTCGATAGTTGGACATGGTAAGAACGATATGGTCCAGAAGCACTTCTTCAGCCATATTCATGGTTGCATATTCGATAGTTGGACATGGTAAGGACGATATGGTCCAGAAGCACTTCTTCAGCCATATTCATGGTTGCATATTCGATAGTTGGACATGGTAAGAACGATATGGTCCAGAAGCACTTCTTCAGCCATATTCATGGTTGCATAGTCATTGCATATTCGATAGTTGGACATGGTAAGAACGATATGGTCCGGAAGCACTTCTTCAGCCATATTCATGGTTGCATATTCGATAGTTGGACATGGTAAGGACGATATGGTCCAGAAGCACTTCTTCAGCCATATTCATGGTTGCATATTCGATAGTTGGACATGGTAAGGACGATATGGTCCAGAAGCACTTCTTCAGCCATATTCATGGTTGCATATTCGATAGTTGGACATGGTAAGAACGATATGGTCCAGAAGCACTTCTTCAGCCATATTCATGGTTGCATATTCGATAGTTGGACATGGTAAGGACGATATGGTCCAGAAGCACTTCTTCAGCCATATTCATGGTTGCATATTCGATAGTTGGACATGGTAAGAACGATATGGTCCAGAAGCACTTCTTCAGCCATATTCATGGTTGCATAGTCATTGCATATTCGATAGTTGGACATGGTAAGAACGATATGGTCCGGAAGCACTTCTTCAGCCATATTCATGGTTGCATATTCGATAGTTGGACATGGTAAGGACGATATGGTCCAGAAGCACTTCTTCAGCCATATTCATGGTTGCATATTCGATAGTTGGACATGGTAAGGACGATATGGTCCAGAAGCACTTCTTCAGCCATATTCATGGTTGCATATTCGATAGTTGGACATGGTAAGAACGATATGGTCCAGAAGCACTTCTTCAGCCATATTCATGGTTGCATATTCGATAGTTGGACATGGTAAGGACGATATGGTCCAGAAGCACTTCTTCAGCCATATTCATGGTTGCATATTCGATAGTTGGACATGGTAAGAACGATATGGTCCAGAAGCACTTCTTCAGCCATATTCATGGTTGCATAGTCATTGCATATTCGATAGTTGGACATGGTAAGAACGATATGGTCCAGAAGCACTTCTTCAGCCATATTCATGGTTGCATATTCGATAGTTGGACATGGTAAGGACGATATGGTCCAGAAGCACTTCTTCAGCCATATTCATGGTTGCATATTCGATAGTTGGACATGGTAAGAACGATATGGTCCAGAAGCACTTCTTCAGCCATATTCATGGTTGCATAGTCATTGCATATTCGATAGTTGGACATGGTAAGAACGATATGGTCCGGAAGCACTTCTTCAGCCATATTCATGGTTGCATATTCGATAGTTGGACATGGTAAGGACGATATGGTCCAGAAGCACTTCTTCAGCCATATTCATGGTTGCATAGTCATTGCATATTCGATAGTTGGACATGGAAAGGACGATATGGTCCAGAAGCACTTCTTCAGCCATATTCATGGTTGCATATTCGATAGTTGGACATGGAAAGGACGATATGGTCCAGAAGCACTTCTTCAGCCATATTCATGGTTGCATATTCGATAGTTGGACATGGTAAGGACGATATGGTCCAGAAGCACTTCTTCAGCCATATTCATGGTTGCATATTCGATAGTTGGACATGGTAAGAACGATATGGTCCAGAAGCACTTCTTCAGCCATATTCATGGTTGCATATTCGATAGTTGGACATGGTAAGAACGATATGGTCCAGAAGCACTTCTTCAGCCATATTCATGGTTGCATAGTCATTGCATATTCGATAGTTGGACATGGTAAGAACGATATGGTCCAGAAGCACTTCTTCAGCCATATTCATGGTTGCATATTCGATAGTTGGACATGGTAAGGACGATATGGTCCAGAAGCACTTCTTCAGCCATATTCATGGTTGCATATTCGATAGTTGGACATGGTAAGAACGATATGGTCCAGAAGCACTTCTTCAGCCATATTCATGGTTGCATAGTCATTGCATATTCGATAGTTGGACATGGTAAGAACGATATGGTCCGGAAGCACTTCTTCAGCCATATTCATGGTTGCATATTCGATAGTTGGACATGGTAAGGACGATATGGTCCAGAAGCACTTCTTCAGCCATATTCATGGTTGCATATTCGATAGTTGGACATGGTAAGGACGATATGGTCCAGAAGCACTTCTTCAGCCATATTCATGGTTGCATATTCGATAGTTGGACATGGTAAGAACGATATGGTCCAGAAGCACTTCTTCAGCCATATTCATGGTTGCATATTCGATAGTTGGACATGGTAAGGACGATATGGTCCAGAAGCACTTCTTCAGCCATATTCATGGTTGCATATTCGATAGTTGGACATGGTAAGAACGATATGGTCCAGAAGCACTTCTTCAGCCATATTCATGGTTGCATAGTCATTGCATATTCGATAGTTGGACATGGTAAGAACGATATGGTCCAGAAGCACTTCTTCAGCCATATTCATGGTTGCATATTCGATAGTTGGACATGGTAAGGACGATATGGTCCAGAAGCACTTCTTCAGCCATATTCATGGTTGCATATTCGATAGTTGGACATGGTAAGAACGATATGGTCCAGAAGCACTTCTTCAGCCATATTCATGGTTGCATAGTCATTGCATATTCGATAGTTGGACATGGTAAGAACGATATGGTCCGGAACCACTTCTTCAGCCATATTCATGGTTGCATATTCGATAGTTGGACATGGTAAGGACGATATGGTCCAGAAGCACTTCTTCAGCCATATTCATGGTTGCATATTCGATAGTTGGACATGGTAAGGACGATATGGTCCAGAAGCACTTCTTCAGCCATATTCATGGTTGCATATTCGATAGTTGGACATGGTAAGAACGATATGGTCCAGAAGCACTTCTTCAGCCATATTCATGGTTGCATATTCGATAGTTGGACATGGTAAGGACGATATGGTCCAGAAGCACTTCTTCAGCCATATTCATGGTTGCATATTCGATAGTTGGACATGGTAAGGACGATATGGTCCAGAAGCACTTCTTCAGCCATATTCATGGTTGCATATTCGATAGTTGGACATGGTAAGAACGATATGGTCCAGAAGCACTTCTTCAGCCATATTCATGGTTGCATATTCGATAGTTGGACATGGTAAGAACGATATGGTCCAGAAGCACTTCTTCAGCCATATTCATGGTTGCATATTCGATAGTTGGACATGGTAAGAACGATATGGTCCAGAAGCACTTCTTCAGCCATATTCATGGTTGCATATTCGATAGTTGGACATAGTAAGAACGATATGGTCCAGAAGCACTTCTTCAGCCATATTCATGGTTGCATATTCGATAGTTGGACATGGTAAGAACGATATGGTCCAGAAGCACTTTTTCAGCCATATTCATGGTTGCATATTCGATAGTTGGACATGGTAAGAACGATATGGTCCAGAAGCACTTCTTCAGCCATATTCATGGTTGCATAGTCATTGCATATTCGATAGTTGGACATGGTAAGAACGATATGGTCCGGAAGCACTTCTTCAGCCATATTCATGCTAGCATATTCGATAGTTGGACATGGTAAGGACGATATGGTCCAGAAGCACTTCTTCAGCCATATTCATGGTTGCATATTCAATAGTTGGACATGGTAAGAACGATATGGTCCAGAAGCACTTCTTCAGCCATATTCATGGTTGCATAGTCATTGCATATTCGATAGTTGGACATGGTAAGAACGATATGGTCCAGAAGCACTTCTTCAGCCATATTCATGGTTGCATATTCGATAGTTGGACATGGTAAGGACGATATGGTCCAGAAGCACTTCTTCAGCCATATTCATGGTTGCATATTCGATAGTTGGACATGGTAAGGACGATATGGTCCAGAAGCACTTCTTCAGCCATATTCATGGTTGCATATTCGATAGTTGGACATGGTAAGAACGATATGGTCCAGAAGCACTTCTTCAGCCATATTCATGGTTGCATATTCGATAGTTTGACATGGTAAGAACGATATGGTCCAGAAGCACTTCTTCAGCCATATTCATGGTTGCATATTCGATAGTTGGACATGGTAAGAACGATATGGTCCAGAAGCACTTCTTCAGCCATATTCATGGTTGCATATTCGATAGTTGGACATGGTAAGGACGATATGGTCCAGAAGCACTTCTTCAGCCATATTCATGGTTGCATATTCGATAGTTGGACATGGTAAGGACGATATGGTCCAGAAGCACTTCTTCAGCCATATTCATGGTTGCATATTCGATAGTTGGACATGGTAAGAACGATATGGTCCAGAAGCACTTCTTCAGCCATATTCATGGTTGCATATTCGATAGTTGGACATGGTAAGAACGATATGGTCCAGAAGCACTTCTTCAGCCATATTCATGGTTGCATAGTCATTGCATATTCGATAGTTTGAAATGGTAAGAACGATATGGTCCAGAAGCACTTCTTTAGCCATATTCATGGTTGCATAGTCATTGCATATTCGATAGTTGGACATGGTAAGAACGATATGGTCCAGAAGCACTTCTTCAGCCATATTCAAGGTTGCATAGTCATTGCATATTCGATAGTTGGACATCGTAAGAACGATATGGTCCAGAAGCACTTCTTCAGCCATATTCATGGTTGCATAGTCATTGCATATTCGATAGGTGGACATGGTAAGGACGATATGGTCCAGAAGCACTTCTTCAGCCATATTCATGGTTGCATAGTCATTGCATATTCGATAGTTGGACATGGTAAGGACGATATGGTCCAGAAGCACTTCTTCAGCCATTCTTTCTTATATTCTTAGAAAGGGTTTTATATTCGGACCTCAGTGAGTAAGTGACATTCCATACTGGCCTTTGATGCTTTTTTACGGGTTTTCCAGGAGCCTATGTCAATGCCAGAGTAATGGTGGCCATCTTGAAAAACGCAGAAAAATATAAAAGGTAGCTGCGCGAAAGCAATATAATTGATTCCTTTGGTAGGATTGGTCCAAGGGCGTACATAGCAAACAATTTCGGGGGGGGGGCTGAGAACATTTTCGTTGCTATGGAATACTAACAATCTACAACTTGGATAGTTAGCCAACTAAAACGCTATTACACATAAAATAAATTATTTTTTCTGAACTAAGTAATCTTATTTAATTTATTTTTCAGGTGATACATTTTTACCGATGAAATCAAAATTTTCGGGGGGGGGGCTGCAGCCCATGTTTGGTCATCCTGAAGCTAGAGGAGTATCCTCTAATTAGGTTAATATTTCTTATGAAAAAACTAATTACATATATCATTAGACTCCATGAGTGATATTGTTTACTGAACTTAAAGATTCTGAGTTTGTTGTTCCATGAACCACATTATTTTAATGTATAAAAATAATGAATGAAGAATGGAAAAATAATTAATTAATTTCTTTATCTGATTGAATTTTGCCGCTATAGTTGTGAATACTACAAAGCAAGCAGCACTGATTGAATTCTTGAAGGTCTATGTTCTCAGCCAATTCCCAACTACTTGGAGTATCTACTCCCTAGTTGTGAATTCCTTCTCTCAATCACCCGGAGAATTCCTCGACAACCTCCATTGGCCATTATTACAGCTCCAGAATACCAGGATTTAACGGGAGAAATGCTTCAATTAGTACAACTACTTAGCAACTTGGGACTTTAATGAAGTCTAAACTACAAACCACCGGGGGGAGGGGGTTGGGGATTTTCTTATGCAGATTAGTCTAGATTATGGTTAATGTAAATATTTCTTTGTTGATATTGATATTTAATTCATCTTTTAGTGTATTTTCTACTTCCATCCATAGAGAGGAAACCCGCTTATAACATCCATCCGATGATTCAATGCAGAAGTGCCGACTAGAAAATATCACGCTTCTCAATCCGTGTATCAGGAAAATAACTATGTCGTATCTATAAATTGCTGAAAATAGATATTTAAATTAGAACTGGTGATATATCTTCCAGCGTATAGAACTGGTGATCTTGACAATATCCGCTGTCACCTGACTGCTAGGACTGCCAGCGTATAGAACCAAGTACATTAAGTCTTTCAGGGGGTCTCCCGTGGTCTAGTGGCTAGCGCCTTAGATTCAGAAGCGGGAGATAGTGGGTTCGATTTTCACCGCCGGCAGGAATTTTATCATCCCACGGCTCGTTGGGAAAATTCCTGGCTGCACCTTGGATGTCGGCGCTAATGGCCTAGTTGTCGAAGCGCCGTAAAAAAAAAAAAAAAAAAAAAATACCTTTCTCAGGTTTATGGTATTGTGGTACTCGACACTCAATACTCAATACTCGAAACTCGACACTCGATAATCAATACTCGATTTTAGAGACTCGATACTCGATACTAGAAAATCGATACTCAATACTCGACCCTCGATAGTCGATACTAGAAAATCGATACTCAATACTCGACCCTCGATACTTGATGTAATAATTAAGGAGTCTACGTCACGTCCCTTGAAGCTACGTCATTATCTCTCTTCTTCTCCAACGAGATAGCTTCTTCTCCAACGAGATAGCTTCTTCTCCAACGAGATAGCTTCTTCTCCAACGAGATAGCTTCTTCTCCAACGAGATAGCTTCTTCTCCAACGAGATAGCTTCTTCTCCAACGAGATAGCTTCTTCTCCAACGAGATAGCTTCTTCTCCAACGAGATAGCTTCTTCTCCAACGAGATAGCTTCTTCTCCAACGAGATAGCTTCTTCTCCAATGAGATAGCTTCTTCTCCAACGAGATAGCTTCTTCTCCAATGAAAGCTCGATCATCATCATAGGCGGTTGTAGACAAAAATTTCTGGGGGGGGGGGGTAATTCAGAATGGGTTTACCGCCGTGCCTGGGGGTGTAGAATAGAACTGTTATAACCAGGCACCTAGAAATCATTAAGGAGGCATTTGATAAACTAACTCATTATTACTATTAATTTGCATAAGCAATTTACTTTTCTAACTTAACCGATAAATTTATTTTATTTTATTTATTTTTTTTAATTAGGGTGCGTCGACTGCTATGGTCAATGGCACCAATTAACCGATAAATATTGTGAATATTCATTCTGGGGGGCTAAGCCCTCCCCAAGCCCCTCCCCCCATTTAGCCTCCACTGTCCATCATCGGGACGAGATCGTACTAACGGAATCTTATTGCAGTCGAGACCTGAAGGAATCCGCTTTAAGACCGTCTCCAAGCACTGACCTCATAAAGAGAACAGGTTCTGCCATTTTCCTGGTTCGCCGGGTTTTTGCTTTCAGTGATGTTAGTAAGATGCATTTTCTTCTTAACTTTAGCAGGCTTCTTCACTTTACACAGCTCTTCTTTCTCCGTGACTGAATCAGTTTATTTTTTATCCCTGTTTTGGAGTATTACTTTCGGTATTATTCTTATAGTTGTAGATATATTGTCACTAACAAATCGGATGAATATCTTCATGGGTACTAAACATGATTTTCTCTACCAAAATACTCACAATAAAAAAAAAAATTACTTTGATAAGCCACCTCAAGCTACTATCACTCGAAGAAAACCAGGTCTGTGAGAGAGAAACAACTTTATTATTGAAAAAGAATGTTTAGTTGTTGAACTAAATTGGGTTGCTGTTCACACAACTTAGTTATCAACCACTAGGCATAGGAATTAAAAATAACAGTTAAATATAAAACAAAAAAAATTCATATCGATCAAATAACAACCTATACCTATATAAAAAAAAATAAAACTATGAATATAATGATGAAAATATTTGTAAATAAGTTTCATAAAATAAATAATAATACAAATAAAATAATACATATTATAGAAGAAAAAAATATATATATATATACATAAAACTGAAAATAAATAACAATAATAATAAAAAATAAATATTGACTTCAACCATAAATAATAAAAACAAGCCATTATTCTTCCTTTAAATTTTTAATGTAAAAGGATTTTTTTTTTTTTTTTAATTAGGTATTCTAAACCTGGTTAATTTTCTAGTGATAAAATATTGGGGTTGCAGATCTAATGAAATGTTTTTCTAATAATTTTCTTAAAAACTCACAATTCTAAGTGTGAAAATATGCATAAGTCAAATACCAAAGAGTAATTGAATGGGTCGCCTCAACAAGGTAGTAACCAACAAAAACAGAACTTTTCAGTAGAGCTTAAAATGTTGTAAATCTCCTAGATTTTTTTATTTATTTATGAAAAATAGTTTAAGTGTGTTTTATACATCCATACAAGTCATCATGTTAGAAATTTCAGCCAAATTAAGTGCCTGTGCTGAAGGAGAACTGAAAAGCATGTATTAATGGTGGCAACATTTGAAAAAGTAAAAATAACAACAGCCATTTGGTAAATTGGATTTTTTAGGAATTAATCCAACATAAAGATATTCTCTTTTTGTTGGATTAATGTAACAAAACAGACGGAACTTTTAACAATACACAAAATAATCAACAGACAGAACATTTAATAATACTCAAAATAATCAATTTTGATTATTGACCGTGACGAAGCACGGGTATTCAGCTAGTTCTGTATGCTAATGACTACTTATCTGCCGTGACGAAGCACGGGTATTCAGCTAGTTCTGTATGCTAATGACTACTTATCTTCCGTGACGAAGCACGGGTATTCAGCTAGTTCTGTATGCTAATGACTACTTATCTGCCGTGACGAAGCACGGGTATTCAGCTAGTTCTGTATGCTAATAACTACTTATCTGCCGTGACGAAGCACGGGTATTCAGCTAGTTCTGTATGCTAATGACTACTTATCTTCCGTGACGAAGCACGGGTATTCAGCTAGTTCTGTATGCTAATGACTACTTATCTGCCGTGACGAAGCACGGGTATTCAGCTAGTTCTGTATGCTAATGACTACTTATCTGCCGTGACGAAGCACGGGTATTCAGCTAGTTCTGTATGCTAATAACTACTTATCTGCCGTGACGAAGCACGGGTATTCAGCTAGTTCTGTATGCTAATGACTACTTATCTGCCGTGACGAAGCACGGGTATTCAGCTAGTTCTGTATGCTAATAACTACTTATCTGCCGTGACGAAGCACGGGTATTCAGCTAGTTCTGTATGCTAATGACTACTTATCTGCCGTGACGAAGCACGGGTATTCAGCTAGTTCTGTATGCTAATGACTACTTATCTGCCGTGACGAAGCACGGGTATTCAGCTAGTTCTGTATGCTAATGACTACTTATCTGCCGTGACGAAGCACGGGTATTCAGCTAGTTCTGTATGCTAGTGACTACTTATCTGCCGTGACGAAGCACGGGTATTCAGCTAGTGTTAGTTATACAAAATAGTTGGCAACAATGTGGTAAGCAATGTTGGTTGTAAAGTTCTTGCACATTTTCCTGCAGACAATTTGAAGTAAGTTCAATTTCTTCTGAGGAAACATGAACCTTCTTAATGGTAGGTATACAACATTGTTGGCAACACGTGTTTTTTGTATATATAGATTTAACATTTATAACAATTACATTTTTGGCCGTTTTATCTTAGTCATACACAATTAATGAAATAAATAATACAATAAAACAAGAATCATAGAATGAAATTTAACATATTTATTTGTGTGTATATATATATATATATATATATATATATATATATATATATATACGAAGACATATACATGCCTCTAAAATCCAAGAGCTGAGTCATATGATGCGTAGGAGCGAAATTTCTGATGTTTCCCTTGGTTTCATATCAAGTGTGAATTTCTTAAGGACATTTCCTCAACGATTGCCAAGGATGATGGGATGTATCCTTTTAGAAATATCCTGAAGAAACACTTCATGAGCCGGCAAACATAATAATTAGAAAATAAAACACAATTTTCCAGGAAAACATTCCTCAGCTTTAGAATATCCGATGCAAATGTTGTTTTTATTATAGCTAGTGATTCATCATAAATTCCGTAATATGGTATCTTATCCATTATTCAGTGCAAATAGCTACTCTTTATTGCGTGAATTATAAATATTATATATATATATATATATATATATATATATATATATATATATATATATATATGTACACATAATAAAGTATCATCAAAATTATCATATAAAAAATATATAAAAATATCATTTTTTTGCTCTCTATGAGGGGCAAAATCACAGTTTATCACTAGTAATTCATGGTCTGCCATAGTTCAAATAAACCGCAAATAAAAACCAACCTGTTATCATCCTAACAACGCAGGCTGGTTAGGCGTGCGTGCCCTCTTTTTAATAAAAAAAAAATCAAACCCTTTTAAATATAGTTAAAAATTTGAATATAAAGAAACCTTTCTTAGCGAGTGTTTACATCCTGAGGGGAGTGTCCACATGCTAAATTTAAAATTTTTCTGTCTAGTGGTTTGGGCTGGGCGATGATAGGTGAGTGACTGAGTGAGTGATTGGTGCGAGTGAGTGGTATTTGACAAATATTTAGTAGATTAAACAAGTATTTTATTTTATAATTTTAATTCTTAATCGTGTTATTTTAAGCACCTTAAGTGGCCTACCTGTAAAAAGTTAAAGCTTAAATACATTTGTTTATCTACTAAAGAGTCTCCCCGTCAAAGAGTAGATAGCGTGTCGAATTTCTAGCTGTGGAGATGCGGTCCGATCAGAGGGCTCGCTGAATGAACTGCCTGCTCTACAAGGGTGGAATTTTTACGAAGGGTGGCAACATGTAAATTGCTCGTTGGTAATGGCCTAGATGAAGATAAAACCTTAGGATGATAGTTAGCAGACCATATTATGAGTTATAATTGCGTTCTGTTTTCTCCCAGAAACGGCGAGTCTAATGATTGTGTTATCTTCACACGAGGTTCATTAGGAGGTCATTACCTCTCAGGGGTGTTATTTTCAAGGATTCCGTTGTCCGGGAAAATATATTCCAGGTTTAGACACGATGATGTTGGTTCGGAGAAGTACTGAATAGTATGAACGATGACGCCGAAAACGTCAGAAGATTCTATCAAATGACTGAATAAAATTACCAGGTTGGTAGATGGCAAAAGGTAGGTTGGAGAATGATATCAGGAAAGTTGTGAGGTGATACCAAGTAGGTTGTGAGATGGTAACAGGCAGAATGTGAGATAATGCCAGGTACGTTGTGAGATGATGCCAGGTAGATTGAGAGATGGTGCCAGGTAGGTTGAGAGATGATGCTAGGTAGGTTGAGAGATGATGCTATGTAGGTAGAGAGATGATACTAGGTAGATTGAGAGATTATGCCAGGTAGGTTGTGAGATGCCAAACTAGGAAGATTGGGAGATGATGCCACGTAGGTTAGGAGATAGCCCAACCAAATAGGTTAGGAGATGATGCCAGGTAGGTTAGGAGATAGCCCAACCAAATAGGTTAGGAGATGATGCCAGGTAGGTTAGGAGATAGCCCAACCAAATAGGTTAGGAGATGATGCCAGGTAGGTTAGGAGATAGCCCAACCAAATAGGTTAGGAGATGATGCCAGGTAGGTTAGGAGATAGCCCAACCAAATAGGTTAGGAGATGATGCCAGTTAGGTTAGGAGATAGCCCAACCAAATAGGTTAGGAGATGATGCCAGGTAGGTTAGGAGATAGCCCAACCAAATAGGTTAGGAGATGATGCCAGGTAGGTTAGGAGATAGCCCAACCAAATAGGTTAGGAGATGATGCCAGGTAGGTTAGGAGATAGCCCAACCAAATAGGTTAGGAGATGATGCCAGGTAGGTTAGGAGATAGCCCAACCAAATAGGTTAGGAGATGATGCCATGTAGGTTAGGAGATAGCCCAACCAAATAGGTTAGGAGATGATGCCAGTTAGGTTAGGAGATAGCCCAACCAAATAGGTTAGGAGATGATGCCAGGTAGGTTAGGAGATAGCCCAACCAAATAGGTTAGGAGATGATGCCAGGTAGGTTAGGAGATAGCCCAACCAAATAGGTTAGGAGATGATGCCAGGTAGGTTAGGAGATAGCCCAACCAAATAGGTTAGGAGATGATGCCAGGTAGGTTAGGAGATAGCACAACCAAATAGGTTAGGAGATGATGCCAGGTAGGTTAGGAGATAGCACAACCAAATAGGTTAGGAGATGATGCCAGGTAGGTTAGGAGATAGCCCAACCAAATAGGTTAGGAGATGATGCCAGGTAGGTTAGGAGATAGCACAACCAAATAGGTTAGGAGATGATGCCAGGTAGGTTAGGAGATAGCCCAACCAAATAGGTTAGGAGATGATGCCAGGTAGGTTAGGAGATAGCACAACCAAATAGGTTAGGAGATGATGCCAGGTAGGTTAGGAGATAGCCCAACCAAATAGGTTAGGAGATGATGCCAGGTAGGTTAGGAGATAGCCCAACCAAATAGGTTAGGAGATGATGCCAGGTAGGTTAGGAGATAGCACAACCAAATAGGTTAGGAGATGATGCCAGGTAGGTTAGGAGATAGCCCAACCAAATAGGTTAGGAGATGATGCCAGGTAGGTTAGGAGATAGCACAACCAAATAGGTTAGGAGATGATGCCAGGTAGGTTAGGAGATAGCCCAACCAAATAGGTTAGGAGATGATGCCAGGTAGGTTAGGAGATAGCACAACCAAATAGGTTAGGAGATGATGCCAGGTAGGTTAGGAGATAGCCCAACCAAATAGGTTAGGAGATGATGCCAGGTAGGTTAGGAGATAGCCCAACCAAATAGGTTAGGAGATGATGCCAGGTAGGTTAGGAGATAGCCCAACCAAATAGGTTAGGAGATGATGCCAGTTAGGTTAGGAGATAGCCCAACCAAATAGGTTAGGAGATGATGCCAGGTAGGTTAGGAGATAGCCCAACCAAATAGGTTAGGAGATGATGCCAGGTAGGTTAGGAGATAGCCCAACCAAATAGGTTAGGAGATGATGCCAGGTAGGTTAGGAGATAGCCCAACCAAATAGGTTAGGAGATGATGCCAGGTAGGTTAGGAGATAGCCCAACCAAATAGGTTAGGAGATGATGCCAGGTAGGTTAGGAGATAGCCCAACCAAATAGGTTAGGAGATGATGCCAGGTAGGTTAGGAGATAGCCCAACCAAATAGGTTAGGAGATGATGCCAGTTAGGTTAGGAGATAGCCCAACCAAATAGGTTAGGAGATGATGCCAGGTAGGTTAGGAGATAGCCCAACCAAATAGGTTAGGAGATGATGCCAGGTAGGTTAGGAGATAGCCCAACCAAATAGGTTAGGAGATGATGCCAGGTAGGTTAGGAGATAGCCCAACCAAATAGGTTAGGAGATGATGCCAGGTAGGTTAGGAGATAGCCCAACCAAATAGGTTAGGAGATGATGCCAGGTAGGTTAGGAGATAGCCCAACCAAATAGGTTAGGAGATGATGCCAGGTAGGTTAGGAGATAGCCCAACCAAATAGGTTAGGAGATGATGCCAGGTAGGTTAGGAGATAGCCCAACCAAATAGGTTAGGAGATGATGCCAGGTAGGTTAGGAGATAGCCCAACCAAATAGGTTAGGAGATGATGCCAGGTAGGTTAGGAGATAGCCCAACCAAATAGGTTAGGAGATGATGCCAGGTAGGTTAGGAGATAGCCCAACCAAATAGGTTAGGAGATGATGCCAGGTAGGTTAGGAGATAGCACAACCAAATAGGTTAGGAGATGATGCCAGGTAGGTTAGGAGATAGCACAACCAAATAGGTTAGGAGATGATGCCAGGTAGGTTAGGAGATAGCCCAACCAAATAGGTTAGGAGATGATGCCAGGTAGGTTAGGAGATAGCACAACCAAATAGGTTAGGAGATGATGCCAGGTAGGTTAGGAGATAGCCCAACCAAATAGGTTAGGAGATGATGCCAGGTAGGTTAGGAGATAGCACAACCAAATAGGTTAGGAGATGATGCCAGGTAGGTTAGGAGATAGCCCAACCAAATAGGTTAGGAGATGATGCCAGGTAGGTTAGGAGATAGCCCAACCAAATAGGTTAGGAGATGATGCCAGGTAGGTTAGGAGATAGCCCAACCAAATAGGTTAGGAGATGATGCCAGGTAGGTTAGGAGATAGCCCAACCAAATAGGTTAGGAGATGATGCCAGGTAGGTTAGGAGATAGCCCAACCAAATAGGTTAGGAGATGATGCCAGGTAGGTTAGGAGATAGCCCAACCAAATAGGTTAGGAGATGATGCCAGGTAGGTTAGGAGATAGCCCAACCAAATAGGTTAGGAGATGATGCCAGGTAGGTTAGGAGATAGCCCAACCAAATAGGTTAGGAGATGATGCCAGGTAGGTTAGGAGATAGCCCAACCAAATAGGTTAGGAGATGATGCCAGGTAGGTTAGGAGATAGCCCAACCAAATAGGTTAGGAGATGATGCCTGGTAGGTTAGGAGATAGCCCAACCAAATAGGTTAGGAGATGATGCCAGGTAGGTTAGGAGATACCCCAACCAAATAGGTTAGGAGATGATGCCAGGTAGGTTAGGAGATAGCCCAACCAAATAGGTTAGGAGATGATGCCAGGTAGGTTAGGAGATAGCCCAACCAAATAGGTTAGGAGATGATGCCAGGTAGGTTAGGAGATAGCCCAACCAAATAGGTTAGGAGATGATGCCAGGTAGGTTAGGAGATAGCCCAACCAAATAGGTTAGGAGATGATGCCAGGTAGGTTAGGAGATAGCCCAACCAAATAGGTTAGGAGATGATGCCAGGTAGGTTAGGAGATAGCCCAACCAAATAGGTTAGGAGATGATGCCAGGTAGGTTAGGAGATAGCCCAACCAAATAGGTTAGGAGATGATGCCAGGTAGGTTAGGAGATAGCACAACCAAATAGGTTAGGAGATGATGCCAGGTAGGTTAGGAGATAGCACAACCAAATAGGTTAGGAGATGATGCCAGGTAGGTTAGGAGATAGCCCAACCAAATAGGTTAGGAGATGATGCCAGGTAGGTTAGGAGATAGCACAACCAAATAGGTTAGGAGATGATGCCAGGTAGGTTAGGAGATAGCCCAACCAAATAGGTTAGGAGATGATGCCAGGTAGGTTAGGAGATAGCACAACCAAATAGGTTAGGAGATGATGCCAGGTAGGTTAGGAGATAGCCCAACCAAATAGGTTAGGAGATGATGCCAGGTAGGTTAGGAGATAGCCCAACCAAATAGGTTAGGAGATGATGCCAGGTAGGTTAGGAGATAGCCCAACCAAATAGGTTAGGAGATGATGCCAGGTAGGTTAGGAGATAGCCCAACCAAATAGGTTAGGAGATGATGCCAGGTAGGTTAGGAGATAGCCCAACCAAATAGGTTAGGAGATGATGCCAGGTAGGTTAGGAGATAGCCCAACCAAATAGGTTAGGAGATGATGCCAGGTAGGTTAGGAGATAGCCCAACCAAATAGGTTAGGAGATGATGCCAGGTAGGTTAGGAGATAGCCCAACCAAATAGGTTAGGAGATGATGCCAGGTAGGTTAGGAGATAGCCCAACCAAATAGGTTAGGAGATGATGCCAGGTAGGTTAGGAGATAGCCCAACCAAATAGGTTAGGAGATGATGCCTGGTAGGTTAGGAGATAGCCCAACCAAATAGGTTAGGAGATGATGCCAGGTAGGTTAGGAGATACCCCAACCAAATAGGTTAGGAGATGATGCCAGGTAGGTTAGGAGATAGCCCAACCAAATAGGTTAGGAGATGATGCCAGGTAGGTTAGGAGATAGCCCAATTAAATAGGTTAGGAGATGATGCCAGGTAGGTTAGGAGATAGCCCAACCAAATATGTTAGGAGATGATGCCAGGTAGGTTAGGAGATAGCCCAACCAAATAGGTTAGGAGATGATGCCAGGTAGGTTAGGAGATAGCCCAACCAAATAGGTTAGGAGATGATGCCAGGTAGGTTAGGAGATAGCCCAACCAAATAGGTTAGGAGATGATGCCAGGTAGGTTAGGAGATAGCCCAACCAAATAGGTTAGGAGATGATGCCAGGTAGGTTAGGAGATAGCCCAACCAAATAGGTTAGGAGATGATGCCAGGTAGGTTAGGAGATAGCCCAACCAAATAGGTTAGGAGATGATGCCAGGTAGGTTAGGAGATAGCCCAACCAAATAGGTTAGGAGATGATGCCAGGTAGGTTAGGAGATAGCCCAACCAAATAGGTTAGGAGATGATGCCAGGTAGGTTAGGAGATAGCCCAACCAAATAGGTTAGGAGATGATGCCAGGTAGGTTAGGAGATAGCCCAACCAAATAGGTTAGGAGATGATCCCAGGTAGGTTAGGAGATAGCCCAACCAAATAGGTTAGGAGATGATGCCAGGTAGGTTAGGAGATAGCCCAACCAAATAGGTTAGGAGATGATGCCAGGTAGGTTAGGAGATAGCCCAACCAAATAGGTTAGGAGATGATGCCAGGTAGGTTAGGAGATAGCACAACCAAATAGGTTAGGAGATGATGCCAGGTAGGTTAGGAGATAGCCCAACCAAATAGGTTAGGAGATGATGCCAGGTAGGTTAGGAGATAGCCCAACCAAATAGGTTAGGAGATGATGCCAGGTAGGTTAGGAGATAGCCCAACCAAATAGGTTAGGAGATGATGCCAGGTGGAATGCGAGATGATAACAAGTAAGTTGCGAGATTTAGAGAACTTCTTGGAAATGGCAGCTGCAATATTGATAAAATACTCTCACACATAATAGTCGGAGAGCCAGTAACCGCACGGTTCGGTTATAGTCGGAGAGCCAGTAACCGCACGGTTCGGTTATAGTCGGAGAGCCAGTAACCGCACGGTTCGGTTATAGTCGGAGAGCCAGTAACCGCACGGTTCATCAAGTGTTTTAGTCGGAGAGCCAGTAACCGCACGGTTCGGTTATAGTCGGAGAGCCAGTAACCGCACGGTTCATCAAGTGTTTTAGTCGGAGAGCCAGTAACCGCACGGTTCATCAAGTGTTTTAGTCGGAGAGCCAGTAACCGCACGGTTCATCAAGTGTTTTATGCACCTTGAAATTTTGCTACAATATACCTCTTAGGTAGATAATAAGGCAAGTATGTGTTTCTTGGACATACCTTGGAACACCAGGTACTGCCCATAGAGGAAAGGTGAAAAAAAATATTTCCCAAAAATAGAGTTTTATTCAGAAGCCAACTATCTTTAATGTAAATTTAAGACAACTTTACAATGAATAATAAATATGGCAGACACTTTTAAGGGGTATAACACGTAAAAAAACAAAACAAAAAAAAACCTAATAGTTTTTATTCTAATATTAAATGAGAGTTTTATTCGCGCTGCCATTAAGACCGGAACAGCTGTTCAAGATCATGTGAGCAAGAACCAATGAGAGCGCGGAGAATAACCTCAACTGCGCGGTGCTCTCATTCACTCTTACGGTTACGCGCAGTGTATTGCAGTCTATCATAAGCAACATCTATTTTCATGTTTCCTGATAATTAAACACCACAAAAGTGTCTGCCCTTTTGTAATTATTTTCAAATATGTTTATTGAAGACGCTGTTCAAATCGCAGCGTGAATAAAGCACTTCATTTAATATTAAAAAAAAAAACTAGGTACTTTGGTTTTTATTTTTTTATTTTTTTTTTTAAATTTACAATTTAACCCCCTTAAAAGTGCCTGCCATATTTATTATTAATTTTAAAATTGCCTTAATTTGCAATTTTTTTTCATTAATAATACTTGGCTTCTGAATAAAACACTATTTTTGGGCAATATTGCTTTGCACCTTTCCCCTATGCGCAGTACCTGGAGTTCCAAGGTAAGTCCAGGAAACACATATTTACCTTCTTATCTACCCAAGAGGTACGATATAGCAAAATTTCAGGGTGCATAAAACACTTCATGAAAAGTGTGTTACCAGCTCTCCGACTATAAAGACATCTAAATATTCGAATATAACGTATAATAAATAAACATGGCATAACCTTGAACAAATAGCACTTACTACTGCTCTCTTCCTCTTTTTTTTTTTTTTTTTATAATTTATTTAAGAGCACCCCGCATTGACAGCGTTTCGCCCAGGTACACATATAAAATAGAAATACATAACAACAACAAAATAGTTACAATATTACATAATTACAAATCCAATTACATTATTGTGTGTTTTAATCTAATTATACAATTAACTTTGTGAATAACATACAGCTAAAAGTAAAATTAACTATTAAAAAACAATACATTTTTAAGAAAAACTTATAATTATAAAGGAAACGAAGAAAATAGTTCCTATGTACAATATGACTATATATAATCGCAACAGTTTCTATTTACAATATAGGTTCTATGCATAATATGAAAACATACATAAGAACAATAGCCCCATGTACAATCAATAGGAAGGATCCTATGTAAAATAATGATGAATAAATGAATATATTACGTCATGAGTGATGTTTATAAAAAAAAAAAAAAAAAAAAAAAAAAAACCTTTCAACGGCGATGTTAAAAGCATAGTTTGGGTCGTCTTGACAATCAAAGACAATGAATTAAGAAAATTAAGTGGTTGTTGTAATACATACTACACCCACATGTTGACTATTTGAGGAGTTTGGTCTGGGGTTTGTTAAATTTTGTTAAAAATATTGTTGTCTTTAAGAAATCCCTTCCTCTTACAATTTGTTTGAAATTAGCCCAATTTTTGTCCTTATCAAAATACTTTTGACCCCTACCTACTGCATATATATTATATATATATATGTGTGTGTGTGTGTGATTGTAAATTTTAACGGGGGTCCTTTCCGTTTTGGTATGTAGTAGTTAGGATCGATGAATATATCGTCGATACAAAAGCAAACTAACGAATATGAAAAAATCCATCTTTCATTGTCCATCTTTAATAATTTCTGCTGGACTTATTTACGGCAAATTCTTCAATCTGACTTCACTCTATTAAAGGGAAAGTATTCCACTATCAAAAGGTCAAATCTGCCGAATATTTGACTGTCCAAAAAAAAGTTATGAATAAATACTTTTCCACTCTGAAAAGTGGTGTTTTTCATATTCGTTAGTTTGCTTTTGTATCGACGATATGTGCAGAAATGTTTGATAAACTCATTCCTGAGTATAACCTCAATGTTCCTTCCCCTAAGTGCTAATATGATAATCCCCGCGTTATTAGAATGAATCAATGACCGAGTGATTGACTAATAGCTGTGTTTAGATTCAATCCATTCCCTACAGTATATTATTGTATGTTATTATACCCGAGGTAATTTCAAACATAATCCTTGTAGGCTTCTTTTCCTTATAGTATTAGCTGTGTTTAGATTCAATCCATTCCCTACAGTATATTATTGTATGTTATTATACCCGAGGTATTTTCAAACATAATCCTTGTAGGCTTCTTTTCCTTATAGTATTAGCTGTGTTTAGATTCAATCCATTCCCTACAGTATATTATTGTATGTTATTATACCCGCGGTAATTTCAAACATAATCCTTGTAGGCTTCTTTTCCTTATAGTATTAGCTGTGTTTAGATTCAATCCATTCCCTACAGTATATTATTGTATGTTATTATACCCGAGGTATTTTCAAACATAATCCTTGTAGGCTTCTTTTCCTTATAGTATTAGCTGTGTTTAGATTCAATCCATTCCCTACAGTATATTATTGTATGTTATTATACCCGCGGTAATTTCAAACATAATCCTTGTAGGCTTCTTTTCCTTATAGTATTAGCTTTTCCTTATAGTATTAGCTTTTCCTTATTATAATTTCCACAATTACTTAACAAGTTCCTATTTATTTTATTAAATAATTTCATTACATTAACGTTATTAAGAAATACGGAACTTTTCATAAAAATCTTCCTTCAGTTTAACAAATTAATATGATATTTTTGCAAATTTTAAACAAAAAAAATGATAAGAACTAAGATATAATTTTGACCCAGTAAAGCGATTTCTACACCATGGACAGGAATGTTGTCCTTTTAGCAGACAGTCGGATCAGACTCATGGAGGTCCAAATAAGACTCATTTACAAATATTATAGTCTTCTGGTATTGACCGTGTCACAAAGTTCTTTCCCGCCGTTTCGCTAGTCATACTGCCAGCTTCCTCAGGGCTCAGTCTGATTCTCAGACTAAGCCCTGAGGACCGTGGAAGCCTACGAGTTTATACTAATTTAAATTAAAATTTTGAGGGATAAATTTGGGTGCCATAATATACATATATATATATATATATATATATATATATATATATATATATAACAAATTATAGCCAAAAGATAGCTTATTTTCAATATTTTACCGATTGTTTACATCTTCCTGTCTACAGAACACAATTTGCACTAGTATTTCTAAAGTGACTAGCGAACGTCACTTTAGAAATACTAGTCACTTTAGAAATCCTTCTTTGCCGACATTTCGCTAGTCATCAGGCGGCCGGAGCATAGTACCTCTATAGTATCTGCCCCTCAGGGCCCTCGTGGCCTGTCACGAGACTGATTTTTTTATTTTTTATTTTTATTTTTATTTCTAAAGTGACACAAGTCAAAATAAAAAAATGTGGCACTCTTGCCTATGTGGAGGGAATGGCATTAAGACAGGAAGGGTGACACAAGTGCCCTCTTGTGTACAAGCTCTGAAGCAAGTTACAAAGTATTTTGATGGTTGATAAAGAGATATTTACCATGTCTTTCATTGTCATAGGGGAGGGGGGCGAGGTTAGCTCAGTGGTAGAGCACTGGACTCATAAGCTAGAGGACCTGAGTTCAAATCCCGAGCCTCCTGACCATCCCTAGGCCAACCCAGCCTTTAATTAATTTAATAATGGGTACCTTGCGTGCTAATAACTCTAGCAGTCGACGCAGCAAGGGTAAAATCAGGGGGCCGGAGCACAGTACTGACCACACTGTCTCCCTAGTGAGCCGTATGCTCATGAATCAGATACTTCTATACTATCTGCCCCTCAGGGCCCTCGTGGCCTGTTACGGGACTGATTTTTTTTTTTTCATAGTCTTAACTGAAAAACACCCAATTTTGAGTTGTGTCACTTTAGTAATACTAGTGTGATATGTCGCTGTATTTTTTAGAGAATACATCAATTTTTCCTGCGTTATTCCTCACATTTTGTTGAATCAAAACAAAAGTCACACAACACAAAAGTTTACGTTCTGAGAAAGAGTGCAAAAGAATAAATAAATAGAAAAAAAGAGAAAATCTTGATAAGTCCTTTGCTGTCCTCCTTTATTTAGTAAACAGGAAAGTCTGCCCTGCCCTTGAGATCTGGCGGGATTCCCGAGAAGAACATCTGGTTTGACGGGGTGAGACACCCCCCCCGAAGGGGCAAATCGCATGCGCAAACATGGCCGCCTCCTCTCTTTTCCTCATAGGCTCTGCTGATAGTGACGTCACACCTACCAGAGAGGCACCGATATAAAAAGGGCGTCTTATCTCTTTGCAACTAAACGTTCTTCCAACTCCAAACAACATGGTCAGATACTTGAGTCTTGTGAGTAGTCAATTTCATATAATTTATAAAACAGAGAAATTTACAGAATTGGCAATATAAAATTATCATTTGTAAATTTCATGTATATATATATATATATATATATATATATATATATATAACCTTTTAAAATAATACTATTGCTGCTAGCTCTTTCTAAACAAACACTTCATACTCGGTGCTTTTGTCAACACTGTCAAAATATTTTTATAAAAATTTCATAACGTAATATAATTATATTGTAATAATATATCGTTGTTATAATTTTTCCATCTAGTTTATATATATATATATATACACATTTTACATATATCTCTTCCTTATATTTATAATTTTTTTTTTAATTCGTTTACATATCTAATATCCATATTTATTGGTTTATTTAATTTTTAATATCCTGCTATGAGAGAAATTTGATCTCGTACTAGTGGAGATGACTAAATAATTAAAAATTTGTGGTAAAATATAAACATATATATATATATATATAAACAAAATTAATTTAATTAATTAAATAACAAAAATGTCGCAATTAATTAAGTATAAATTAAATAGTTCTTGCAAGGATATGTATAGGTCACAAACATAGGTCTGTATGTGAATGACAGATCACATTCACATACAGATGTTTATTTCGTGTATCAATAACATTCACAATGAAACTAATATTAAAAATCAATGATACATTCATAACCAACTCATCGATAGTGATATATCACAGAATGAGATATTTCAAAATTATAATCATGCCGAAGAAAAAATAAAAATTTATAATAACACAAAAATATAAAATAAATAAAAATTCTTCAAACCTATATTAAGTTGAACATAAGAGACTACTTTGCTATTTTCGGGAACAAAGCCAGCTCCACTGTCGTAAATCGAACCCACGACCCTATTTACTCACGGTCCTCCACCTTCATAACGAGAATCCTCATCTAGAATATTATAAATATCTAGACAAAATATAAAGTTATATTTCCCTAAATATAAGTATAAACAAATCAAATTATAGTCATATATATATATATATATATATATATATATATATATATATATATATAAGTCTACTTTTATTTACAATGTAGAGGTTTACCTAATTGTAAATTCTGATTAAATTTATTAAGTATTTTTTTTATAGTTTTTTTTTAATGCAATTTACTTTTTTAATCCTTTTTATGAGAATAGAAGCTTTACAATATTGATTCTTACCTTTTTAATGAAGCATTCCAGCGAATTAAGTATATAAAAAGTTTAATTATACATAAAAAGTACCTACAATAATTATATTTCGTTTCTTAGTGTTATTAAATTAATTGACTTCAATTATAATGTATTTTCAAATTACATATCCTTTTGAAATATATTATTAGGGCTTTGCTAAGAATTAAAACCTGTTGAACCAAACGATAGTAAATAATTTGAAGAACTGTATAGTTAAAATCATATTGAAAGCCAAAAAGTTGGACTTGAAAAAATTCTTTTTATTTTGTTCTCAGAAAAAGTTAATTTTAAACCTATAACACTCATTATAATAAAAGTAGAAATATATCAGTGATTTGGCCATATTGATATTTCACATTGTTTAGTTTACACAAGTACTATACTTATACAGGGTGTCCTTTTTAGATGGCCCGGCTGAATTTCTCTTCAACGGATAACCTTATAATAAAACAAAAAAATATGTTTTTCATAATTTTTAGTCTAGTTTAGGATTTTGACCTTTTTTTAGAAAACAAAAATTTCGGGTTACCCCAAACCCTATACAACTTTGAAATTTCAAATGGGATCCTATACTTTCCAATACATCATATTAAAGGATTTTTTAAACCGAAATCAATGATGCAATCAGATTTCAATTTGGTCAATTAATAACAAAGTTATGACACAAAGTTCGAAAGAAAATACATTTTGATTGTTCCGTTACCAATTACTTTAAACTGCTTTGCATTTCTTTTGTTACATGGGAAATAATTTGTAAATAAATAATTACCTTATTAGGTGAAATTCGAAATAAATGTTTGTTTTAAAGATGCAGAGAAGAAAGAGAAATAAGCCCCTGTATGTTGGGTGAAGGTAGAGCTGCTTACATTCACTCATCTTGTTTATCCAAATGGTCGTAAGTAAGGGAACTTTAATTCCTGGAAATAGATAACTATTACAACAATGCCTACTTGCCTTCAGTATTAATCAGTTAGTCAAAATGAACCGAAGAGTGCAGATTTCCCGGGAGGAAAAAGTTGATATGTACAATTGTTTTATTGAAAGTGGTGGTATCGCTCGTCGTGCAGCTGTGTTCTACTCCCAGAAATTTCCTGCTCGTCCTCAAGTGAGACACAAAACATTTATTCGTGTTGCTCTCAATATGAGGAGATTTGGATCAGTTGCTGATCGACCAAGATATCGGCAGCGCAATTTCGACGAGGAACTGGATATTTTATTGTATGTTATGGAAAATCCAAATTCTTCTCTCCGAAATACCGGAAGGGTTTTAGGTTTTTCAAAGAACAAAATTAGAGATGTACTACAGACTTATAATTTCAAGCCTTATCGCTCTCATCTTGTCCAGGGGCTCCGGGACACTGATTACGACAGGCGTCTAACGTTCCTTGCACGAATATCGAGTTTGGTAGTTGATGAAAACATGCTTCCATATGTCCTATGGACTGATGAATCGAAGTTCACCACTAACGGTATGTTAAATCGTTGGATTTTTCGAAGGTGGGCACAGGAAAATTCCAGAATCTCCTATGCTTGTCATCACCAGGTGGTTCACAGTATCAACGTTTGGTGCGGACTTCTCGGATTTAAATTAATTGGTCCTTATTTCTACCGAAATAATTTAAATGGAGCTCAGTTTCTAAATTTCTTGAGAGAACAATTGCCGGCTTTACTAGAAGGTGTACCTCTGCAGCATCGGCAAAGAATGATACTTCAGGTTGATGGGTGTCCCGCACACAATTCTCTGCAAGTGAGACATTACTTAAATCGGCACTACCGGGACCGGTGGATAGGACCTCACGGCCCCATCTGTTGGCCTCCTCGGTCGCCCGATCTAACTCCGTTAGACTTTTTCTTGTGGGGACATTTGAAACATATCGTTTATGCCCATCATAATCCTGCAACATCAGTTGAAGAACTGCAGCAAAGAGTGGAAAATGCTTGTCGATTGGTCTCTCCTCAGTCCATCGCACTGAACACCAACGAAGAGTGGCTAACAAGAGCGAATCTTTGCATCTTCAAAGAAGGCAGGCAGTTTGAACATGAGATGTAGGTTCGCCAACCTCTGCAGGAACGATGGAATTTTTTTAGTATTAAAAACAGTTAACAAAATTTATTGTCCTTTTTTCGACCTTTGTGCCAAAACTTTGTTATTAATTGACCAAATTGAAATCTGATTGCACCATTGATTTTGGTGTAAAAAATCCTTTAAAATAATGTATTGGAAAGTATAGGATCCCATTTGAAATTTCAAAGTTGTATAGGGTTTGGGGTACCCCGAAATTTTTGTTTTCTAAAAAAAGGTCAAAATCTTAAACTAGACTAAAAATTATGAAATACGTATTTTTTTGTTTTATAATATTATTATCCGTTCAAGAGCAATTTAGCCGGGCCATCTAAAAAGGACACCCTGTATATATTATTATTAAATTTTAACGTTCATTTATTATTAACTACGAATTTCAGGACGGGTTACCTACACGTCCCCACCCTTTTCTAGCAATGATAGGGCTGATGCCTTTTATTTTTTCTGAAGAAAAACCACCACCCCTAGTGGGAATCGAACCCACGACCTTTGTCACGGAGTGTTGAGTGCTCACGCCTTAACGCTCGCGGCCACCGGGCCTCCGGACTTATATGTATAAATAACAGAAATGCATGTACGTTTATATACGATAATGCATATGTAGTTACATTTTAAGAATTCCGTTGTGATTATTACTTTTACTGATTATTGGTCAAATTAAGTATTAAAAAGGTGTAAAAATGTGTAACTTTCTTCACATTTCGGTAATTTGTTTGTTAAAAATAAACCCAATATGTATGGATAATTTTAGTTTATATTTTCTAAATGTTTTCATCATTATTAAATAAACCAACAATACAAAAAATAGACCAGGTAAGAAGGTCCACAGGTATCTGATCGTTGACCATACTGCACACTAGGGCAATAGGTTCGGTCTTTTTCCCCGTTTCCGACCATCAAACGACGCTACTCGAGGTTGTTGAACTCTCTCAGTGCGCGGCTGAGTTTCGAACTCGGCTTTTCAGACCATGAGTTCAGATCCGACCTTCGGTTATCTTCTTGAATACAAGAATCGTTGTATTCAATATGGTATAGCCATTGGAGAAACAAGCTCTAAATATCAAATTAATTCAAGTACCAAAAAACAAAAAAACAGAATATCATCATATAAATTAATAATTTGAATTGTATTGTTATTACGTAAAAAAAGTTATTATGTTTATGATAATGTTTGTTTTTCTTTGCAGGCTATATTTGTGATCGTGCTGGTGGCTATGCTGGGCCTGGCCTTGGCTGATCCCGCCGCCGATCCAGAAGCTAGGGGTGGATATGGTGGAGGTGGCCACCATGGTGGTGGTGGACACCATGGAGGTGGTCACCATGGTGGTGGTGGACACTATGGTGGAGGTCATCATGGATAAGCAGCTAGCAAATAGTCAACAACAAAAAAAATCATAAAAAGAAATTGAAATAATTTTTTTTATTAGTACTGTATTGAAAAATAAACATTTTCCAATTTCATTTATTTTTTATTTTTACCACGCCATTGACAGTATCAAATGTATTGAAATATCAAAACTCCACAACTTAAAGGGGGGTTTGTTTCTCACTAGTGGTCATCGTTTTTAGCGCTGTTCCTCCCTCCCTCCATAGGGAGATACGCGCTTATATTGTTAACCTCATGACGCAATCTGGAAGTAGTCATCACGAATATAACGTTGGTTCAATTTTATATATATATACATATATATATATATATATATATATATATATATATGTATATGTATGTATATATATGCATACATATACATACATATGTGTATGTGTGTGAGTGTGTATGTATATATATATATATTTATATATGTATATATACATATATATATATATATATATATATATATATTTGTCTGTTCGCTCCCTAGCTGCCAGAAATTTGGTCCTATTTTGATGAAATTTGGTACAAAAATCTTTCGTCTAATTTAAAAGGTCAAGTTTGTTAACAAGCAGAATCCGTCCACCGGAAGATGCATTTTGGACGGAAATTCGGCGCAAAAAAAAAAAAACGTATCGCTTACATTTCGTGTTCTTAAGCTTGCAGGTAATCGTATCATAACTTTCTTAACGCAGAAAAATGAATGAAACCATTTTTAAAGCGATATCTGTAACCGTTTACGAGAAACATTGAAACACCTACTTTTTCAACCTAATCTTCAGTTTGGGGATTCAGAAAGGATTAATTCAGTTGAAACTTGTTCCAGGCGTTTGATATTCATGTAATCTATGATAGGTAAGTTTTGGTTCCGTTTGGAGTTAAGGAAGTACTAGAAATAAAATATTACATTAACAGGCACGAAAGGTTTTGGGATTTTCTTATAGCTTCTAAAATATGTCGAAAACGGCAAGTATGATTTCAATATCAACAAAACTAGTTCTTGTACGTACGTCCAATCTGAGAGTTCTAGTTGCATTTTTCAACTACCTCGATACGATAAACCTCGATACGATAAACCTCGATACGATAAACCTCGATACGATAAACCTCGATACGATAAACCTCGATACGATAAACCTCGATACGATAAACCTCGATACGATAAACCTCGATTCGATAAACCTCGATACGATAAACCTCGATACGATAAACCTCGATACGATAAACCTCGATACGATAAACCTCGATACGATAAACCTCGATACGATAAACCTCGATACGATAAACCCCCATTTTTCAACCACCTCGATACGATAAACCCCCATTTTTCAACCACCTCGATACGATAAACCCCCATTTTTCAACCACCTCGATACGATAAACCCCCATTTTTCAACCACCTCGATACGATAAACCCCCATTTTTCAACCACCTCGATACGATAAACCCCCATTTTTCAACCACCTCGATACGATAAACCCCCATTTTTCAACCACCTCGATACGATAAACCCCCATTTTTCAACCACCTCGATACGATAAGCCCCCATTTTTCAACCACCTCGATACGATAAACCTCGATACGATAAACCCCCATTTTTCAACCACCTCGATACGATAAACCCCCATTTTTCAACCACCTCGATACGATAAACCTCGATACGATAAACCCCCATTTTTCAACCACCTCGATACGATAAACCCCCATTTTTCAACTACCTCGATACGATAAACCCCCATTTTTCAACCACCTCGATACGATAAACCCCCATTTTTCAACCACCTCGATACGATAAACCCCCATTTTTCAACCACCTCGATACGATAAACCCCCATTTTTCAACCACCTCGATACGATAAACCCCCATTTTTCAACCACCTCGATACGATAAACCCCCATTTTTCAACCACCTCGATACGATAAACCCCCATTTTTCTACGTCTTTATTAGTTCATGTGAATTAATACTACGCCTATTACATTTATTAGAATTAATAAATTAATTATTTATGAAATCCCAAAAACGCGTTCGAAGTACCATTGGCTTCAAAATTGAGAACAGTATTAGCCAGGTTTAACTAATACATCAGTAATTTATACAGAAGTATGTTTTTTTTTCTATTTTATAAACGTAACTTTATTGTTAAATAATATTCTATAACTTAAACATTTAAGCTTATTAAATATGGAGCAAGTGGAAATGTGACATGCCCGTTATACCTGTTAGTGCCCATTAAATGTTATTGCCTGTACCTATTGCATTTAAAAATATTAAGGATACATGGGGTCTCCCGTGGTCTAATGGCTAGCGCCTTGGATTCATAAGCGGGAGATGGTGGGTTCGATTCCCAACCTCCGGCAGGAATTTTATCATCCCACGGCTCGCTGGTAAAATTCCTCGCTGCACCCTGGATGTCGGCGCTAATGACCTAGATGTAGATGCGCCGTAAAAAAAAAAAAAAAAAAAAAAAAAAAAAAAAAAATTAAGGATACATAAAATAACTCTTAAAAATGTGAAATTTTCAACCTCGTGTGATCAAAATCTAAGTAATTTTCTCCAATTTATGGATTGCGAATATTTTCAATTCTTTATATCATACGTTTTTTTATGGGTTGTTAAAGTATCCAAAAAAAAACAAGTTTTAATTCTTCAAAAACAAAATGGCGGCACTGTGTCTGACGAACATAAACCCTCTTTTTTCACGGGCTGTAGTCTGCAGGCGGCAATTTTTTATCAAGAGCAAAAATCTCAAATTATTTTGAAATGAGAAAGAAATAAGCAGTAAATTACGTAGGATTTTTTAAGAAATATTAACTTTTTCGAAAATGGTGAAGAATTCTATTAAACCTTCCGTCGAAACTCTGTCATAAAATGGCGAAGAATTCTATTAAACCTTCCGTCGAAACTCTGTCATAAAATGGCGAAGAATTCTATTAAACCTTCCGTCGAAACTCTGTCATAAAATGGCGAAGAATTCTATTAAACCTTCCGTCGAAACTCTGTCATAAAATGGCGAAGAATTCTATTAAACCTTCCGTCGAAACTCTGTCAAAAAATGGCGAAGAATTCTATTAAACCTTCCGTCGAAACTCTGACATAAAATGGTGAAGAATTATATTAAACCTTCTGTCGAAACTCTGTCATAAAATGGTGAAGAATTATATTAAACCTTCCGTCGAAACTCTGTCATAAAATGGTGAAGAATTATATTAAACCTTCCGTCAAAACTCTGTCATAAAATGGCGAAGAATTCTATTAAACCTTCCGTCGAAACTCTGTCATAAAATGGCGTAGAATTCTATTAAACCTTCCGTCGAAACTCTGTCATAAAATGGCGAAGAATTCTATTATCCCTTCCGTCGAAACTCTGTCATAAAATGGCGAAGAATCCTATTAAACCTTCCGTCGAAACTCTGTCATAAAATGGCGAAGAATTCTATTAAACCTTCCGTCGAAACTCTGTCATAAAATCGTTATAATTCAATTATTCGAAATCATCCCACGAAGTTTACCAGCGAATATCATTAGGAAGCTGCAGTAAAATTTGAAGTTGATCGAGTGAAAATTGAAAGCTCCAGTGTATCGCCCGATTTGAAGAACAATAGTTTCAATACATTAGTTCATGAACTGAAAGGTTTTTTTGTGTTTTTTTTTCTATTTTCCTTTTTTTTAGAACTTAACTTTTATGATTAAAAAAAATGATTTTTGAAATTTATCGAGACTTTATTTGAAAAATCGAATTTTTGACACGTTTAAAAACCATTCCGCCACATATACGATTAATATAATTGTGATTAATTAAGGAAGCATTTAAACTCATAAAAAAGAAAATGGTAATAAAAGTTACAAGGTAGTATTACCAGTTACAGTAATCATGTCTGTCTGAAAGTTACAAGGTAGTATTGCCAGTTAAAGTAATCATGTCTGTCTGAAAGTTACAAGGTAGTATTGCCAGTTAAAGTAATCATGTCTGTCTGAAAGTTACAAGGTAGTATTACCAGTTAAAGTAATCATGTCTGTCTGAAAGTTACAAGGTAGTATTGCCAGTTAAAGTAATCATGTCTGTCTGAAAGTTACAAGGTAGTATTGCCAGTTAAAGTAATCATGTCTGTCTGAAAGTTACAAGGTAGTATTGCCAGTTAAAGTAATCATGTCTGTCTGAAAGTTACAAGGTAGTATTGCCAGTTAAAGTAATCATGTCTGTCTGAAAGTTACAAGGTAGTATTACCAGTTAAAGTAATCATGTCTGTCTGAAAGTTACAAGGTAGTATTACCAGTTAAAGTAATCATGTCTGTCTGAAAGTTACAAGGTAGTATTACCAGTTAAAGTAATCATGTCTGTCTGAAAGTTACAAGGTAGTATTGCCAGTTAAAGTAATCATGTCTGTCTGAAAGTTACAAGGTAGTATTACCAGTTAAAGTAATCATGTCTGTCTGAAAGTTACAAGGTAGTATTACCAGTTAAAGTAATCATGTCTGTCTGACAGTTACAAGGTAGTATTGCCAGTTAAAGTAATCAAGTCTGTCTGAAAGTTACAAGGTAGTATTACCAATTAAAGTAATCATGTCTGTCTGAAAGTTACAAGGTAGTATTGCCAGTTAAAGTAATCATGTCTGTCTGAAAGTTACAAGGTAGTATTGCCAGTTAAAGTAATCATGTCTGTCTGAAAGTTACAAGGTAGTATTGCCAGTTAAAGTAATCATGTCTGTCTGAATGTTACAAGGTAGTATTGCCAGTTAAAGTAATCATGTCTGTCTGAAAACGGAACCAAATTCTCGAGGATTGGATTCAAATTTACAAATCAGAACTCTGTTTGTGGCGAATTAAGAGGAAGGAATGTCAAGACCGTTCGTTTTGGTATTTTACTGCTGCTTATAGCCACTGACAAACACACCAAATCAATCTTGTCGACTCGCTATTTCTAGACTGTAGAAATCCTTCACCCTTCCGGTTTACCGGAGCGTGTGTGGGCCCTCTCCTGTTCAGGTATACCGGAGAGGTACACCTGAGCAGGTATACCTGTCCGGTATACCGGAGCGTGTGTGGGCCCTCTCCTGTTCAGCTATACTGGAGAGATACACATGTGCAGGTATACCTCTCCGGTATACCGGAGCGTGTATGGGCCCTCTCCTGTTCAGCTATACTGGAGAGATACACATGTGCAGGTATACCTCTCCGGTATACCGGAGCGTGTATGGGCCCTCTCCTGTTCAGCTATACTGGAGAGATACACATGTGCAGGTATACCTCTCCGGTATACCGGAGCGTGTATGGGCCCTCTCCTGTTCAGCTATACTGGAGAGATACACATGTGCAGGTATACCTCTCCGGTATACCGGAGCGTGTATGGGCCCTCTCCTGTTCAGCTATACTGGAGAGATACACATGTGCAGGTATACCTCTCCGGTATACCGGAGCGTGTATGGGCCCTCTCCTGTTCAGCTATACTGGAGAGATACACATGTGCAGGTATACCTCTCCGGTATACCGGAGCGTGTATGGGCCCTCTCCTGTTCAGCTATACTGGAGAGATACACATGTGCAGGTATACCTCTCCGGTATACCGGAGCGTGTATGGGCCCTCTCCTGTTCAGCTATACTGGAGAGATACACATGTGCAGGTATACCTCTCCGGTATACCGGAGCGTGTATGGGCCCTCTCCTGTACAGCTATACTGGAGAGATACACATGTGCAGGTATACCTCTCCGGTATACCGGAGCGTGTGTGGGCCCTCTCCTGTTCAGGTATACTGGAGAGATACACATGTGCAGGTATACCTCTCCGGTATACCGGAGCGTGTGTGGGCCCTCTCCTGTTCAGCTATACTGGAGAGATACACATGTGCAGGTATACCTCTCCGGTATACCGGAACGTGTATGGCCGGCCTAATACAGCTATACCGGAGAGGTACACCTGAGCAGGTATACCTCTCCGGTATACCGGAACGTGTATGGCCGGCCTAAGGAAATGCTAAAGTGTCGATCATTTCTTTTAAATGAATAGAAGATTATTATTATTTTTATTCTTTGCTTTTTTATTTTTGCACTGTTTTTTAATAATTTACTTTCAGTTAATTTATATTTGACTTGTGTTTTAATTTTATGATTATATTTCTAATGGAGGATATTTAATTATGTATTATTAGTTATATGATGTACTTGTCATATACAGATATTGTTATTTTGCAACTCATTTACTCACTATAGTGTGTTCATATTAGTGAAATTGTACAAATATATGCTATAACACCAATTAAAATGACTAAAAATAGGACTAACTAAATAAATATATAAGACAAACTCCTTTGCTATGGGGAAATCCTGTATAGCAAATAAAAAAAAAAAGTCTGTTCATTCTCCCGCAGGCTCAAAAATGGTTCGATTTTGATGAAATAGATAATAAAGTGAGGAAAAATTTTTTGTTGTTAGAAATAGAAATCCGAGTACAATTCGAAGATGCTTTGTTATTTTTTTAGTACTCCTGTACTGCTGTTGGTTTTGTTCTTTTGCACGTTTCTTCTGTGTATTTACCTTACTTTGTATTTTTTTTTATTTTTTATTTATTTATTTTTGTTTTTTGTGAGTGCGTTTAACGGTAAAATGAATAGTCGATTAAAACGAGGTAAGACAATGATTTTTTTTTTTTTTTTAATTTTTCCCGAAAGGTCAAAACAAATTACTGACTGTTTTTAATGCTATACAAATGTCACTAGGGATAAGAACGGAAACCCGCTAAGATGACGCAGTTCCTGAGATTCGAAGTTTGTTTACGATGTGAATTTCCCGAGAATCTAGGATATCTATGTTAGAATGTGTAGTTTTCCATTTCGCTACAGCGGATCCGAGACTAGATCGGTGCATGCCCGGTATTGTGGCGGAACTACGTGCAATTGAAGCACCGCAAATTGCAGGGTAGAAACTAAGAATCGAAAATATTCAATCTATTTCCTGGAATTCTCATTGCAGTAATTGTGGAATTATCTGAATGTTGATTTCGACAAACACTATCTGTTGCATCACTGATCCGTCGTATATAAACAACAGGAGTTTTGGCGGCAATCACATCGAGTTTATCAGCTGTACAACATGTTTCAAAGCTTGAGACTTTGTCTTGTAAGTACAATGGAATTTTTATTTAAGATTTGTGATTTTAATTTAAAATGGAGAAAATTTATGACGCATTAGGTATTTATTAAATTTATTTTAAAACTAGTAATATAATTATTTTATGTTCCATTCGAATATGAACGAACGCAAAAATGTAATGTTTTAACCAGAAGGCCCCCCTTGTGTGTAGTGGTGGCACCCCAATCACTAACGCTAGTGGTGGCACCCCAATCACTAACGCTAGTGGTGGCACTCCAATCACTAACGCTAGTGGTAGCACTCCAATCACTAACGCTAGTGGTGGCACCCCAATCACTAACGCTAGTGGTAGCACCCCAATCACTAACGCTAGTGGTAGCACCCCAATCACTAACACTAGTGGTGGCACCCCAATCACTAACGCTAGTAGTAGCACCCCAATCACTAACGCTAGTGGTGGCACCCCAATCACTAACGCTAGTGGTGGCACCCCAATCACTAACGCTAGTGGTGGCACCCCAATCACTAACGCTAGTGGTGGCACCCCAATCACTAACGCTAGTGGTGGCACCCCAATCACTAACGCTAGTGGTGGCACCCCAATCACTAACTCTAGTGGTGGCACCCCAATCACTAACGCTAGTGGTGGCACCCCAATCACTAACGCTAGTGGTAGCACCCCAATCACTAACTCTAGAGGTGGCACCCGAATAACTAACGCTAGTGCAGGCACCCCAATCACTGACTCTAGTGTAGGCACCCCAATCAGTAACGCTAGTGTAGTTTGTAAAATTTGGGTTCTGTTTAGAGTTAAGGAAGTAATAGAAAGAATCTATATTTTATTAACAGGCATAATATTTTGAAAACGGTTATAAGAATCGTAGTAAGAGGAAAGTAATGATTCGAAAGCTTAGTAAATTCTCTACGAAAAAGGACCTGATGTAATTTTTAATGGGGCGAAGTCAATCAGAGAAATAAGTGCTTGGAAGCTCGAAATTGTTAGTGTTGCTCTTTAGAAAGAAGTTTTGTATCTGTTTACCTAACGTTTTAATTAGTTGGGTTTTTTTTTTTTTTTTTTTTTTTTTTTTTGCATTTCATAGTAAAATGAGTATTTTAGTAAAAGAAGGGAAGAATATAGTGTTTCCAAGAGAGAACGTTGTGACAGAACTTCTCTTTGAAAACGAAACAGCGCTAAGATGACGCAGCTCATGCGAGTCGGACTTTTTTTCCTAAAAAGTAGGCCTTCTTCGTTTAAAATGACTATATTTTTTCCAGATTGTTTCAAATCATCATATAATTTCAATGCGTATCAATATCACAATATTAACGTCATATTGATCATATATATATATATATATATATATATATATATATATATATATATATATATATATTTTTTTTTTTTTTTTTTTTTTTTTATTTTTTATTATTATGGTGCGTCGACTGCTATGGCCAATGGCACCATATATATATATATATATATATATATATATATATATATATATATATAGGGGAAGGTCTTGTACCTGTGACCACTTTGCAAAATTTAATTTTTCTTAGCTTGAATATTAAAGCTAAATTCATTTTTTTTTATTTCTTTGTGATTAGTATTCTATTGCTTATCATATTTATTTTTTCCAAGGTTCTAGCTTTACAGTTAATATTTTTTATTAATCTTTTAAAAAATAATCGTACAGTGGTCAAAGGTACAACACGTAGCTGTACCCAGAGTTGGGCAAACGTTAGCGCGCGCTAAAAGCTGATACCTCTCCGCTAATTTAGCGAAACTGTAGAAAGCCAGCGCTAATAATTAGCGGTTAGCGGCGGCAGTGCGCTAACCGCTAATCTATTTATGAAATATCGTAATTGCTAATAGCTTAAGCTATTACAACTTGTAACTATAGCTTAAGCTATTAGCAATTACGATATTTCATAAATAGATTAGCGGTTAGCGCACTGCCGCCGCTAACCGCTAATTATTAGCGCTGGCTTTCTACAGTTTCGCTAAATTAGCGGAGAGGTATCAGCTTTTAGCGCGCGCTAACGTTTGCCCAACTCTGCATTGAGGATTGATAAAGTCAGTTTGAACTTATTTCATTTATTATTATTTTTAAAATTCTTTGGACAATTGAAGCAACCAATATTAATTATCCTTTAAAAAGTTGTAGCAGAAGAACATAAAAGTTAAATTATGAAATAAATACTCAGGTGTGTTGTAGCTTTGACCTTGTCAAAGGAACTAGTCCTGGTCAGAGGAACAACAACTAGTCCTGGTCAGAGGAACAACAACTAGTCCTGGTCAGAGGTACAACAACTAGTCGTGGTCAGAGGTACAACAACTAGTCCTGGTCAGAGGAACAACAACTAGTCGTGGTCAGAGGTACAACAACTAGTCCTGGTCAGAGGTACAACAACTAGTCGTGGTCAGAGGTACAACACCCTGGTAGTGAAAATTAAAAAGCATGCTAAAAATTGTAGGGTTAAAATAAATCAATTTCAGAAGCTACACCATGTTTCTTATTGTAATAGCTACTTTGTCAAATGATTTCCATCTAAAAAGACATAATACAAAAAATATGATGAGGCAAAACGTCATCAATATATAACTTACATTTTTATGATAGAAATGGATAAGTATTTTTTGGAAGAATCCTCTTTGACTTGAATAATCCAAAGTAGGTTACACAAGCCCTCTAGTGAAGGAGCTAAACACTAATTACACCAATATTTATAAAATGTTGCTACATGCCGCCACAGCCTCGGTGGTCAAAGGTACAATATGGTCAGAGGTACAACATCTTCTCTATATAATATATTTTTTTTTTTTTTTCATTTTGTTATTTTGTCATAATATAACCACCTACTTACAAAGACCACGTCGTACCTTTTTTAGAGTGGTGGTGTGAGGTATAATTATTAGGAGCTGCCTCCTGGTATTTTAGAGTGGTGGTGTGAGGTATAATTATTAGGAGCTGCCTCCTGGTATTTTAGAGTGGTGGTGTGAGGTATAATTATTAGGAGCTGCCTCCTGGTATTTTAGAGTGGTGGTGTGAGGTATAATTATTAGGAGCTGCCTCCTGGTATTTTAGAGTGGTGGTGTGAGGTATAATTATTAGGAGCTGCCTCCTGGTATTTTAGAGTGGTGGTGTGAGGTATAATTATTAGGAGCTGCCTCCTGGTATAGTGGAGCAATCGAGCTAGAAATTATGGAATCAGTGAACAAAGATTACTTTCTTATTTTACCAGGATATAGAGATAATTCTATTCCCATGATAATGTTCTGACACACAAAATGCCGAAAAATGGAGCTGCCTCGTTATTGTTGTTGTCAGATTTCGTTACAATTGATTAATTTTTAAAAATTTACCTTTTTTTTTTTTTTTTTTTTTAATTTAAACTATAAATGACAGTGGTATTGAGCTATTAGGCAATTATAGCCTACTACTACTATGTCATTTAAAATGTGTTTATCTTAAATTATAGGGTTCTCCCGTGGTCTAGTGGCTAGCGCACTGAATTCATAAGCGGGAGATGGTGGGTTCGATCCCGACCGGCGGCAGAAATTTTCTCATCTCAGGGCTCGCTGAGAAAATTCCTGGCTGCGCCCTGGAGGCCGGCGCTAATGGCCAAGATTTGTCGATGCGCCGTAAAAAAAAAAATTTAAATTATAGTTGCAGGGATTCAAGGAAAAATACCCTGCGCATTAATAATACGGACACCTGTAAATCATGTAGATTGATAGTTTGTTAATTTCAGGTTTTTCTCACCTTCATGATTGCCTTGACTTCTATTGTTGGCGTGGCCCTCGCCGAACCAGAACCTGATCGTCCCCGAGGTGGTGGAGGATGGAATGGTGGAAGGGGTAGAAATGGTCTTACTGACATGGTAGATGGATGAATTCTCCAAGACCTTTTGCCTATCTCATTCATGGATTACTTACACTCTATATGGATTACTTACACTCTATATGGATTCATGGATTACTTACACTCTATATGGATTCATGGATTACTTACACTCTATATGGATTCATGGATTACTTACACTCTATATGGATTCATGGATTACTTACACTCTATATGGATTCATGGATTACTTACACTCTATATGGATTACTTACACTCTATATGGATTCATGGATTACTTACACTCTATATGGATTCATGGATTACTTACACTCTATATGGATTGTAGTTTATTAGTAGTTATGCAGAAATAAATATTGCTTTGCTGAATATATATTTATTGTATCCTATTTTATCTTATACTAGCTGAATACCTGTGCTTCGTCTCGGCAGATAAGTAGTTATTTTATTACGTTAAATATCATCAAAAGTAACGCAACTATACAATTTTTTTGCAGTTTATTATAGCACGGTTCCCTTCATACTATACGTTATTCATCAATCGATAAGTAATCAAAGTATAATGTTTCTTGAAAATGGGGCGCTCCGGACCAGTGTCAAGAAACAGATAACCTAGAGATAACCCGTTATTTATAGGTTACAAGTAACAGCAGTGTAACCAATACAGGTTAAATTACGTTTTCAATAATTAATGTAAGTTAACATTTAAAACTTTATGTTTTTCACATGGCATTTTGAAACCCCGTTATATTTGCGAGCATGGCCAAGAAGTATTCTGACTGGGGATGCTGATGGGTGAGGAGGCTGTGCAAGGGTTCGGGATATTATTACCTAGGATGGACCATCACCAAGTATAGCGTAAACTCTATGAGGGGCAGTTTATTTCTAGTAATTCAAGGACTGCCATCATAGTTTAATTAACCGCAATTAAAAAAAAAGTCCGATTCGCAGGAACTGCGTCATCTTAGCGCGGTTCCGTTCTTATCTCTAGTGTTTATGAAGGCATAGAATAGAAAAAGTTATTACTTTGTTTAGATCAATAGCGAAACAGCTATCCAAATGAAATCTCAAACAAACCAGTCTTGAAAGGTCTTGATTTACAATCTTACCTGTATGGGTCTGCTATACCATAAGTCGGGCAGAAAGGCCTCCGCTCAGAGGCATTTGGAAAGCCTTGGGATCTCTCTCTTTAAACGCTACATTTCTAACAATAAATTGATCTTCTTATTTTACTTAATCTGTTTTATTGTCAAATACATTATCTGACTATAAGCAATTTAAAAATAACAAGGAATAAAACAGACAAAAAGAAAAGTTCGAATAAGCGAAATCAATTACTTAAAAGTTTTAAGCACTTATTTCTCCGATTGACATCGCTTATTCAAAACTTTCTTTAAAACCATTCTTGTAGACCATTTAGTAAGCTTTCGAATGGTAACCTTTCGCTTCCCAAGATTTTCAACCGTTTTCGAGATATTAAGAAATTATACGAAGTTCCCAAAACTTTTTATTATTTCTGACAACAGAAAATTGGTCTCATTTTACCTATCCTGTTTTACACACACATACATTTTCCTTACAAATACAACATAAGAAATTACAAAAATAAAAAGCAATAAAAAACCAAGGGAAAGAGACAAAAATTACAAAAAGAACGACAAAAACCCGTTCATAAGAACAAAACAGACGTATTTGAAGTTTTAAGCACTTATTTCTCCGATTGACACAACCTAATCAAAAATAGTTTTAGAATCATTTTTGTAGAGAATTTAGTAAGCTTTCAAATAGTTTTAATCCACTTACCACGATTTCCCAACCGTGTTCGAGATATTAATGAAAGTATACGAAGTTTTCAAAACTTTGCATGTCTGTTCATAAAATATTTTATTCTAACCCTTCCTTAACTCCAAACGTAACATAACTTTCAACATACTAGTTTTAATGAAAGTAGAACATGCAGATAATGTTTCAACTGAATCCCGTTATTCTAAGTACCCAAACCAAAAACGGTATTCAAAAACTATTTTTCCAATTTTCTCAACAACGGTTAAAGCTATCGCCTTGAAAATGGTTTCATTCGTTTTCCTAGCCCAAGAAGCCTATAAAACGAGTACTTACAAGCTTATGAACTCAAAAACGTAAGCGTTACGATTTTTTCTGCGCGAATTTCGCCCCAAACGCCATCTTCCAGTGGGCGGATTTTGCTGGTTAACGAACTTGACCTTTCAAATTGGACGACAGATTTTTGTACCAAATTTCATCAAAATCGGACCATTCGTCTTCTATTTAGAGAGCGAACAGACAAATATATATATATATATATATATATATATATATATATATATATAAATATATACATATATATATATATATACAAATTTGAACCACCGTTATTTTCGGTTTCTAGGGGTTCTGAAACGCAAAATTTTCTAGTCGGCACTTCCGGATCGTTTCATTGTATCAACCTTATAAGCGGGGTTCCTCCCTATGGGGGAGGGAGGAACCGCGCTAATAATACTATGAAATATATATATATATATATATATATATATATATATATATATATATATATATATATATATAGTACGGATCTGTTATCGTCCTAGCATCGTATACTGCCTAGGTGAGCATGCTCTCTTTAAAACTAAAAATTCCAACCCCTCTAAAACATCCCATAGGGAGTGTCCATGCATAATTCCAACCCCTCTAAAACATCCCATAGGGAGTGTCCATGCATAATTCCAACCCCTCTAAAACATCCCATAGGGAGTGTCCATGCATAATTCCAACCCCTCTAAAACATCCCATAGGGAGTGTCCATGCATAATTCCAACCCCTCTAAAACATCCCATAGGGAGTGTCCATGCATAATTCCAACCCCTCTAAAACATCCCATAGGGAGTGTCCATGCATAATTCCAACCCCTCTAAAACATCCCATAGGGAGTGTCCATGCATAATCCCAACCCCTCTAAAACATCCCATAGGGAGTGTCCATGCATAATTCCAACCCCTCTAAAACATCCCACAGGGAGTGTCCATGCATAATCCCAACCCCTCTAAAACATCCCATAGGGAGTGTCCATGCATAATCCCAACCCCTCTAAAACATCCCATAGGGAGTGTCCATGCATAATTCCAACCCCTCTAAAACATCCCATAGGGAGTGTCCATGCATAATTCCAACCCCTCTAAAACATCCCATAGGGAGTGTCCATGCATAATTCCAACCCCTCTAAAACATCCCATAGGGAGTGTCCATGCATAATTCCAACCCCTCTAAAACATCCCATAGGGAGTGTCCATGCATAATCCCAACCCCTCTAAAACATCCCATAGGGAGTGTCCATGCATAATTCCAACCCCTCTAAAACATCCCACAGGGAGTGTCCATGCATAATCCCAACCCCTCTAAAACATCCCATAGGGAGTGTCCATGCATAATCCCAACCCCTCTAAAACATCCCATAGGGAGTGTCCATGCATAATTCCAACCCCTCTAAAACATCCCATAGGGAGTGTCCATGCATAATCCCAACCCCTCTAAAACATCCCATAGGGAGTGTCCATGCATAATTCCAACCCCTCTAAAACATCCCATAGGGAGTGTCCATGCATAATCCCAACCCCTCTAAAACATCCCATAGGGGGTGTCCATGCATAATCCCAACCCCTCTAAAACATCCCATAGGGAGTGTCCATGCATAATCCCAACCCCTCTAAAACATCCCATAGGGAGTGTCCATGCATAATTCCAACCCCTCTAAAACATCCCATGGGGAGTGTCCATGCATAATTTCAAATTTTTTTGCCAAGTAGTTTGGGTTGGGCGTTGATCGCCAGTGAGTGAGTGATTGGTATTTGACAAATATATAGTAGAATAAACGCAGACAATCCTCAACGGCCCGCCCCGGCGAGGAGTGTCCTCCATTGACTGAAGATGATGCAGGAGCCCTTCTCAGCACACCCATTGGGACACCAAATTGCTTCAATCTCCTGGCAGAAGCACCGCTCCACACACCCCTCCAGCTCAATGTACAGGACGTTACCTCCACGTCGGTGACAGCCATGCCAAGCATTCGCCCCACCGCCAAACCGACAGCAAGTCTCCCATACTTCCGACACTTCTCCCGGTGCATCAAATCCAGATTGGTGTTACCATTTACAAACTGTGCGTCCACAATAGTCACGTTTACTCATTTTGCCACTATTACATCAGGCTTCCATCGCCGGCCATCAGCTCTCAGGACTGTTTTGAGGTGTACCTCGTATCCTATCTCAACTGAGGCTTCACCCAGCACATCCACCACCGTTTCGTGTCTTAGGCAGCGACCTCCCCGTGAAACATAAAATTTTTGTACAGCATGAGTGCCCTTCTGAGCTTTCTTTCAACCTGACCTGCATGTTAGTATCCGGCCCTCACGCCGACCTCTAATCGTTCTCAAGGTGGTCGGAAGAGCATTTTTGTCAGAACGATCAAACTGGAAGACGTCCAAAACAGGATTGTTCCCAGCCTTTATGTTGAAGCCTTAGAAGAAGAAGATTTTTTCAATAATGCTCTATCGTTTGACGAGTAGACCAGCACTCCAGTGCTTTCTAGCCTTTGGGCACCAGGATTCATCTTGCCAGGGCCTCCCTCGCTTTCCGCATCCTATTGGCACACACCGAACCATAAGCTGCCCTTGCTGTGGCCAAACCAAACCTATCCATTCTAGAAATAAGGCCTATAGTCCTGAGCCGGAACCAGGACGCTCATGCAGGTCACACCCAAGCCTTCATCTGCCCATGAAGCATAGAAATATCCAACCGGAAAGTCCTTTGGTAGTCTCAGCCACCTCCTCACCGCTGCTCCAACCTTTATATCAAACATACTTAGTGATTCGCCTCGGTAGCGGCTTGTGAATTGATTTGCCCATTCTCAAAAGCGCCATTCCGATTTCAGAGTCTGGCCTCTCGGTTTCATAGTTACTATAGTTGACTTCGTAATACTTAAGTAAGTCTTGGGGCTGAATCTGCCTTACAAGCGTTGAAAAGTACGTCTTCAGATACCTTCACCTCACCACACGCCCAAGCACAGCACTGGACAGGCCACAATCACCGCTTTGCTGTTCTAACCTACGGAAGCGTAATCTGCATGCCAGCCACCGAGAACGCCACGGGGACAAAGTCTTCAGAAAAAAATTGGATAGCTATGCACTTCTAGTGTACGTAGTAAGGTCCATAAGTTTCCGGCCAGGGATAGAAGGAAAGGTGAAAAAAAACCTGGTTTTACTGTTTTTCAATATATTCTCCTCTAAGTTTAACACACTTAAAACAACCCTTTGACAACATTTCTATACAATGAAAAAAATAATTTTCTTCTTTGTTAAAAAAATGTTCTTCCACTGCTGCTTGGAGCTCTTCGTCGGTGTTAAATCGCCTTCCACGAAGGTCAGATTTTAACTTTGAGAACAGGTAGAAATCGCTAGGGGCCAAGTATGGGCTGTAGGGTGGATGAGAGATTTCTTCGAATCCACAGTCCTTCACAGCGGCCTTGGAAATCAATGCTGTGTGGACAGAGGCATTGTCGTGAAGGAGGCGGACACCTCTGCTTAACTTCTCTCGCCTCTTCTCTTTAATGGCGTCTCGTAACCGGTGAAGTAGGGCTGCATAATACTCACCATTCATTGTGGTATTCCTTTCTTTAAAATCTATCATTAGTATTCCTTTACAGTCCCAAAAGATTGTGGCCATTACCTTTTTTATTGACTGCGTGACTTTTGCCTTTAAAGGAGGCGCTTCTCCTGGTCTTCTCCATTCCATGGGCTCTCTTTTGCTGACTGGGTCATAATATAGAACCATTGTCTCATCCCCAGTTACAATTGAGTCCAAAATATTCCTTGGGTCGGCATTATACTCGCGTAAAAATTCATTGCAGCAGTGAACTCGTTCCTGTTTTTGAGCAGCTGAAAGAATTTTTGGAACCCATCTTGCACTAACCTTGTTAATATGCAAATGTTCTTTGATGATCCTCAAAACACTTGGTTTTGAAAGCCCTAACCTCGCTGCTATTTCCTTGGTTTTTAGTCGCCGGTCAGCTTCCAATGGGCGACCGGGACGTGGGTCATCTTCTAGACTTTCTCTCCCTAACATAAATAATTTTGCCCATTCTTTCACTCTGGAATACGAGGGGGAGGACTGCCCGTATACACGATCCAAGCGCTCTTTAATTTGCGCAGGAGTAAGACCCTCTTTACAAAAGAATTTAATTACCGCTCGGTACTCGAGTTTGAATATTGTAAAAATGGGGAGTTTCCTTCAAGGCTGGACACTGATTGACAAGTATGAGGAAGTGCGGGCGATGGGTATGGAGTGAGCAGGCATGGACCTGCATAGGCGTGCAGGAAGGAGGGGAAGCAGGACAGGCCGGAAACTTATGGACCTTACCTCGTATATCCCACCTGGCTTGGAACCGCCTAGAGGACCCAATCCATCGCAAGGTGGAAGAGGCTACAAACGGTCGCCCTGCCTGATCCCCCTCCCGCTTACATTTGGGTCCGTGCACCTCCGACCATCCGTAATTCGGGTAAACCCTTCCCCGTACACCCCCATCACGTATTCAACGAATCCGGATGGTAGGCCTTTGTGGGCCACGGCCATAGCTGAGTGACTAATACTATCAAAAGCCATAACAATGTCCAGGAAGGTCAAGTGTACCTCACGGCGACACCGCCGAGCCTCCCTTAGCACCGCATCCAGGACTACACTGTTCTCCGCAGTTCCGTCGGCTGCTATTTACCTAGTCAGGCCTTTGTGGGTCACGGCCATAGCTGAGTGACTAATACTATCAAAAGCCTTAGGAATGTCCAGGAAGGTCAAGTGTACCTCACGGCGACAACGCCGAGCCTCCCTTAGCACCGCATCCAGGACTACACTGTTCTCGCAGTTCCGTCGGGTGCTATTTACCTAGTCAGGCCTTTGTCTTGGAGATCAGAAGTGCAACCAATGTTTTGACGCCACGGTGACAGTTTTTTTTTTTTTTTTTTTTTTTTTTTTTTTTTTAATTTAAATATGTTTATTGAATAAAAGACAACGATTACAATTACACGTGTGTACCTCTATACCACACAAACACTCTATTTCTAGGATTAACACACTGCAGTGAAAAATAAAGTCTATCAATTATTTGTAAGGGAAAAATGTCACAAAAACCCTGACTTATACTACTAACTACTAAGATACATCATATAATGATAATATAAAATTAACGATAACTAAAATAATTAATGATAAATAATACTTAATTACAATGATAATGATAATAATTATTTGAAGAGATATTACACTGATAAGTAATAGGAGAGGTAATAATAATAGATAATAATATTAATAATAATTAATAATTACTAGACATAAAACTAATTGAGCAAACTAAATTCATTAAAGACTGATATGAGATAATAGGAGCAGAGATCAGGCAGTATACTAGATATTATACCACCTAGAGCTTACATATTTACTTTTCAGTAGTCCTGTTCATAAGGATGTGTTTAGTACGTTTGTGCACGTATCTTTTACTTGATGTTTTGGTGTAGTTACCTATTTCTTTTATCAGTGGATTCCTGCTTTTCCTGCATCTTTGAAAGAAACTATACGTAAGTTTATATATATATTTTGTTATGTATGGTATTTTCGTTTCAGTGTGCATTTTTGAGATTTTTGTATAGTACGGGTAGTTATTGGTTATTCTGAGACACTTGTTTTGAAATATTTGTATTTTCTGCAAATTTGATTTTGATATAAAGCTGAATGCAGGGCAAGCGTATGATAATACAGGTCTTATTATTGATTTAAATAGGAGTAGTTTATTAGATGGGCTCAGTGAGGACTTCTTGTTGAAATATGGATATATTTTACAGAGAGTTTTGTTAGCTTTATCACAAATATAATTAACATGTTTTGCAAAATTTAGCCTGCTGTCTAAGTTGACCCCTAGATACTTAATGTTTTTCTCCCATGGGATTATAATGTTATTATAAGTTATATTAGGAATGTGCTTAGGTCTTCGTTTTGTGAAAAGTATTGCCTGAGTTTTATTACTATTAATTTTTACTTTCCATTTCGTGTAATAGTACGAGATTTTTCTGATTGCTAAACTCAGTCTATTTTTTATAGTATCAGTTCTATATGATGACGTATAAAAGGCAGTGTCGTCAGCAAATAGCGACATATTGACATTTGGGATCTTAGGCATGTCATTTATAAATATATTATAGAGTTTTGGACTGATTGATGAACCTTGAGGGAGTCCAAAGCACAAGTCTCTTGAGGATGATTTTTCACCTTCTATCGAAACTATTATTGTTCTATTAGAGAGCCAGGAATGAATTATATTTACTAGATAAGGAGGGAAGTTATACATTATCAATTTATATAATAACCCATTATGCCAAACCGTATCATAGGCTTTCTCAACATCTAATGTAATCATTCCTGTATGCTTTTTATCATTAAAACTACCTGTAATATGGTCTACAAGTCGGGCTAGCTGAGCGGTAGTGGAATGTTTATGTCTGAATCCGAATTGTTCATTTCTAAGAATATTGTTTGAATTAATATAGGCATCCAGTCTCTTCAAAATTACTTTTTCGGTTATTTTTCCAATTATGCTTAATATACTTATCGGACGATAACTTGTTGCTCCCTCTTTGTTTTTATTTGGTTTTGGGATAGGTATAATAAGAGCTTTTTTCCAACTATTGGGAAAATATTGAAATTCTAGTATTTTGTTTATTATTATTAGCAGCCTATTGATTCCAATCGGAGGAAGATATTTTATTTGTAATGTGTTTATTCTATCAATACCGGGAGCTTTTCTATTTTTAAGAATCTTAATGATTTTATAAATTTCTGCATATGTAGCTTTCATTGATTTAGGGCTTTCGTAGTTGGAATTTGCTGTTAAGTAATTTCTAACGAATTTATTAATTTTTTGTGTGTGATGGGGTGAGCCCATATTTATATTTTGCTTGCTGGCATCGATTAAGAAATCAGCTACAAGGTTTGCTTTATCTTTTGACGAATAGCTGACTTTTCCGTTGTATTTAATGGGAGGATAGCTAGTTTTATTTTTTTCATGGAATATTTTGTGTAATTGCCACAATTTAGTGTTACTATTAACTGACTTTAACTTCTTTTCCCAATCCTCATTTCTCTTCTTATTTATTAAATTACTTATTGATCTTGAAAGTATTTGTTCTATTATTTTAAAGACGGGCTCTCTTTTCTTTTGGAATGTTCTCCTACACCAATTTTTAATTTTTAGTAGCAGGTTTGTCATATAATGTTCTCTCAAGTATTGAGGTATCTTGGGTGATTTAATATTTATTTTGGATGAATCATTAAATGAATTCCGTAGAAACTCCGTAAATATTTCTATATACTCTTCTAAATCTTGAATATTTTTAATTTCGGGTTCTTTTTCATTATTCAGTAAGCCTGTCATTTGTTTTCTATATTCGGACCAATTAGTTGATAGAATTTTGAGTTTTGACTTAACATGTCGATTATAGTTCAATCCTAATTTGAAAATGATTCCATTGTGGTCAGAACATAATTCTACTATTGATTTTATTCGAGAAAGAATTTTTACGTTTTTTGAAAGGACAATGTCAATCACACTAGGTTTAATATTTTTATTTGATGGATAACGAGTGGGGGTTTCAGAATGTTGTAGGAAAATTCCGTTTTGGAGTGTATAATCTAAAAGTAACTTTCCGTCTTTATTATTTGTATACCAGTTCCAGGCTACATTTTTAGCATTGAGGTCTGTCATAATTAATACTGATCCTCCCGTGGAAAATAATTTATTTAAGTCATTTAAATTTAGTTGTTTATTAGGTGGTTTGTATGCTGAAATTATTATTACGGGTCCTTGTTCTGATTCGATTTTTATGGCGATTGCTTCGATATTTTGAAGTTTTGGTAAGGGAATCAGTTGGTGATTAATTGTTTCTTTAATAATAATAGCCACACCTCCTCCCCTTTCATTGCGGTCAGCTCTGTAGATTTTGTACTGATTAATGTGCATATTGTGTTGTTCATGCAAATGTGTTTCACAAATTCCCGCTATATCGACATTATTATTATATAAAAAATACTGGAGTTGTAAGAATTTACCCCTAATAGAATTGGAATTCCAAAATAGCATATTTAATTTAGATACGTTTATTAAGCACATAATTCCACAATGGATTCTACTATTACAAGGATTTTACTAAAAGGATCTTTATTTTGACTTAACTTATGAAATATATCTTTTATTTTATTGACAATTGCACCGAGATTAAAGTTTGTTAACATGTTCACGGTGACAGTCTCCACGCGTCTCCGTAAACATTTTTTTGGGGAAAAGACTGACTTCCAATCAGATGCTTGTAGTCCATGAGGACCTGGTGCAGAGGATCTGCCTATCTTATTGTTCTGGATTTATGGAAGAATGCGAATCTTCAATGAATAAATTAGATTGTTTTTCTTGTTGACTCCTTACTGAGATAAGATCGATCCAGATCCTTGTATAACCGACGCTAGACCTAATTATTTAACCACAAATTGCAAGGGGGCGCAAGAAGAAAAACTAGTCCACTGTTTTCAATGCATTTTCCACACAGTAATTATAATGCAATTATCTGCATGTTTGTTTCCCAGCCCTGATGTTACATCACTGGTGCATCATGTATATAGAGGAGTCTGCTTCGTTTGCAATCAAATCGTCTAAACCAACGAGACATCATGCTTGACAACTTGAGACTCTTTCTTGTAAGTAAAATTATATTTCTCAGAATCGTAGGACTTACGGCATTCCGTTTGAAGCCTTCCAGGTGTATCTTTTATAGGTTTCGAGACATAAACGGAATCGAGAGAAACCATTTTCCAGGCGATATTTTAAACAGTTTTTGACGAAAATAGCCAAACCTATTTTTTTGGTTTGCCTTCGTCCACAATGACGGAGTTGAAACCCTTTCCATAGATTGGATGTTGAATCATACTAAGATACATTCTGGAAATTGTAGTTAACTTTGGACTAGAAGAAGCAGAAGGAAAAGAAAATTATCAACAGACATGTTGTAGTGTATTTTGTTACATTTTTGGAGAATAGTCCGTTATTCGTGGTAGTTGGAAGGTAACCAATCAAAAGCCTAATGCATTTTCTACAGAACTGGTTCTCAAGTAATTTTCAATTGGATGAACTCATTCGGAGAAAACAAAGCTAGAAATTAGCAATATTTTTTTTCCCCTTGTTTGTGAGGTACTGATGAGGTAAATTGGGAATAAAGAATCTAAAATTTGATGTTTGTCATGAAACATTTCATAAGAACGAGCCGAAATCTACAAGGAACGCTTTCCTTTAGGGTTGGCTTCTGATCATTTTCTGCGCATTGTAGTCATTTAGGGGTTTATAACTCGGGTTTTCTGGGATTTTTCATTAAATTTGTTAAGGATTCTCTACCATGGATCTTGCTTTAGCCCCTCGTTTTTTCATGGATATTTCTTATCGCTGTAATGGAAGTAAGATGAACAAAATCAATAATTGTTTACAAGAGTTGAACGGGATGGTTGGGGAAGGAGAACTAGTAGTAAGGATGTAAGCGAGGTAGTTTACAGAATGTAGTCCGTAAAAGGGCCTGAGTAGCAGCATTTCTGAACCATTGCCGCGTGGCATGGGCGTATATAAAAATAATTTCGGTGAAGGGGGGCTGGAGAACATTTTCGGGGTATGGAATACTAACAATTTGGAATTTTGGAATAGTTTTAACCAACTAAAACGCTATTACACCCAAAGTAAAATATTTCTTATGAACTTAGTGATCTTATTTAATTTATTTATAAGGGTTTATGACACATTTTTACCGATCAAATCAAAATTTCGGGATGGGGGGCCCCTCTTATATACACCCATGCCGCGTGGTGTTTTTGTGCCGTCTAAAGCGTGGTCCACTCTACACAAAAAAATTAGCAGACCCTGTTACAAGCTTCCGAAACCACATCAAGGAATATTTTTTTTTTTTTTTTTTTTTTTTTTTTTTTTTTTTTTTTTTTTTTTTTTTTTTTTTTTTTTTTTTTTTTTTTTTTATGTAAAAGCGCTAATATTAATAGGTTCCTGGGACTCTTCCTGGGAGGTTTATATTGACATCCTGTGATTTGTTGCTGTAAATGACCGTTCTCCGCTTCATCCAACCACCTCAGTCTTGGTCCTCCATTTTAATTCTAAAAAAAAAATCAGTCCCGTAACAGGCCACGAGGGCCCAGAGGGGCAGATACGTTAGTGGTATCTGATTCATGACCATACGGCGCACTAGGGAGATAGTGTGGTCAGTAATATGCTCCGGACGGTCAGGGAGGCCGAATCCAACCCATGAACAATGGACACCAGAAGACAGAAATCTTTAGTACTATGCTCGGGATTTGGACTCGAGTCCTCTAGCATATTAGTCCAGTACTCTACCACTGAGCTAACCTCGTCCCTGATCCTCCATTCTACGATTTGGAAAGTGTCGATCCTCCAGACTTCTAAGAGTTTGCCAGTGTATGGTTCTCTGTGAAAGTTTCGTTAAACTCCTTAACTTATGAATTGACTCGCATAATACTTGGTAAGGCCTGAGTGAGTATTACCTGGGAACAATACTTAACCCTTTATTGGTTCTACAGGTCGGTGGGACTTGGGGTTTCACTATGCTATGTCACGGAAACTCGAATTCTCTTCTGGCCGTTGAGTACCTCTTGTACATTTGGTCAAAAGTGTCGGTTTTCCCTTTATTTACCACTAGATTTACCAGAGCAGTCATTTCTACTGGTCGTGCAATTTCAGTTCAAAATTCCTACCACATATAAAATTTGCATTTAATGAACTTAATGATACTTTATATACAGGGTGTCCCATATTGAGATGTCATAACTGCATATCAGGGATTATATACAGGGTGTCCCGTATTGAGATGTCATAACTGCATATCAGGGATTATATACAGGGTCTCCCGTATTGAGATGTCATAACTGCATATAAGGGATTATATACAGGGTGTCCCGCATTGAGATGTCATAACTGCATATCAGGGATTATATACAGGGTGTCCCGTATTGAGATGTCATAACTGCATATAAGGGATTATATACAGGGTGTCCCGCATTGAGATGTCATAACTGCATATCAGGGATTATATACAGGGTGTCCCGTATTGAGATGTCATAACTGCATATAAGGGATTATATACAGGGTGTCCCGCATTGAGATGTCATAACTCCATATAAGGGATTATATACAGGGTGTCCCGCATTGAGATGTCATAACTGCATATAAGGGATTATATACAGGGTGTCCCGCATTGAGATGTCATAACTGCATATCAGGGATTTATTCTGCATATCATTTGACAAAGACAAGTCTAAAAATAGCTGATTAAGAAAATATTGAATAATTTAGTAAAAAAACTAATATTAAACATTCTGACCTATATGGCTTTTAATATAGCTCTTAATTTACATGGTAATATTTCAATATCGGGTGTTTTTTATTGGAAATTTAATGTGATTCTAATGAATGTTTAATGATTCTAAAAATGTGGTCTTTATTTACGATACACTGAATAAAAATTCCGAAAACTGAGCTTTTCATTAAAAAAGCCAGTAGTTTTTAAAAAATACAAAAGTTCGAGTAGCTCGTCTGCATTCTGAGATAGAACGCACATTTTCGCGCCCCTGAACTAGAAATGATATGCAGAATAAAGCCCTAAACTCTTGACACCTCAATGCGGGACACCCTGTATATTAGCAACAAATATATTTTTTCTTATTGACATCTATACCAATACCAGGACTGATAAATCTAGTGTTAAATTATAGTCATGGATGACTTTTGGATTACATTCTTGGCATCAATTGGCATGGTTGATTACATCAACACGATTTTATTGTGCTTGCAATTATGAAAGTAAGCAGTTTTCTTATTGACATCTATACCAATACCAGGACTGATAAATCTAGAGTTAAATTATAGTCATGGATGACTTTTGGATTACATTCTTGGCATCAATTGGCATGGTTGATTACATCAACACGATTTTATTGTGCTTGCAATTATGAAAGTAAGCAGTTTTCTTATTGACATCTATACCAATACCAGGACTGATAAATCTAGTGTTAAATTATAGTCATGGATGACTTTTGGATTACATTCTTGGCATCAATTGGCATGGTTGATTACATCAACACGATTTTATTGTGCTTGCAATTATGAAAGTAAGCAGTTTTCTTATTGACATCTATACCAATACCAGGACTGATAAATCTAGTGTTAAATTATAGTCATGGATGACTTTTGGTTTACTTTGATGGCATCAATTGGCATGGTTGATTACATCAACACGATTTTATTGCGCTTGCGATTATGAAAGTAAGCAGTTTTCTTATTGACATCTATACCAATACCAGGACTGATAAATCTAGTGTTAAATTATAGTCATGGATGACTTTTGGATTACATTCTTGGCATCAATTGGCATGGTTGATTACATCAACACGATTTTATTGTGCTTGCAATTATGAAAGTAAGCAGTTTTCTTATTGACATCTATACCAATACCAGGACTGATAAATCTAGTGTTAAATTATAGTCATGGATGACTTTTGGATTACATTCTTGGCATCAATTGGCATGGTTGATTACATCAACACGATTTTATTGCGCTTGCGATTATGAAAGTAAGCAGTTTTCTTATTGACATCTATACCATTACCAGGACTGATAAATCTAGTGTTAAATTATAGTCATGGATGACTTTTGGATTACATTCTTGGCATCAATGTGCATGGTTGATTACATCAACACGATTTTATTGCGCTTGCGATTATGAAAGTAAGCAGTTTTCTTATTGACATCTATACCATTACCAGGACTGATAAATCTAGTGTTAAATTATAGTCATGGATGACTTTTGGATTACATTCTTGGCATCAATGTGCATGGTTGATTACATCAACACGATTTTATTGCGCTTGCGATTATGAAAGTAAGCAGTTTTCTTATTGACATCTATACCATTACCAGGACTGATAAATCTAGTGTTAAATTATAGTCATGGATGACTTTTGGATTACATTCTTGGCATCAATTGGCATGGTTGATTACATCAACACGATTTTATTGCGCTTGCGATTATGAAAGTAAGCAGTTTTCTTATTGACATCTATACCATTACCAGGACTGATAAATCTAGTGTTAAATTATAGTCATGGATGACTTTTGGATTACATTCTTGGCATCAATTGGCATGGTTGATTACATCAACACGATTTTATTGCGCTTGCGATTATGAAAGTAAGCAGTTTTCTTATTGACATCTATACCATTACCAGGACTGATAAATCTAGTGTTAAATTATAGTCATGGATGACTTTTGGATTACATTCTTGGCATCAATTGGCATGGTTGATTACATCAACACGATTTTATTGTGCTTGCAATTATGAAAGTAAGCAGTTTTCTTTATCAAATGCAAAAGCTGCTGGGCCAAAGGTTCTTTCGCAATCTACCTACCATGGTTAATTTATGTCCCGGCATCATTTCGTCGAATAAAGGCACCGAGGAATAACAACTGTCAACAGTTACATTTCTATAGATTCCACGAATACTTTTGGTAAACTCTTCTACATAATATGAGGAGACGGACGTTTCTTGTGGACGGTCAACCTTACCCACATATGGTATTCATTTCATCATATAAACCATTCATCATTTCATCCCGCGTTTATCGGGATTTGAAAAGAAATAAATTCTAAATAGACGCTTGCCCTTAAATTCCAACAATTTACGCTACATTTTCCAAAGGGGTGTAATATTTTTTACAATTCTTTATGAAATTTTCTTGTCAATTTATCATAAAATCTCGAGGAATATGAGAGGAAGCTGAAAATTTGTATGTGTCGAAATAAAGGATGGTCCATTTTTTATAGAGAACAGCTTTTCTAATGAGAGCTTACAGCATTTACTCTGCCCTGAAATATACAACAATTCAATAAATACCCGGATCTCCACATGATCAGAAAAAAAAAAAACAGTCCCGTAACAGGCCGCGAAGGCCCTGAGGGGCAGATACTATAGAGGAATCTGATTCATGACCATACGGTCAGTACTATGCTCCGGCCGCCTGCCCCTTGCTGCTTGGACTGCTAGAGTCATTAGCACCAAGGTACCCAATAATAAATTAATTAAAGACTGGGTTGGCAAAGTGAAGGCCAGGGAGGCCGAATCCAACCCATGAACGAAGACACTAGAAGATAAAAATCTTTAGTACTATGCTCGGGATTTACATTTGCATATTAGTGCAGTGCTATACCATTCAGCTAACCTCGCTCCCAACCTGATGAATATTTTTTGATATGTCTGCACAGAATTGAACGCGTCACGCATTCTAAGAATTTCTTCGTTTGTACACTTTGTTATTATTCTGATAAAATCTACACAAATACCCCTTCAAATAAACAAAACTAACACTTTCCAAGTTTTAAGCATTTATTTATTCAATTCATATTCCACCTTCAAAATTTGTTTTAAAACATTTTTTTTATTATTTTATATGTATATAATTTAGTAAGCATTCGAATGGTTTTCTCCCAGATACTACCATTTCCAGATATTCACGAAACCATACGAACATCCCAAAACTTTTCATGTCTTTAAATCAAATTAGAAAATGATTTACAAAAACACTTTTCTCAAAAACGGTTACAGATACCGCCTTAAAAACGGTTACAGATACCGCCTTAAAAACGGTTACAGATACCGCCTTAAAAACGGTTACAGATACCGCCTTAAAAACGGTTACAGATACCGCCTTAAAAACGGTTACAGATACCGCCTTAAAAACGGTTACAGATACCGCCTTAAAAACGGTTACAGATACCGCCTTAAAAACGGTTACAGATACCGCCTTAAAAACGGTTACAGATACCGCCTTAAAAACGGTTACAGATACCGCCTTAAAAACGGTTACAGATACCGCCTTAAAAACGGTTACAGATACCGCCTTAAAAATGGTTTCATTATTTTTCCTAAGTGAATAAACCTGAGAAAAAACATGCTACCTGCAAGCATATGAACTCGAAACAAGGAAGTACAAAATACGGCCGTTTCAGCCAAATTAATAATGTCGTTCTGTAAAGATTTAGTTTGTTTTTACAAAAATTTGTTATCTATAGACAATCAGAACGTGTAGTAACATTAGTGATTTGGGTCAGTTGTAAAACCCTTTGCCTTTCGGATTGACTAATTTTGCAGATTAGCAAACACGTCCATATGTATATAGGATTTTAATGGGGAAAAAAATCCCCTGGCAGGTATTATTTATATATTTAAAAATTTTAACGGAAGTCATTTACAGTATGTAGACGGTCGGTAGAAATGTTGAAGTTTCAAAGGATTTTTTCAGTGCAACCTTAAAAGCTAAATAGTGTGTGTTGTACTTATCTTCGTAATATTAAAACCTAGATCATCTTAATTAATCCGATGGTATTTTCGCCAAAGTATTACTTTTTTTACGGCGCTTCGACAAATCTGGGCCATTAGCGCCGACATCCAGGGTGCAGCGAGGAATTTTCCCAAGGAGCAGTGGGATGAGAAAATTCCTGCCTCCGGTGAGGATCGAACCCACCGTCTCTCGCTTATCTAAGGCACTAGCCACTAGACCACGGGAGGTCCCTCTAAGTATTACTTATATTTGATTTCCATTTGCCTATTGTTATTACATAAAATTGCTCTATTCCAGGTTTTCCTGGTGTTCTTTCTGGCTATGAGTTCCATGCTTGGCGTGGCCCTTGCCGATCCAGAAGCCGATCCTGGACGTGGAGGGCGTGGAGGGTATGGCAGAGGTTATGGACTTACCGACACCTTGGATGGATGAACATACCAGAACTCTTGATGACCTGATTTATGGATTGCTTAAAGGATACTCATAGTAGTTTGATAATTATTCTGTAGAAATAAATGTCTATTAACTAAATGAGTAATTATTCTTGAAAATCTTCCCTGAATTATATAATTTTTTTTTAATCTGCATCGATAACCTTTTGAGAGACTACCTTGTGCAATAAAAATCAAAGTAATTTTCTTAAATTCATAAATAGCAAATAAAGGAATATTCTTCAATCCCACGAAGATTGAAGAATCCTTATGAATTATTATTGTTCTAGATGGGATATTAAAGTATCAAAAAAAAAAAAAAAAAAATTGGGTTCAATTATTCGGAATAAAAATGGCGACGTTGTGTCTGACATAGGGATACCCTCTTTTTTTCAAGGACTATAGTCTGCAGGCGATTATTTTTAAAGAAGGTCACATCTAGTTAATTTATTCGAAAATGGTGAACAATTATTCATTTCCTATTATAAAATCCGTCAAAAATCTCTCATAAAATCCGTCAAAAATATCATAAAATCCGTCAAAAATCTCATAAAATCCGTTGAAAAAATCTCATAAAATCCATCGAAAATCTCTCATAAAATCGTTATAATTTAATAAATGAAGAAATTCCTACGTACTTTACTAGCGAATATTATTAGGCAGCTGCAGTTAACATTTGAAGTTGATCTGACAAACATTGAATACGCCAGAGTATAGCCCGATTTGAATACGCCAGAGTATAGCCCGATTTGAATACGCCAGAGTATCGCCCGATTTGAATACGCCAGAGTATCGCCCGATTTGAATACGCCAGAGTATAGCCCGATTTGAATACGCCAGAGTATAGCCCGATTTGAATACGCCAGAGTATCGCCCGATTTGAATACGCCAGAGTATCGCCCGATTTGAATACGCCAGAGTATAGCCCGATTTGAATACGCCAGAGTATTGCCCGATTTGAAAAACACAGTTTTGAGGAAACGACTTTAAAGTTTAATGTTCTATAATGTTTCTTTTTTTCCTATTAAATTTTTTTCATACTTTCTTGTAATAAAGATAATAAAATTGGGTTTTAATTTTGGAATGTATTAAAGGAATACGAAAAATAACTTAAAAAATAAAAAAAAAAATAACTTAACAATTAAAAAAGAACCAATCGAAGCTTGACTAAAAAATTATATTGAAATCAGAATGGCGTTCACTCGCCATCGGGAAATCGTGTTTTATGCCCTTTTAACAAATATTCCTTCACATAACTTATCTTGGATATCTATTTTAATTAGTTAAGGAAGAATTTTGGCCCTTAAGGTAGAAATGAAAGGAAGGTTATCTTGAGAGCTGGTTAGTAGGTGAGGAAGTGTAATGTTGAGATCCGATGATGGTGTTTGGGTGTCGAAAGCGCTCAGCTGAATACGCCAAACAGCACATTCCTATATCAATCCTCCAAGTTCAAGTTCCAGTAAGAAAATCTATAAGTAGGGAAGGAATATATACAACATTTTATGGATATATATATATGTATTAAAAGTAAATGCCCCTTTCTATGTATCCAACAAAACCCTTCACAATGACCTTAACATCCCATTTGTCCTTGACCTTGCTAAAACCCGTTTACAAATGTTCTACTCCAAATTGTCCAACCATCCTAATCCTGAAGGTCTATCCTTATCGTCCCAATCCCATCCAGACAAGTCTCCCCGGGGGCCTAAAAGACAGTGGCCCCGAGATAAACTAACGTAGCTGATAACATAGTGATCATTAATTCATTTGTTTACCCACCTTAGGAAGTACCAACAATGGTTGGCTTCTTCCAAATACCTCATTATTTTTATTTTGTTTTAATTTTACCGTTATAATCAACTTATGTAATATCTGTGTCAAGAAACTTGACGATTGTACTGTAATGATTTATGTACAGATGTCAAATAAACAAATATAAAAAGAATAAAAACATTGTTTGCACCTCTGAATAAAACCTGGATGTAGTGTTCGTTAGAGGAAAATCGAAGGATTGTGTCGCACAGCGAAGAAAAAATCAAATTGCTCTGAGTAACTTTATACTGTGAATCGTCGAAGAATGAATCCCCATTGCTGTGAATCGTCGAAGAATGAATCCCCATTGCTGTGTAGAACATTTTATGGAGACGAAATTAGCATTTCCGTTCCACCTTTTTACTGTGAATCGTCGAAGAATGAATCCCCATTGCTGTGTAGAACATTTTATGGAGACGAAATTAGCATTTCCGTTCCACCTTTTTACTGTGAATCGTCGAAGAATGAATCCCCATTGCTGTGTAGAACATTTTATGGAGACGAAATTAGCATTTCCGTTCCACCTTTTTACTGTGAATCGTCGAAGAATGAATCCCCATTGCTGTGTAGAACATTTTATGGAGACGAAATTAGCATTTCCGTTCCACCTTTTTACTGTGAATCGTCAAAGAATGAATCCCCATTGCTGTGTAGAACATTTTATGGAGACGAAATTAGCATTTCCGTTCCACCTTTTTTTCTTTTTAAATTATTTTGAGCTTGTTACATTTGGTAAACTGGCGAGTTTCTTCCATTAAGTGCACATAAAGACGAACTACTTTATTACAGCAGGCACTCATTAAAACAATTTGCACAATGGAAAAGTTGTCCCACTAATTTTATATAAGGTTAAAGTAAAAGGCTTACTACAGCTTAAGTTGGCAGCAATTGATCTGGGACTAGGCTGTAACAGAGAATATATGTGTATGTGTATATATATATATATATATATATATATATACACATTGTAACTCAACACTGACCATTAAACACCTACTGACAGAATGTATACTTAGACAGAACTATGACTTACCGTACAATATGACAACTAGGTGATAGGAGCCAATATATAGGACAAATATTTAACTACCTGCAGAAGACTAGCTCACTTGACAAATTATAACATGACCTCTATGACTAAATTAGCAACAACACATCAATTGAGAAGATACAGAGAAGATGTTATGTATTCCATTAAAATGATTATTATACTTACAGTCACTACCAACATACGGCCAAATACTAAAACCTTATTCACAGACACACAAACCATTATTACAAAACCAATACTAATACATTACACTCTAAACAAGTTTACATAAAACAAATTTAACATTTTTGTATTATTTTATACATTCATGTAATATATTTTTTTTTTTTTTTTTAAAGTTGAATCCCCTAGCCGTTACAACTTATTAAATAATAAATATATATATATATATACATATTTAGTGAAATGTCTCAATTAAAGTTTTTAAGTGAAAACATTGAGTAAGGCTGGCTATTTCCATGAAGTCTATTAGCAGCCGAGATCTAGGCGCAGTTTATTTTCCCAGCTATTTGAATATATTATCTACCTGATAGGGAAACGACGGAGATTTAGTTAGGTAAACAGGAAAATAGCCTAGACCTTGAGGAATCCCTCAGCTGGTTTTATAACAGGGTTCAAGAACACCGAGGGAGGGGGAATCCAACAGGTGCATGCTCTTCTACCTTATGTTTGTTTGTATATATATATATATATATATATATATATATATATATATATATATATATATATATACGGGTTTTATTTTAATGCGACTCAATATAAGCCAAGAGAATATTTCGTCCCTACCATATCAAACTATGGAATATACAAATCGGAGCAAACTAGAGAAGGAACATATTCTATCCATTGACCAAGTAATATATTGAAAAATAGTCTTATTCTATACTTTATTTAAGGCATAAAAGGCTATTCTATAATAGGATTAGAGTTGTGACAATTTGCAACAAGCCCCGTATCGTCCACAATCCAAGAGCAAAGTCTCCAATCTAAAAATGAGATTTTTCATATTCGATAGTTTGATATGGTTAGGGACGATATGTGTTGATGCTCTTTGGCTGCTTTCTCCAGATAAAAACAACCAGATATACAGAATACCGAAGTTATTGACAAATAGATATTTGTATTTGTATATTTATGTTTGAAGGTATATATTATTATTTTATTTTAGGAGCTTCACAATAAAACGATTTTCTCCTTTAATTGCAATATTACAATGTGCAATTTAAATAGACAGTTTTGAAAATTACATCAAAATAACTTGATGAATATTAAATCAAATAAGAAAGAATAAGAAAATAAATTTCACCATATCAAAACAATAATATTGATAATAAGTCGTAGAGCTGTGCGTAGTTCCTTAATTACAAGAATAGAAATACTATTTCTTAATCTTCCATTTTATTTCTGATTCTTGCCTGAGTTCTTGCAGTTTTCCGAATGTTTTTTCCTTTCCTTCTTAATCCCCCGGCCTTCTCCACCTTTTTATCTTTTGGATTTCCTTTCGGAGTCCCTGCCTTCATTGCTTCCGTGTTAGTAGCAGCACATCCAGGTCTGGTATCTTCTGGGGGGGGGGGGAAGATCACTATCTGTGAAAGGGGATTTTGAAGCTTCCAGTGATTCTATCAGTTCAAATCTCTCAGCACTTTTCTGCAATAACTTAGTCAATTTCAAGTCCAAGTCCATATCCGTAAGTTCGTCGCTTCCCTCCGAAGTAGGATAATCGAGCGGATTCTGACGGACGGTGATTTCCTCTTCTACGATAGCTGCATTTTCTTCGGGTTTCCTGTATACATGCACTTTAGGATCTATTGGTTCAGGTTCAATCATTCTTTGAATGAGCTCTGATGTTATTTGTCTCTTTAGGATCTATTGGTTCAGGTTCAATCATTCTTTGAATGAGCTCTGATGTTATTTGTCTCTTTAGGATCTATTGGTCCAGGTTCAATCATTCTTTGAATGAGCTCTGATGTTATTTGTCTCTTTAGGATCTATTGGTCCAGGTTCAATCATTCTTTGAATGAGCTCTGATGTTATTTGTCTCTTTAGGATCTATTGGTTCAGGTTCAATCATTCTTTGAATGAGCTCTGATGTTATTTGTCTCTTTAGGATCTATTGGTCCAGGTTCAATCATTCTTTGAATGAGCTCTGATGTTATTTGTCTCTTTAGGATCTATTGGTCCAGGTTCAATCATTCTTTGAATGAGCTCTGATGTTATTTGTCTCTTTAGGATCTATTGGTTCAGGTTCAATCATTCTTTGAATGAGCTCTGATGTTATTTGTCTCTTTAGGATCTATTGGTTCAGGTTCAATCATTCTTTGAATGAGCTCTGATGTTATTTGTCTCTTTAGGATCTATTGGTCCAGGTTCAATCATTCTTTGAATGAGCTCTGATGTTATTTGTCTCTTTAGGATCTATTGTTTCAGGTTCAATCATTCTTTGAATGAGCTCTGATGTTATTTGTCTCTTTAGTTATTTCAGTGAATTTTGTCGATCTTTTATGGGCAACTTTATTCTTCCACCGACGTTAATATGATCAGGTTCACTGATTTCAATATTAACTTTATGTTGTACAGGACACACAGTAGCTAAATCATTGCCTTTGCAAATAAAACAGCCGATGAGTTCTGCATTAAAATATATTTTAACTCTTATAACCAAAGAGAAAGGTAACTTGTTCCTATGATGAGGATTAATGAACAGCTGTCTCCTACGGCTAAGGACATGGGCTAAGCGTGGGTCTTGGAGACTAGCTTTCAAGCAATGGACAATGGACAATACCTAACCTCTTCAAGGCATCATCGATAGCTTCGTTAGCTATTGCAGGGAAAACATTGGAGACAATGACCCTTTTTGATGGCTCAAGAAGGCGTTTTATTGGTATCTCATGATCACCAACAGTTACAAAAGGATGTTCTTCAATCAATACATCAACTACTTCTTGAAATAAACGAAACAAATCTCACAGATATTGGTTCAACAATATCTAGCAAAGCTAGCATATAATCCTCCTGTTTTAATCCTTTTAAGGTTTTTAGAACTATAGCATTCTCGCTGGGGCATAACGATTGCCCAGGGATTGTTGTACTCCTATTATCACTACAATGAGATTGACCTGTGACATTCTGGGTGACATTCTGGGTTATTGGGACTTCTACATTGGAGGGTAGCTTCAACTGAGGATTAAAATATAATTAATTGAGTTCTGGCTTACCACAGGGTACTTATTGCACTCTTGCACAAAATTCTGGGTCTATAAGTCTCCGTTATCTTAATTATATCAAGAAAACCGAAGACACCTTTTTTCCACTTACTTTCAAACAAACGCGCACAGCTGTTTATTCACTGAGTGTATATAAATTATTATTATTTGTTCCCTTATCTTCTTTTATTAGGTCTAGTAGCTAACACCTTGGATTATAATGAGGAAGATGGGGGTTCGAGGCCCGCCGGCAACAGGAATTTTCATCATTTGAAGGTCCTTAAAAAAAAAACAACTTCGTTTTAGAGCCTTCTCCTCAAATTGAGGAACTGAATCCAATGAAATAGTTCCGTTTGTTCTTATAACGAAAGAATACGATATTAACCTTCTACGTGCTACCTGTATTGCAGGCCTAGTATCTCTAGAGGTGTGAAGGGTGAGCTAGGTCTACTTACACCGTAACTGTGATATAACATAGCGGTGTTCCAGATCTAGACGGGCCTCATCGTTACTTATATAGTATTATCTCTGTCTTAGAGTTGTGTACAAATAATTGTTTTCCTCTCTTTGTATGCCTCTTCGACCATTGACCGTTTATGCAAGGAAGGAATACGAAAAAATAGGAGCCAAACCGATCCTGCCGGAAGGCGTATATGCGTCAAGAGCGGTTCGGTCACTGTTTGTACGCCAGCATATATGCGTCTATAGCACTAGGGGCACTGCATTTCACGCCCGCATATATGCGTCAAGAGCGGTTCGGTCACTGTTTGTACGCCAGCATGTATGCGTCTATAGCACTAGGGGCACTGCATTTCACGCCCGCAAAAATGCGTCTATAGCGTTAGGGGCACTGCATTTCACGCCAGCATATATGCGTCAATAGCACTAGGGGCAATGCATTTCACGCCAGCATATATGCGTCTATAGCACTAAGGGCACTGCATTTCACGCCAGCATATATGCGTCCAGAGAGTTTAAAGGATTAATGGAGTAATTCGTATTAAAGTAGTTTACGTAATGAACTGCAAGTAAACAAGTCCATTATATTTAAAATATTACTAAATTACCTACTGCACGAGATGGGATGCAGCGAATGCTCCCATTGGTCTAGAGGATTCTTACGACATGCTATTGTAGTACGTCATAGATGAAATATAAGGAGCACCTAGTGGTGCTGGTGCATAACAACTATATCACCATGGTGCCTTACATGAAGCTCGGTGCGGTAAGTAGCCAATCATATGGATTTTATGGGAGGGGGTCGCTTTCATAGTGCTTATTATTGCCATGGAAAGGTAGTACATTACAATAGAAAACCAGGTTGAAATTCAAGCGTATATCTATATATATATATATATATATATATATATATATATATATATATATATATATATGTATATATTATATATATATATATATATATATATATATATAAATACATATATACTAGCTGTGCCCGTGACTTCACCCGCGTGGATAGACTTGGCTGACTTGGAACAGCATTTTAGCGCGGTTCCACCCTCCCTCATAGGGAGGAACCCCGCTTATAGGGTTGATACAATGAAACAATCCGGAAGTGCCAACTAGAAAATTTTGCGTTTCAGAACCCCTGGAAACCGAAAATGATGGTAGTTCAAATTTGTATATATATATATATATATATATATATATATATATATATTTGTCTGTTCTGTATATATACTCTGTCTGTATATATATTCTGGCTTCCCTGATGGTCCGATTTTTATGAAATTTGGTACAAAAATCCGTCGTCCAAATTGAAAGGTCAAGTTCGTTAACCAGCAAAATCCGCCCACTGGAAGATGGCATTTGGGGCGAAATTCGCGCAAAAAAAATAGTAACGCTTACGTTTTTGAGTTCATAAGCTTGTAAGTACTCTTTTTATAGGCTTCTTGGGCTAGGAAAACGAATGGAACCATTTTCAGCGATAGCTTTAACTCAGCGATAGCTTTAACTGTTTTCGAGAAAATTGGAAAAATAGGTAGGGGACAATCCCTACCTTGCATCATCAACGGTCAACGATCTCCTCTCAACAAAATAATAACTGCTTCTATTTTAATCTTTCGAAATTAGACTAGGGATAAGAATGGAACCGCGCTAAGATGAGGCAGTTCCTGCGAGTCGGACTTTTTGGATATATCTTTTGGTATATTTTGGATTATAAACACCTTCGTATGGGTATTAAAAAAAATCTACTTTACAGTAATGCTTCTCTATACACGATATTAGAGGTATAGCCATCGGGGATCAAGCATACAGGCTGCTAGGATTGCTAACACCTGACAGAAGCACTAAGCTGACCCCTTAGGGGTTGTTAAACCCTAGTGTGTATAGAGGAATAGCCATCGGGGATGAAGCATACAAGCTGCTAGGATTGCTAACACCTGACAGAGCCACTAAGCTGACCCCTAAGGGATTGTTAAACCCTAGTGTGTATAGAGGTATAGCCATCGGGTATCAAGCATACAGGCTGCTAGGATTGCTAACACCTGACAGAGCCACTAAGCTGACCCCTTAGGGATTGTTAAACCCTAGTGTGTATAGAGGAATAGCCACCGGGGATGAAGCATACAGGCTGCTAGGATTGCTAACACCTGACAGAGCCACTAAGCTGACACCTAAGAGATTGTTAAACCCTAGTGTGTATAGAGGTATAGCCATCGGGGATCAAGCATACATGCTGCTAGGATTGCTAACACCTGACAGAAGCACTAAGCTAACCCCTTAGGGATTGTTAAACCCTAGTGTCTATAGAGGTATAGCCATCGGGGATCAAGCATACAGGCTGCTAGGATTGCTAACACCTGACAGAAGCACTAAGCTGACCCCTTAGGGATTATTAAACCCTAGCGTGTATAGAGCTATAGCCATCGGGGATGAAGCATACAGGCTGCTAGGATTGCTAACACCTGACAGCGCCACTAAGCTGACCCCTTAGAGATTGTTAAACCCTAGTGTGTATAGAGGTATAGCCATCGGGGATCAAGCATACAGGCTGCTAGGATTGCTAACACCTGACAGAGCCACTAAGCTGACCCCTTAGGGATTGTTAAACCCTAGTGTGTATAGAGGTATAGCCATCGGGGATCAAGCATACAGGCTGTTAGGATTGCTAACACCTGACAGAGCCACTAAGCTGACCCCTTAGGGATTGTTAAACCCTAGTGTGTATAGAGGTATAGCCATCGGGGATCAAGCATACAGGCTGCTAGGATTGCTAACACCTGACTGAACCACTAAGCTGACCCCTTAGGGATTGTTAAACCCTAGTGTGTATAGAGGTATAGCCATCGGGGATCAAGCATACAGGCTGCTAGGATTGCTAACACCTGACAGAAGCACTAAGCTGACCCCTTAGGGATTGTTAAACCCTAGCGTGTATAGAGCTATAGCCATCGGGGATGAAGCATACAGGCTGCTAGGATTGCTAACACCTGACAGAGCCACTAAGCTGACCCCTTAGGGATTGTTAAACCCTAGTGTGTATAGAGGTATAGCCATCGGGGATCAAGCATACAGGCTGCTAGGATTGCTAACACCTGACAGAGCCACTAAGCTGACCCCTTAGGGATTGTTAAACCCTAGTGTGTATAGAGGTATAGCCATCGGGGATCAAGCATACAGGCTGTTAGGATTGCTAACACCTGACAGAGCCACTAAGCTGACCCCTTAGGGATTGTTAAACCCTAGTGTGTATAGAGCTATAGCCATCGGGGATCAAGCATACAGGCTGCTAGGATTGCTAACACCTGACAGAGCCACTAAGCTGACCCCTTAGGGATTGTTAAACCCTAGTGTGTATAGAGGTATAGCCATCGGGTATCAAGCATACAGGCTGCTAGGATTGCTAACACCTGACAGAGCCACTAAGCTGACACCTAAGAGATTGTTAAACCCTAGTGTGTATAGAGGTATAGCCATCGGGCATCAAGCATACAGGCTGCTAGGATTGCTAACACCTGACAGAGCCACTAAGCTGACCCCTTAGGGATTGTTAAACCCTAGTGTGTATAGAGGTATAGCCATCGGGGATCAAGCATACAGGCTGCTAGGATTGCTAACACCTGACAGAACCACTAAGCTGACCCCTTAGGGATTGTTAAACCCTAGTGTGTATAGAGTGCTTGACAGACAGCAGACAAATAGACAACAATTCTATAAATCATTTTCGTTATATGCATGTAGATAGAGCTGGCGCTTTTCTCTTCAGCATCGGCGCTCTACTCCATTATACTGCTAGATTTCAAAACAGCTGATGAAGCCGCAGAAGAATCCTGCTAATAAAGCACTATGCGCAGAAGAATCCTGCTAATAAAGCACAATGCGCAGAAGCAGGACCGCTGGAGAACCCGTGTCACCGTTTTAAATAATTTACAAAAATGTATTCAGCATTTTTTGAGATTAAGAAAGAATTTGGCCAACTGTGTACTGGGGGGGGGGGATGATGTTCAGAATCACCTCCTAAAGTTTGGATAGACCTAAATCACCCTGTATATATATATATATATATATATATATATATATATATATATATATATATATATGTATATATATATATATATATATATATATAGAGAGAGAGAGAGAGAGAGAGAGAGAGAGGAGAATGTGGTATTATGAGCCCCCAAATGCTTTTTCCCATTTTTTCTAATTGTCTATGACGTTTTTTTAGAATATTAGTTAATAGCGTTAACTACAATATTTTGTGAACATACTTATAAAATAAAAACTTTTTTCGGTAGCTTTAAGCAGATGAAAATAAATTCGAAGAATGTCAATTTGTTAGTATATCGTTTCGTGCTGGTAATATGAGCCCCTAATAAAGAGAAATAAAATTACTTATGTATGACATTTTCATTTATTACAAAATCTTGAAAATGCATTACTAAGGAGAAAATAATTTATAAAGTACCTACATTATTACAAGACCACTCCCGAACTTGGAAAGCGTCATTAACCAACTATTTAATAATTTATAAACTACCTAGATATATTACAAGACCACTCCCGAACTTGGAAAGCGTCATTAACCAACTATTTAATAATTTATAAAGTACCTAGATATATTACAAGACCACTCCCGAACTTGGAAAGCGTCATTAACCAACTATTTAATAATTTATAAAGTACCTAGATATATTACAAGACCACTCCCGAACTTGGAAAGCGTCATTAACCAACTATTTAATGATTTATAAAGTACCTTCATATATTACAAGACCACTCCCGAACTTGGAAAGCGTCATTAACCTACTATTTAATAATTTATAAAGTACCTTCATATATTACAAGACCACTCCCGAACTTGGAAAGCGTCATTAACCTACTATTTAATAATTTATAAAGTACCTTCATATATTACAAGACCACTCCCGAACATGGAAAGCGTCATTAACCTACTATTTAATAATTTATAAAGTACCTTCATATATTACAAGACCACTCCCGAACTTGGAAAGCGTCATTAACCAACTATTTAATAATTTATAAAGTACCTTCATATATTACAAGACCACTCCCGAACTTGGAAAGCGTCATTAACCTACTATTTAATAATTTATAAAGTACCTTCATATATTACAAGACCACTCCCGAACTTGGAAAGCGTCATTAACCTACTATTTAATAATTTATAAAGTACCTTCATATATTACAAGACCACTCCCGAACTTGGAAAGCGTCATTAACCTACTATTTAATAATTTATAAAGTACCTAGATATATTACAAGACCACTCCCGAACTTGGAAAGCGTCATTAACCTACTATTTAATAATTTATAAAGTACCTTCATATATTACAAGACCACTCCCGAACTTGGAAAGCGTCATTAACCTACTATTTAATAATTTATAAAGTACCTTCATATATTACAAGACCACTCCCGAACTTGGAAAGCGTCATTAACCTACTATTTAATAATTTATAAAGTACCTTCATATATTACAAGACCACTCCCGAACTTGGAAAGCGTCATTAACCTACTATTTAATAATTTATAAAGTACCTAGATATATTACAAGACCACTCCCGAACTTGGAAAGCGTCATTAACCTACTATTTAATAATTTATAAAGTACCTTCATATATTACAAGACCACTCCCGAACTTGGAAAGCGTCATTAACCTACTATTTAATAATTTATAAAGTACCTTCATATATTACAAGACCACTCCCGAACTTGGAAAGCGTCATTAACCTACTATTTAATAATTTATAAAGTACCTTCATATATTACAAGACCACTCCCGAACTTGGAAAGCGTCATTAACCAACTATTTAATAATTTATAAAGTACCTTCATATATTACAAGACCACTCCCGAACTTGGAAAGCGTCATTAACCTACTATTTAATAATTTATAAAGTACCTTCATATATTACAATACCACTCCCGAACTTGGAAAGCGTCATTAACCTACTATTTAATAATTTATAAAGTACCTTCATATATTACAAGACCACTCCCGAACTTGGAAAGCGTCATTAACCTACTATTTAATAATTTATAAAGTACCTAGATATATTACAAGACCACTCCCGAACTTGGAAAGCGTCATTAACCTACTATTTAATAATTTATAAAGTACCTAGATATATTACAAGACCACTCCCGAACTTGGAAAGCGTCATTAACCTACTATTTAATAATTTATAAAGTACCTTCATATATTACAAGACCACTCCCGAACTTGGAAAGCGTCATTAACCTACTATTTAATAATTTATAAAGTACCTTCATATATTACAAGACCACTCCCGAACATGGAAAGCGTCATTAACCTACTATTTAATAATTTATAAAGTACCTTCATATATTACAAGACCACTCCCGAACTTGGAAAGCGTCATTAACCAACTATTTAATAATTTATAAAGTACCTTCATATATTACAAGACCACTCCCGAACTTGGAAAGCGTCATTAACCTACTATTTAATAATTTATAAAGTACCTTCATATATTACAAGACCACTCCCGAACTTGGAAAGCGTCATTAACCAACTATTTAATAATTTATAAAGTACCTTCATATATTACAAGACCACTCCCGAACTTGGAAAGCGTCATTAACCAACTATTTAATAATTTATAAAGTACCTAGATATATTACAAGACCACTCCCGAACTTGGAAAGCGTCATTAACCAACTATTTAATGATTTATAAAGTACCTTCATATATTACAAGACCACTCCCGAACTTGGAAAGCGTCATTAACCTACTATTTAATAATTTATAAAGTACCTTCATATATTACAAGACCACTCCCGAACTTGGAAAGCGTCATTAACCTACTATTTAATAATTTATAAAGTACCTTCATATATTACAAGACCACTCCCGAACTTGGAAAGCGTCATTAACCTACTATTTAATAATTTATAAAGTACCTTCATATATTACAAGACCACTCCCGAACTTGGAAAGCGTCATTAACCAACTATTTAATAATTTATAAAGTACCTTCATATATTACAAGACCACTCCCGAACTTGGAAAGCGTCATTAACCTACTATTTAATAATTTATAAAGTACCTTCATATATTACAAGACCACTCCCGAACTTGGAAAGCGTCATTAACCAACTATTTAATAATTTATAAAGTACCTAGATATATTACAAGACCACTCCCGAACTTGGAAAGCGTCATTAACCAACTATTTAATAATTTATAAAGTACCTTCATATATTACAAGACAACTCCCGAACTTGGAAAGCGTCATTAACCTACTATTTAATTGCTTTATGACTTTTCCGTCTATTTGCAAAAATCACAAACGTAAACATCCTTCTCACATCCAGCGTAGTCATTGTACCCACAGTTCTCCGGGGTTATCTGACGGAAATAGGCTCTGTTTTTTCGGGGGGGGGATCAAGAACGGAGGTACAAAGGTTCCTTTCTCTCAATCCATTGATTCGCGGGATTTTACTTGAACAACTGATATTCCAGTCTCATCCACATTAAACACCCTATCAGGATAGTTTGGCGTACTCGGCTTCTTGGATTTCAAAGAAATTTTCGACTGCTTCTTTGCTAAATCCATTAGCTCTTGATAGCGATGTTGCAGCTGGTTTTAAAACAGACAAAACATTCTTGTGGCGATTCATGAAGTGGTCGAACCAAGCTCTTCCAATGAAACCATCTCCTGTGAATGGCTGCTCAATTCAATTTCTTTCACACTGTTGGTAAGCCACTCTGTGAAAATTACAGAGCCCTTAAGTTCCGGGGCTCATACAACCCTTGCCATGTTGGAATTCGAACACACATAACGATACATTGTTACTTGAAAAATTACATTGTATCTACACAGAAATAATCTCTGAAAGGTCCTCTACACTAGTCAATAAGGAACTAGATGGATTTTGAATGGACATGTACTGTAATTATAAGCTAATTATTTATGTCTCAGAGTTTTCAGATCAAGAAAGCAAATAAAACCTTCTTACCCACAATCTATCAGCTGCAATTTAGCGAGAAGACTCCAGTAGCGAGAGCCTTTACTGAACTATCATTTCAAATTATCACCGCCAAAGTGAGCCCGCTGTATGAGTAGATATTGAGGGGGCTCATAATACCACTTCTACCTCTATACACACACACACACTTATATATATATATATATACGGGGGTTTATCATACCACCGCTGTTTTCGAGACGTATGGATTCTGAAACGTGAAAGTTCCTAGTCGGCACTTCCGGATGTGAACCTCATAAGCGTCCTACCCCTATGGAGGAGGGAGGAACGACGCTATAATGAATCAACAGAAAACCCCGTTATGAGTTCTTCCTATTATTTGACTAGAGTCTATCTCTATCTATTTGAAAATCTCTCAAGTTAGTCTAACCAACTTATTAAACTTTCAGAGAAAGTCTTGAACTAAACTAATTATTACTTGCTGCCATTTATAGAATCTTGTCGAACATATGCATATTTATGTTGTATAATTTTAGATTATACTGAATCATATGTGTGTGTGTATATATATATATATACATATATATATACGTATATATATATATATATATATATATATATATATATATACATAAATAATAAATACTCGTACTCGTGTTGACAGATCTTGGTGGTCGTGTTGCTGATAGTACTGCTCGAACATGCTGCTGCAGAAGCAGATCCACGTAGAAGAAGATACAATCACAGAAGAAGATATGGAATAGTTGATGATATCGAAGCATGAGTCTATTTGTTTACGAACAGTAAATATGTTTCTGAATGTAGTAAATAGTAAAACATATTATTAAATATTTAAATCTTGTGTTGTTTAAATTCTCTGCTTCATCTATCCAATCCCTAAGAACATGGAGGGAAACTTCTGATAACAAACTAAGGGAAATAAATCGAACCCCCAGGATTTTGAGAACTTCGGTTTGTCCAACCAGAAGGAAAGAGGTTGTGTTGGTCAGGTTGCGAATAGGGCATACAAGGCTTACAAACACTTAACTCATGTCCAAAGATGAACCACCGAACTGTATAAGCTGTGGAGTCCTCCTCACGGTGAAGCACATACATACTGAGTGACTAGCATATCAATTTGAAAGGAATCGATTCAAAATTAATGGCACCTTAGATGAAATTCTAGGGGATGATCCAGAGAAAATTATTTACCTGTTTAAATTCCTAGATACTACAAATTTAACAGCCAAAATTTAACATAAAACTGTATTTTGCTGATACACAATATTCACTAATATCAATCTATAGTAATTGTAAATGTCTCCATATTGCTACAAACAATAACATGAATAACTAGATCTTTCTATTAAAACGACAACTTTAATACGTTAAGTAGACTCTGGGGTTTTACTTTCACAGGGTGACCATGACCAAGTGTGGTTCATATTGCCCTTAATACGTTAAGTACCGTCTTGGGTTTTACTTTCACAGGGTGACCATGACCCAGTGTGGTTCATATTGCCCTTAATACGTTAACTAGCCTCTGGGGTTTTACTTTCACAGGGTGACCATGACCCAGTGTGGTTCATATTGCCCTTAATACGTTAAGTACCGTCTTGGGTTTTACTTTCACAGGGTGACCATGACCCAGTGTGGTTCATATTGCCCTTAATACGTTAACTAGCCTCTGGGGTTTTACTTTCACAGGGTGACCATGACCCAGTGTGGTTCATATTGCCCTTAATACGTTAAGTGCCGTCTTGGGTTTTACTTTCACAGGGTGACCATGACCCAGTGTGGTTCATATTGCCCTTAATAGTTTAACTAGCCTCTGGGGTTTTACTTTCACAGGGTAACCATGACCCAGTGTGGTTCATATTGCCCTTAATACGTTAAGTACCGAATTGGGTTTTACTTTCACAGGGTGACCATGACCCAGTGTGTTTCATATTGCACTTAATACGTTAACTAGCCTCTGGGGTCTTACTTTCACAGGGAGACCATGACCCAGTGTGGTTCATATTGCCCTTAATACGTTAACTAGCCTCTGGGGTTTTACTTTCACAGGGTGACCATGACCCAGTGTGGTTCATATTGCCCTTAATACGTTAACTAGCCTCTGGGGTTTTACTTTCACAGGGTGACCATGACCCAGTGTGGTTCATATTGCCCTTAATACGTTAAGTACCGTCTTGGGTTTTACTTTCACAGGGTGACCATGACCCAGTGTGGTTCATATTGCCCTTAATACGTTAACTAGCCTCTGGGGGTTTACTTTCACAGGGTGACCATGACCCAGTGTGGTTCATATTGCCTTTAATACGTTAACTAGCCTCTGGGGTTTTACTTTCACAGGGTGACCATTACCCAGTGTGGTTCATATTGCCCTTAATACGTTAACTAGCCTCTGGGGTTTTACTTTCACAGGGTGACCATGACCCAGTGTGGTTCATATTGCCCTTAATACGTTAAGTACCGTCTTGGGTTTTACTTTCACAGGGTGACCATGACCCAGTGTGGTTCATATTGCCCTTAATAGGTTAACTAGCCTCTGGGGTCTTACTTTCACAGGGTGACCATGACCCAGTGTGGTTCATATTGCCCTTAATACGTTAACTAGCCTCTGGGGTTTTACTTTCACAGGGTGACCATGACCCAGTGTGGTTCATATTGCCCTTAATACGTTAACTAGCCTCTGGGGTTTTACTTTCACAGGGAGACCATGACCCAGTGTGGTTCATATTGCCCTTAATACGTAAACTAGCCTCTGGGGTTTTACTTTCACAGGGTGACCATGACCCAGTGTGGTTCATATTGCCCTTAATACGTTAACTAGCCTCTGGGGTTTTACTTTCACAGGGTGACCATGACCCAGTGTGGTTCATATTGCCCTTAATACGTTAACTAGCCTCTGGGGTTTTACTTTCACAGGGTGACCATGACGCAGTGTGGTTCATATTGCCCTTAATACGTTAACTAGCCTCTGGGGATTTACTTTCACAGGGTGACCATGACCCAGTGTGGTTCATATTGCCCTTAATACGTTAACTAGCCTCTGGGGTTTTACTTTCACAGGGTGACCATGACCCAGTGTGGTTCATATTGCCCTTAATACGTTAAGTACCGTCTTGGGTTTTACTTTCACAGGCTGACCATGACCCAGTGAGGTTCATATTGCCCTTAATACGTTAACTAGCCTCTGGGGTTTTACTTTCACAGGGTGACCATGACCCAGTGTGGTTCATATTGCCCTTAATACGTTAACTAGCCTCTGGGGTTTTACTTTCACAGGGTGACCATGACGCAGTGTGGTTCATATTGCCCTTAATACGTTAAGTAGCCTCTGGGGTTTTACTTTCACAGGGTGACCATGACCCAGTGTGGTTCATATTGCCCTTAATACTTTAACTAGCCTCTGGGGTTTTACTTTCACAGGGTGACCATGACCCAGTGTGGTTCATATTGCCCTTAATACGTTATCTAGCCTCTGGGGTTTTACTTTCACAGGGTGACCATGACCCAGTGTGGTTCATATTGCCCTTAATACGTTAAGTACCGTCTTGGGTTTTACTTTCACAGGGTGACCATGACCCAGTATGGTTCATATTGCCCTTAATACGTTAACTAGCCTCTGGGGTTTTACTTTCACAGGGTGACCATGACCCAGTGTGGTTCATATTGCCCTTAATACGTTAACTAGCCTCTGGGGTTTTACTTTCACAGGGTGACCATGACCCAGTGTGGTTCATATTGCCCTTAATACGTTAAGTACCGTCTTGGGTTTTACTTTCACAGGGTGACCATGACCCAGTGTGGTTCATATTGCCCTTAATACGTTAACTAGCCTCTGGGGGTTTACTTTCACAGGGTGACCATGACCCAGTGTGGTTCATATTGCCCTTAATACGTTAACTAGCCTCTGGGGTTTTACTTTCACAGGGTGACCATGACCAGTGTGGTTCATATTGCCCTTAATACGTTAACTAGCCTCTGGGGTTTTACTTTCACAGGGTGACCATGACCCAGTGTGGTTCATATTGCCCTTAATACGTTAAGTACCGTCTTGGGTTTTACTTTCACAGGGTGACCATGTCCCAGTGTGGTTCATATTGCCCTTAATAGGTTAACTAGCCTCTGGGGTCTTACTTTCACAGGGTGACCATGACCCCGTGTGGTTCATATTGCCCTTAATACGTAACTAGCCTCTGGGGTTTTACTTTCACAGGGTGACCATGACCCAGTGTGGTTCATATTGCCCTTAATAAGTTAACTAGCCTCTGGGGTTTTACTTTCACAGGGTGACCATGACCCAGTGTGGTTCATATTGCCCTTAATACGTTAACTAGCCTCTGGGGTTTTACTTTCACAGGGTGACCATGACCCAGTGTGGTTCATATTGCCCTTAATACGTTAACTAGCCTCTGGGGTTTTACTTTCACAGGGTGACCATGACCCAGTGTGGTTCATATTGCCCTTAATACGTTAACTAGCCTCTAGGGTTTTACTTTCACAGGGTGACCATGACCCAGTGTGGTTCATATTGCCCTTAATACGTTAACTAGCCTCTGGGGTTTTACTTTCACAGGGTGTCCATGACCCAGTGTGGTTCATATTGCCCTTAATACGTTAACTAGCCTCTGGGGTTTTACTTTCACAGGGTGACCATGACGCAGTGTGGTTCATATTGCCCTTAATACGTTAACTAGCCTCTGGGGTTTTACTTTCACAGGGTGACCATGACCCAGTGTGGTTCATATTGCCCTTAATACGTTAACTAGCCTCTGGGGTTTTACTTTCACAGGGTGACCATGACCCAGTGTGGTTCATATTGCCCTTAATACGTTAAGTACTGTCTTGGGTTTTACTTTCACAGGCTGACCATGACCCAGTGTGGTTCATATTGCCCTTAATACGTTAACTAGCCTCTGGGGTTTTACTTTCACAGGGTGACCATGACCCAGTGTGGTTCATATTGCCCTTAATACGTTAAGTACCGTCTTTGGTTTTACTTTCACAGAATGACCATGACCCAGTGTGGTTCATATTGCCCTTAATACGTTAACTAGCCTCTGGGGTTTTACATTCACAGGGTGACCATGACCCAGTGTGGTTCATATTGCCCTTAATACGTTAAGTACCGTCTTGGGTTTTACTTTCACAGGGTGACCATGACCCAGTGTGGTTCATATTGCCCTTAATACGTTAACTAGCCTATGGGGTTTTACTTTCACAGGGTGACCATGACCCAGTGTAGTTCATATTGCCCTTAATACGTTAAGTACCGTCTTGGGTTTTACTTTCACAGGGTGACCATGACCCAGTGTGGTTCATATTGCCCTTAATACGTTAACTAGCCTCTGGGGGTTTACTTTCACAGGGTGACCATGACCCAGTATGGTTCATATTGCCCTTAATACGTTAACTAGCCTCTGGGGTTTTACTTTCACAGGGTGACCATGACCCAGTGTGGTTCATATTGCCCTTAATACGTTAACTAGCCTCTGGGGTTTTACTTTCACAAGGTGACCATGACCCAGTGTGGTTCATATTGCCCTTAATACGTTAAGTACCGTCTTGGGTTTTACTTTCACAGGGTGACCATGACCCAGTGTGGTTCATATTGCCCTTAATACGTTAACTAGCCTCTGGGGTTTTTCTTTCACAGGGTGACCATGACCCAGTGTGGTTCATATTGCCCTTAATACGTTAAGTGCCGTCTTGGGTTTTACTTTCACAGGGTGACCATGACGCAGTGTGGTTCATATTGCCCTTAATACGTTAAGTGCCGTCTTGGGTTTTACTTTCACAGGGTGACCATGACCCAGTGTGGTTCATATTGCCCTTAATACGTTAAGTACCGTCTTGGGTTTTACTTTCACAGGGTGACCATGACCCAGTGTGGTTCATATTGCCCTTAATACGTTAAGTACCGTCTTGGGTTTTACTTTCACAGGGTGACCATGACCCAGTGTGGTTCATATTGCCCTTAATACGTTAACTAGCCTCTGGGGGTTTAGTTTCACAGGGTGACCATGACCCAGTGTGGTTCATATATCCCTTAATACGTTAACTAGCCTCTGGGGTTTTACTTTCACAGGGTGACCATGACACAGTGTGGTTCATATTGCCCTTAATACGTTAACTAGCCTCTGGGGTTTTACTTTCACAGGGTGACCATGACCCAGTGTGGTTCATATTGCCCTTAATACGTTAAGTACCGAATTGGGTTTTACTTTCACAGGGTGACCATGACCCAGTGTGTTTCATATTGCCCTTAATACGTTAACTATCCTCTGGGGTCTTACTTTCACAGGGTGACCATGACCCAGTGTGGTTCATATTGCCCTTAATACGTTAACTAGCCTCTGGGGTTTTACTTTCACAGAGTGACCATGACCCAGTGTGGTTCATATTGCCCTTAATACGTTAACTAGCCTCTGGGGTTTTACTTTCACAGGGTGACCATGACCCATTGTGGTTCATATTGCCCTTAATACGTTAACTAGCCTCTGGGGTTTTACTTTCACAGGGTGACCATGACCCAGTGTGGTTCATATTGCCCTTAATACGTTAACTAGCCTCTGGGGTTTTACTTTCACAGGGTGACCATGACCCAGTGTGGTTCATATTGCCCTTAATACGTTAACTAGCCACTGGGGTTTTACTTTCACAGGGTGACCATGACCCAGTGTGGTTCATATTGCCCTTAATACGTTAAGTACCGTCTTTGGTTTTACTTTCACAGGGTGACCATGACCTAGTGTGGTTCATATTGCCCTTAATACGTTAACTAGCCTCTGGGGTTTTTCTTTCACAGGGTGACCATGACCCAGTGTGGTTCATATTGCCCTTAATACGTTAAGTGCCGTCTTGGGTTTTACTTTCACAGGGTGACCATGACGCAGTGTGGTTCATATTGCCCTTAATACGTTAAGTGCCGTCTTGGGTTTTACTTTCACAGGGTGACCATGACCCAGTGTGGTTCATATTGCCCTTAATACGTTAAGTACCGTCTTGGGTTTTACTTTCACAGGGTGACCATGACCCAGTGTGGTTCATATTGCCCTTAATACGTTAAGTGCCGTCTTGGGTTTTATTTTCACAGGGTGACCATGACCCAGTGTGGTTCATATTGCCCTTAATACGTTAAGTGCCGTCTTGGGTTTTACTTTCACAGGGTGACCATGACCCAGTGTGGTTCATATTGCCCTTAATACGTTAAGTGCCGTCTTGGGTTTTACTTTCACAGGGTGACCATGACCCAGTGTGGTTCATATTGCCCTTAATACGTTAAGTACCGTCTTGGGTTTTACTTTCACAGGGTGACCATGACCCAGTGTGGTTCATATTGCCCTTAATACGTTAAGTGCCGTCTTGGGTTTTTCTTTCACAGGGTGACCATGACCCAGTGTGTTTCATATTGCCCTTAATACGTTAACTAGCCTCTGGGGTTTTACTTTCACAGGGTGACTATGACCCAGTGTGGTTCATATTGCCCTTAATACGTTAAGTACCGTCTTGGGTTTTACTTTCACAGGGTGACCATGACCCAGTGTGGTTCATATTGCCCTTAATACGTTAACTAGCCTCTGGGGGTTTAGTTTCACAGGGTGACCATGACCCAGTGTGGTTCATATTGCCCTTAATACGTTAACTAGCCTCTGGGGTTTTACTTTCACAGGGTGACCATGACCCAGTGTGGTTCATATTGCCCTTAATACGTTAAGTACCGAATTGGGTTTTACTTTCACAGGGTGACCATGACCCAGTGTGTTTCATATTGCCCTTAATACGTTAACTATCCTCTGGGGTCTTACTTTCACAGGGTGACCATGACCCAGTGTGGTTCATATTGCCCTTAATACGTTAACTAGCCTCTGGGGTTTTACTTTCACAGAGTGACCATGACCCAGTGTGGTTCATATTGCCCTTAATACGTTAACTAGCCTCTGGGGTTTTACTTTCACAGGGTGACCATGACCCAGTGTGGTTGATATTGCCCTTAATACGTTAAGTACCGAATTGGGTTTTACTTTCACAGGGTGACCATGACCCAGTGTGTTTCATATTGCCCTTAATACGTTAACTAGCCTCTGGGGTCTTACTTTCACAGGGTGACCATGACCCAGTGTGGTTCATATTGCCCTTAATACGTTAACTAGCCTCTGGGGTTTTACTTTCACAGAGTGACCATGACCCAGTGTGGTTCATATTGCCCTTAATACGTTAACTAGGCTCTGGGGTTTATCTTTCACAGGGTGACCATGACCCATTGTGGTTCATATTGCCCTTAATACGTTAACTAGCCTCTGGGGTTTTACTTTCACAGGGTGACCATGACCCTGTGTGGTTCATATTGCCCTTAATACGTTAACTAGCCTCTGGGGTTTTACTTTCACAGGGTGACCATGACCCATTGTGGTTCATATTGCCCTTAATACGTTAACTAGCCTCTGGGGTTTTACTTTCACAGGGTGACCATGACCCAGTGTGGTTCATATTGCCCTTAATACGTTAACTAGCCTCTGGGGTTTTACTTTCACAGGGTGACCATGACCCAGTGTGGTTCATATTGCCCTTCATACGTTAACTAGCCTCTGGGGCTTTACTTTCACAGGGTGACCATGACCCAGTGTGGTTCATATTGCCCTTAATATGTTAACTAGCCTCTGGGGTTTTACTTTCACAGGGTGACCATGACCCAGTGTGGTTCATATTGCCCTTAATACGTTAACTATCCTCTGGGGTTTTACTTTCACAGGGTGACCATGACCCAGTATGGTTCATATTGCCCTTAATACGTTAACTAGCCTCTGGGGTTTTACTTTCACAGGGTGACCATGACCCAGTGTGGTTCATATTGCCCTTAATACGTTAACTATCCTCTGGGGTCTTACTTTCACAGGGTGACCATGACCCAGTGTGGTTCATATTGCCCTTAATACGTTAACTAGCCTCTGGGGTTTTACTTTCACAGAGTGACCATGACCCAGTGTGGTTCATATTGCCCTTAATACGTTAACTAGCCTCTGGGGTTTTACTTTCACAGGGTGACCATGACACATTGTGGTTCATATTGCCCTTAATACGTTAACTAGCCTCTGGGGTTTTACTTTCACAGGGTGACCATGACCCAGTGTGGTTCATATTGCCCTTAATACGTTAAATAGCCTCTGGGGTTTTACTTTCACAGGGTGACCATGACCCATTGTGGTTCATATTGCCCTTAATACGTTAACTAGCCTCTGGGGTTTTACTTTCACAGGGTGACTATGACCCAGTGTGGTTCATATTGCCCTTAATACGTTAACTAGCCTCTGGGGTTTTACTTTCACAAGGTGACCATGACCCAGTGTGGTTCATATTGCCCTTAATACGTTAAGTACCGTCTTGGGTTTTACTTTCACAGGGTGACCATGACCCAGTGTGGTTCATATTGCCCTTAATACGTTAACTAGCCTCTGGGGTCTTACTTTCACAGGGTGACCATGACCCAGTGTGGTTCATATTGCCCTTAATACGTTAACTAGCCTCTGGGGTTTTACTTTCACAGGGTGACCATGACCCAGTGTGGTTCATATTGCCCTTAATACGTTAACTAGCCTCTGGGGTTTTACTTTCACAGGGTGTCCATGACCCAGTGTGGTTCATATTGCCCTTAATACGTTAACTAGCCTCTGGGGTTTTACTTTCACAGGGTGACCATGACGCAGTGTGGTTCATATTGCCCTTAATACGTTAACTAGCCTCTGGGGTTTTACTTTCACAGGGTGACCATGACCCAGTGTGGTTCATATTGCCCTTAATACGTTAACTAGCCTCTGGGGTTTTACTTTCACAGGGTGACCATGACCCAGTGTGGTTCATATTGCCCTTAATACGTTAAGTACTGTCTTGGGTTTTACTTTCACAGGCTGACCATGACCCAGTGTGGTTCATATTGCCCTTAATACGTTAACTAGCCTCTGGGGTTTTACTTTCACAGGGTGACCATGACCCAGTGTGGTTCATATTGCCCTTAATACGTTAAGTACCGTCTTTGGTTTTACTTTCACAGAATGACCATGACCCAGTGTGGTTCATATTGCCCTTAATACGTTAACTAGCCTCTGGGGTTTTACATTCACAGGGTGACCATGACCCAGTGTGGTTCATATTGCCCTTAATACGTTAAGTACCGTCTTGGGTTTTACTTTCACAGGGTGACCATGACCCAGTGTGGTTCATATTGCCCTTAATACGTTAACTAGCCTATGGGGTTTTACTTTCACAGGGTGACCATGACCCAGTGTAGTTCATATTGCCCTTAATACGTTAAGTACCGTCTTGGGTTTTACTTTCACAGGGTGACCATGACCCAGTGTGGTTCATATTGCCCTTAATACGTTAACTAGCCTCTGGGGGTTTACTTTCACAGGGTGACCATGACCCAGTATGGTTCATATTGCCCTTAATACGTTAACTAGCCTCTGGGGTTTTACTTTCACAGGGTGACCATGACCCAGTGTGGTTCATATTGCCCTTAATACGTTAACTAGCCTCTGGGGTTTTACTTTCACAAGGTGACCATGACCCAGTGTGGTTCATATTGCCCTTAATACGTTAAGTACCGTCTTGGGTTTTACTTTCACAGGGTGACCATGACCCAGTGTGGTTCATATTGCCCTTAATACGTTAACTAGCCTCTGGGGTTTTTCTTTCACAGGGTGACCATGACCCAGTGTGGTTCATATTGCCCTTAATACGTTAAGTGCCGTCTTGGGTTTTACTTTCACAGGGTGACCATGACGCAGTGTGGTTCATATTGCCCTTAATACGTTAAGTGCCGTCTTGGGTTTTACTTTCACAGGGTGACCATGACCCAGTGTGGTTCATATTGCCCTTAATACGTTAAGTACCGTCTTGGGTTTTACTTTCACAGGGTGACCATGACCCAGTGTGGTTCATATTGCCCTTAATACGTTAAGTACCGTCTTGGGTTTTACTTTCACAGGGTGACCATGACCCAGTGTGGTTCATATTGCCCTTAATACGTTAACTAGCCTCTGGGGGTTTAGTTTCACAGGGTGACCATGACCCAGTGTGGTTCATATATCCCTTAATACGTTAACTAGCCTCTGGGGTTTTACTTTCACAGGGTGACCATGACACAGTGTGGTTCATATTGCCCTTAATACGTTAACTAGCCTCTGGGGTTTTACTTTCACAGGGTGACCATGACCCAGTGTGGTTCATATTGCCCTTAATACGTTAAGTACCGAATTGGGTTTTACTTTCACAGGGTGACCATGACCCAGTGTGTTTCATATTGCCCTTAATACGTTAACTATCCTCTGGGGTCTTACTTTCACAGGGTGACCATGACCCAGTGTGGTTCATATTGCCCTTAATACGTTAACTAGCCTCTGGGGTTTTACTTTCACAGAGTGACCATGACCCAGTGTGGTTCATATTGCCCTTAATACGTTAACTAGCCTCTGGGGTTTTACTTTCACAGGGTGACCATGACCCATTGTGGTTCATATTGCCCTTAATACGTTAACTAGCCTCTGGGGTTTTACTTTCACAGGGTGACCATGACCCAGTGTGGTTCATATTGCCCTTAATACGTTAACTAGCCTCTGGGGTTTTACTTTCACAGGGTGACCATGACCCAGTGTGGTTCATATTGCCCTTAATACGTTAACTAGCCACTGGGGTTTTACTTTCACAGGGTGACCATGACCCAGTGTGGTTCATATTGCCCTTAATACGTTAAGTACCGTCTTTGGTTTTACTTTCACAGGGTGACCATGACCTAGTGTGGTTCATATTGCCCTTAATACGTTAACTAGCCTCTGGGGTTTTTCTTTCACAGGGTGACCATGACCCAGTGTGGTTCATATTGCCCTTAATACGTTAAGTGCCGTCTTGGGTTTTACTTTCACAGGGTGACCATGACGCAGTGTGGTTCATATTGCCCTTAATACGTTAAGTGCCGTCTTGGGTTTTACTTTCACAGGGTGACCATGACCCAGTGTGGTTCATATTGCCCTTAATACGTTAAGTACCGTCTTGGGTTTTACTTTCACAGGGTGACCATGACCCAGTGTGGTTCATATTGCCCTTAATACGTTAAGTGCCGTCTTGGGTTTTATTTTCACAGGGTGACCATGACCCAGTGTGGTTCATATTGCCCTTAATACGTTAAGTGCCGTCTTGGGTTTTACTTTCACAGGGTGACCATGACCCAGTGTGGTTCATATTGCCCTTAATACGTTAAGTGCCGTCTTGGGTTTTACTTTCACAGGGTGACCATGACCCAGTGTGGTTCATATTGCCCTTAATACGTTAAGTACCGTCTTGGGTTTTACTTTCACAGGGTGACCATGACCCAGTGTGGTTCATATTGCCCTTAATACGTTAAGTGCCGTCTTGGGTTTTTCTTTCACAGGGTGACCATGACCCAGTGTGTTTCATATTGCCCTTAATACGTTAACTAGCCTCTGGGGTTTTACTTTCACAGGGTGACTATGACCCAGTGTGGTTCATATTGCCCTTAATACGTTAAGTACCGTCTTGGGTTTTACTTTCACAGGGTGACCATGACCCAGTGTGGTTCATATTGCCCTTAATACGTTAACTAGCCTCTGGGGGTTTAGTTTCACAGGGTGACCATGACCCAGTGTGGTTCATATTGCCCTTAATACGTTAACTAGCCTCTGGGGTTTTACTTTCACAGGGTGACCATGACCCAGTGTGGTTCATATTGCCCTTAATACGTTAAGTACCGAATTGGGTTTTACTTTCACAGGGTGACCATGACCCAGTGTGTTTCATATTGCCCTTAATACGTTAACTATCCTCTGGGGTCTTACTTTCACAGGGTGACCATGACCCAGTGTGGTTCATATTGCCCTTAATACGTTAACTAGCCTCTGGGGTTTTACTTTCACAGAGTGACCATGACCCAGTGTGGTTCATATTGCCCTTAATACGTTAACTAGCCTCTGGGGTTTTACTTTCACAGGGTGACCATGACCCAGTGTGGTTGATATTGCCCTTAATACGTTAAGTACCGAATTGGGTTTTACTTTCACAGGGTGACCATGACCCAGTGTGTTTCATATTGCCCTTAATACGTTAACTAGCCTCTGGGGTCTTACTTTCACAGGGTGACCATGACCCAGTGTGGTTCATATTGCCCTTAATACGTTAACTAGCCTCTGGGGTTTTACTTTCACAGAGTGACCATGACCCAGTGTGGTTCATATTGCCCTTAATACGTTAACTAGGCTCTGGGGTTTATCTTTCACAGGGTGACCATGACCCATTGTGGTTCATATTGCCCTTAATACGTTAACTAGCCTCTGGGGTTTTACTTTCACAGGGTGACCATGACCCTGTGTGGTTCATATTGCCCTTAATACGTTAACTAGCCTCTGGGGTTTTACTTTCACAGGGTGACCATGACCCATTGTGGTTCATATTGCCCTTAATACGTTAACTAGCCTCTGGGGTTTTACTTTCACAGGGTGACCATGACCCAGTGTGGTTCATATTGCCCTTAATACGTTAACTAGCCTCTGGGGTTTTACTTTCACAGGGTGACCATGACCCAGTGTGGTTCATATTGCCCTTCATACGTTAACTAGCCTCTGGGGCTTTACTTTCACAGGGTGACCATGACCCAGTGTGGTTCATATTGCCCTTAATATGTTAACTAGCCTCTGGGGTTTTACTTTCACAGGGTGACCATGACCCAGTGTGGTTCATATTGCCCTTAATACGTTAACTATCCTCTGGGGTTTTACTTTCACAGGGTGACCATGACCCAGTATGGTTCATATTGCCCTTAATACGTTAACTAGCCTCTGGGGTTTTACTTTCACAGGGTGACCATGACCCAGTGTGGTTCATATTGCCCTTAATACGTTAACTATCCTCTGGGGTCTTACTTTCACAGGGTGACCATGACCCAGTGTGGTTCATATTGCCCTTAATACGTTAACTAGCCTCTGGGGTTTTACTTTCACAGAGTGACCATGACCCAGTGTGGTTCATATTGCCCTTAATACGTTAACTAGCCTCTGGGGTTTTACTTTCACAGGGTGACCATGACACATTGTGGTTCATATTGCCCTTAATACGTTAACTAGCCTCTGGGGTTTTACTTTCACAGGGTGACCATGACCCAGTGTGGTTCATATTGCCCTTAATACGTTAACTAGCCTCTGGGGTTTTACTTTCACAGGGTGACCATGACCCATTGTGGTTCATATTGCCCTTAATACGTTAACTAGCCTCTGGGGTTTTACTTTCACAGGGTGACTATGACCCAGTGTGGTTCATATTGCCCTTAATACGTTAACTAGCCTCTGGGGTTTTACTTTCACAAGGTGACCATGACCCAGTGTGGTTCATATTGCCCTTAATACGTTAAGTACCGTCTTGGGTTTTACTTTCACAGGGTGACCATGACCCAGTGTGGTTCATATTGCCCTTAATACGTTAACTAGCCTCTGGGGTCTTACTTTCACAGGGTGACCATGACCCAGTGTGGTTCATATTGCCCTTAATACGTTAACTAGCCTCTGGGGTTTTACTTTCACAGGGTGACCATGACCCAGTGTGGTTCATATTGCCCTTAATACGTTAACTAGCCTCTGGGGTTTTACTTTCACAGGGTGTCCATGACCCAGTGTGGTTCATATTGCCCTTAATACGTTAACTAGCCTCTGGGGTTTTACTTTCACAGGGTGACCATGACGCAGTGTGGTTCATATTGCCCTTAATACGTTAACTAGCCTCTGGGGTTTTACTTTCACAGGGTGACCATGACCCAGTGTGGTTCATATTGCCCTTAATACGTTAACTAGCCTCTGGGGTTTTACTTTCACAGGGTGACCATGACCCAGTGTGGTTCATATTGCCCTTAATACGTTAAGTACTGTCTTGGGTTTTACTTTCACAGGCTGACCATGACCCAGTGTGGTTCATATTGCCCTTAATACGTTAACTAGCCTCTGGGGTTTTACTTTCACAGGGTGACCATGACCCAGTGTGGTTCATATTGCCCTTAATACGTTAAGTACCGTCTTTGGTTTTACTTTCACAGAATGACCATGACCCAGTGTGGTTCATATTGCCCTTAATACGTTAACTAGCCTCTGGGGTTTTACATTCACAGGGTGACCATGACCCAGTGTGGTTCATATTGCCCTTAATACGTTAAGTACCGTCTTGGGTTTTACTTTCACAGGGTGACCATGACCCAGTGTGGTTCATATTGCCCTTAATACGTTAACTAGCCTATGGGGTTTTACTTTCACAGGGTGACCATGACCCAGTGTAGTTCATATTGCCCTTAATACGTTAAGTACCGTCTTGGGTTTTACTTTCACAGGGTGACCATGACCCAGTGTGGTTCATATTGCCCTTAATACGTTAACTAGCCTCTGGGGGTTTACTTTCACAGGGTGACCATGACCCAGTATGGTTCATATTGCCCTTAATACGTTAACTAGCCTCTGGGGTTTTACTTTCACAGGGTGACCATGACCCAGTGTGGTTCATATTGCCCTTAATACGTTAACTAGCCTCTGGGGTTTTACTTTCACAAGGTGACCATGACCCAGTGTGGTTCATATTGCCCTTAATACGTTAAGTACCGTCTTGGGTTTTACTTTCACAGGGTGACCATGACCCAGTGTGGTTCATATTGCCCTTAATACGTTAACTAGCCTCTGGGGTTTTTCTTTCACAGGGTGACCATGACCCAGTGTGGTTCATATTGCCCTTAATACGTTAAGTGCCGTCTTGGGTTTTACTTTCACAGGGTGACCATGACGCAGTGTGGTTCATATTGCCCTTAATACGTTAAGTGCCGTCTTGGGTTTTACTTTCACAGGGTGACCATGACCCAGTGTGGTTCATATTGCCCTTAATACGTTAAGTACCGTCTTGGGTTTTACTTTCACAGGGTGACCATGACCCAGTGTGGTTCATATTGCCCTTAATACGTTAAGTACCGTCTTGGGTTTTACTTTCACAGGGTGACCATGACCCAGTGTGGTTCATATTGCCCTTAATACGTTAACTAGCCTCTGGGGGTTTAGTTTCACAGGGTGACCATGACCCAGTGTGGTTCATATATCCCTTAATACGTTAACTAGCCTCTGGGGTTTTACTTTCACAGGGTGACCATGACACAGTGTGGTTCATATTGCCCTTAATACGTTAACTAGCCTCTGGGGTTTTACTTTCACAGGGTGACCATGACCCAGTGTGGTTCATATTGCCCTTAATACGTTAAGTACCGAATTGGGTTTTACTTTCACAGGGTGACCATGACCCAGTGTGTTTCATATTGCCCTTAATACGTTAACTATCCTCTGGGGTCTTACTTTCACAGGGTGACCATGACCCAGTGTGGTTCATATTGCCCTTAATACGTTAACTAGCCTCTGGGGTTTTACTTTCACAGAGTGACCATGACCCAGTGTGGTTCATATTGCCCTTAATACGATAACTAGCCTCTGGGGTTTTACTTTCACAGGGTGACCATGACCCATTGTGGTTCATATTGCCCTTAATACGTTAACTAGCCTCTGGGGTTTTACTTTCACAGGGTGACCATGACCCAGTGTGGTTCATATTGCCCTTAATACGTTAACTAGCCTCTGGGGTTTTACTTTCACAGGGTGACCATGACCCATTGTGGTTCATATTGCCCTTAATACGTTAACTAGCCTCTGGGGTTTTACTTTCACAGGGTGACTATGACCCAGTGTGGTTCATATTGCCCTTAATACGTTAACTAGCCTCTGGGGTTTTACTTTCACAAGGTGACCATGACCCAGTGTGGTTCATATTGCCCTTAATACGTTAAGTACCGTCTTGGGTTTTACTTTCACAGGGTGACCATGACCCAGTGTGGTTCATATTGCCCTTAATACGTTAACTAGCCTCTGGGGTCTTACTTTCACAGGGTGACCATGACCCAGTGTGGTTCATATTGCCCTTAATACGTTAACTAGCCTCTGGGGTTTTACTTTCACAGGGTGACCATGACCCAGTGTGGTTCATATTGCCCTTAATACGTTAACTAGCCACTGGGGTTTTACTTTCACAGGGTGACCATGACCCAGTGTGGTTCATATTGCCCTTAATACGTTAAGTACCGTCTTTGGTTTTACTTTCACAGGGTGACCATGACCTAGTGTGGTTCATATTGCCCTTAATACGTTAACTAGCCTCTGGGGTTTTTCTTTCACAGGGTGACCATGACCCAGTGTGGTTCATATTGCCCTTAATACGTTAAGTGCCGTCTTGGGTTTTACTTTCACAGGGTGACCATGACGCAGTGTGGTTCATATTGCCCTTAATACGTTAAGTGCCGTCTTGGGTTTTACTTTCACAGGGTGACCATGACCCAGTGTGGTTCATATTGCCCTTAATACGTTAAGTACCGTCTTGGGTTTTACTTTCACAGGGTGACCATGACCCAGTGTGGTTCATATTGCCCTTAATACGTTAAGTGCCGTCTTGGGTTTTATTTTCACAGGGTGACCATGACCCAGTGTGGTTCATATTGCCCTTAATACGTTAAGTGCCGTCTTGGGTTTTACTTTCACAGGGTGACCATGACCCAGTGTGGTTCATATTGCCCTTAATACGTTAAGTGCCGTCTTGGGTTTTACTTTCACAGGGTGACCATGACCCAGTGTGGTTCATATTGCCCTTAATACGTTAAGTACCGTCTTGGGTTTTACTTTCACAGGGTGACCATGACCCAGTGTGGTTCATATTGCCCTTAATACGTTAAGTGCCGTCTTGGGTTTTTCTTTCACAGGGTGACCATGACCCAGTGTGTTTCATATTGCCCTTAATACGTTAACTAGCCTCTGGGGTTTTACTTTCACAGGGTGACTATGACCCAGTGTGGTTCATATTGCCCTTAATACGTTAAGTACCGTCTTGGGTTTTACTTTCACAGGGTGACCATGACCCAGTGTGGTTCATATTGCCCTTAATACGTTAACTAGCCTCTGGGGGTTTAGTTTCACAGGGTGACCATGACCCAGTGTGGTTCATATTGCCCTTAATACGTTAACTAGCCTCTGGGGTTTTACTTTCACAGGGTGACCATGACCCAGTGTGGTTCATATTGCCCTTAATACGTTAAGTACCGAATTGGGTTTTACTTTCACAGGGTGACCATGACCCAGTGTGTTTCATATTGCCCTTAATACGTTAACTATCCTCTGGGGTCTTACTTTCACAGGGTGACCATGACCCAGTGTGGTTCATATTGCCCTTAATACGTTAACTAGCCTCTGGGGTTTTACTTTCACAGAGTGACCATGACCCAGTGTGGTTCATATTGCCCTTAATACGTTAACTAGCCTCTGGGGTTTTACTTTCACAGGGTGACCATGACCCAGTGTGGTTGATATTGCCCTTAATACGTTAAGTACCGAATTGGGTTTTACTTTCACAGGGTGACCATGACCCAGTGTGTTTCATATTGCCCTTAATACGTTAACTAGCCTCTGGGGTCTTACTTTCACAGGGTGACCATGACCCAGTGTGGTTCATATTGCCCTTAATACGTTAACTAGCCTCTGGGGTTTTACTTTCACAGAGTGACCATGACCCAGTGTGGTTCATATTGCCCTTAATACGTTAACTAGGCTCTGGGGTTTATCTTTCACAGGGTGACCATGACCCATTGTGGTTCATATTGCCCTTAATACGTTAACTAGCCTCTGGGGTTTTACTTTCACAGGGTGACCATGACCCTGTGTGGTTCATATTGCCCTTAATACGTTAACTAGCCTCTGGGGTTTTACTTTCACAGGGTGACCATGACCCATTGTGGTTCATATTGCCCTTAATACGTTAACTAGCCTCTGGGGTTTTACTTTCACAGGGTGACCATGACCCAGTGTGGTTCATATTGCCCTTAATACGTTAACTAGCCTCTGGGGTTTTACTTTCACAGGGTGACCATGACCCAGTGTGGTTCATATTGCCCTTCATACGTTAACTAGCCTCTGGGGCTTTACTTTCACAGGGTGACCATGACCCAGTGTGGTTCATATTGCCCTTAATATGTTAACTAGCCTCTGGGGTTTTACTTTCACAGGGTGACCATGACCCAGTGTGGTTCATATTGCCCTTAATACGTTAACTATCCTCTGGGGTTTTACTTTCACAGGGTGACCATGACCCAGTATGTTTCATATTGCCCTTAATACGTTAACTAGCCTCTGGGGTTTTACTTTCACAGGGTGACCATGACCCAGTGTGGTTCATATTGCCCTTAATACGTTAACTATCCTCTGGGGTCTTACTTTCACAGGGTGACCATGACCCAGTGTGGTTCATATTGCCCTTAATACGTTAACTAGCCTCTGGGGTTTTACTTTCACAGAGTGACCATGACCCAGTGTGGTTCATATTGCCCTTAATACGTTAACTAGCCTCTGGGGTTTTACTTTCACAGGGTGACCATGACCCATTGTGGTTCATATTGCCCTTAATACGTTAACTAGCCTCTGGGGTTTTACTTTCACAGGGTGACCATGACCCAGTGTGGTTCATATTGCCCTTAATACGTTAACTAGCCTCTGGGGTTTTACTTTCACAGGGTGACCATGACCCATTGTGGTTCATATTGCCCTTAATACGTTAACTAGCCTCTGGGGTTTTACTTTCACAGGGTGACTATGACCCAGTGTGGTTCATATTGCCCTTAATACGTTAACTAGCCTCTGGGGTTTTACTTTCACAAGGTGACCATGACCCAGTGTGGTTCATATTGCCCTTAATACGTTAAGTACCGTCTTGGGTTTTACTTTCACAGGGTGACCATGACCCAGTGTGGTCCATATTGCCCTTAATACGTTAACTAGCCTCTGGGGTCTTACTTTCACAGGGTGACCATGACCCAGTGTGGTTCATATTGCCCTTAATACGTTAACTAGCCTCTGGGGTTTTACTTTCACAGGGTGACCATGACCCAGTGTGGTTCATATTGCCCTTAATACGTTAACTAGCCACTGGGGTTTTACTTTCACAGGGTGACCATGACCCAGTGTGGTTCATATTGCCCTTAATACGTTAAGTACCGTCTTTGGTTTTACTTTCACAGGGTGACCATGACCTAGTGTGGTTCATATTGCCCTTAATACGTTAACTAGCCTCTGGGGTTTTTCTTTCACAGGGTGACCATGACCCAGTGTGGTTCATATTGCCCTTAATACGTTAAGTGCCGTCTTGGGTTTTACTTTCACAGGGTGACCATGACGCAGTGTGGTTCATATTGCCCTTAATACGTTAAGTGCCGTCTTGGGTTTTACTTTCACAGGGTGACCATGACCCAGTGTGGTTCATATTGCCCTTAATACGTTAAGTACCGTCTTGGGTTTTACTTTCACAGGGTGACCATGACCCAGTGTGGTTCATATTGCCCTTAATACGTTAAGTGCCGTCTTGGGTTTTATTTTCACAGGGTGACCATGACCCAGTGTGGTTCATATTGCCCTTAATACGTTAAGTGCCGTCTTGGGTTTTACTTTCACAGGGTGACCATGACCCAGTGTGGTTCATATTGCCCTTAATACGTTAAGTGCCGTCTTGGGTTTTACTTTCACAGGGTGACCATGACCCAGTGTGGTTCATATTGCCCTTAATACGTTAAGTACCGTCTTGGGTTTTACTTTCACAGGGTGACCATGACCCAGTGTGGTTCATATTGCCCTTAATACGTTAAGTGCCGTCTTGGGTTTTTCTTTCACAGGGTGACCATGACCCAGTGTGTTTCATATTGCCCTTAATACGTTAACTAGCCTCTGGGGTTTTACTTTCACAGGGTGACTATGACCCAGTGTGGTTCATATTGCCCTTAATACGTTAAGTACCGTCTTGGGTTTTACTTTCACAGGGTGACCATGACCCAGTGTGGTTCATATTGCCCTTAATACGTTAACTAGCCTCTGGGGGTTTAGTTTCACAGGGTGACCATGACCCAGTGTGGTTCATATTGCCCTTAATACGTTAACTAGCCTCTGGGGTTTTACTTTCCCAGGGTGACCATGACCCAGTGTGGTTCATATTGCCCTTAATACGTTAAGTACCGAATTGGGTTTTACTTTCACAGGGTGACCATGACCCAGTGTGTTTCATATTGCCCTTAATACGTTTACTATCCTCTGGGGTCTTACTTTCACAGAGTGACCATGACCCAGTGTGGTTCATATTGCCCTTAATACGTTAACTAGCCTCTGGGGTTTTACTTTCACAGGGTGACCATGACCCAGTGTGGTTGATATTGCCCTTAATACGTTAAGTACCGAATTGGGTTTTACTTTCACAGGGTGACCATGACCCAGTGTGTTTCATATTGCCCTTAATACGTTAACTAGCCTCTGGGGTCTTACTTTCACAGGGTGACCATGACCCAGTGTGGTTCATATTGCCCTTAATACGTTAACTAGCCTCTGGGGTTTTACTTTCACAGAGTGACCATGAGCCAGTGTGGTTCATATTGCCCTTAATACGTTAACTAGCCTCTGGGGTTTTACTTTCACAGGGTGACCATGACCCATTGTGGTTCATATTGCCCTTAATACGTTAACTAGCCTCTGGGGTTTTACTTTCACAGGGTGACCATGACCCTGTGTGGTTCATATTGCCCTTAATACGTTAACTAGCCTCTGGGGTTTTACTTTCACAGGGTGACCATGACCCATTGTGGTTCATATTGCCCTTAATACGTTAACTAGCCTCTGGGGTTTTACTTTCACAGGGTGACCATGACCCAGTGTGGTTCATATTGCCCTTAATACGTTAACTAGCCTCTGGGGTTTTACTTTCACAGGGTGACCATGACCCAGTGTGGTTCATATTGCCCTTCATACGTTAACTAGCCTCTGGGGCTTTACTTTCACAGGGTGACCATGACCCAGTGTGGTTCATATTGCCCTTAATATGTTAACTAGCCTCTGGGGTTTTACTTTCACAGGGTGACCATGACCCAGTGTGGTTCATATTGCCCTTAATACGTTAACTATCCTCTGGGGTTTTACTTTCACAGGGTGACCATGACCCAGTATGGTTCATATTGCCCTTAATACGTTAACTAGCCTCTGGGGTTTTACTTTCACAGGGTGACCATGACCCAGTGTGGTTCATATTGCCCTTGTAGCAGCAAGAGACTGACAGAAAGCATGGTTGCTAGGGACTTGCCTAAGTGAGCAGTATCTAGCAACCAGCTGTTCTAATTAACCTATTTCACACAGAGTACTATAACCTCAGTCTTGTTTCTTCTTCTCTTGTGAGTGCATCTATAAAAACAGACACAATTTAAACCGCTCTGGACTGTTCGCGGTAGCTACCCTCAGCAAACACAGCAGCCTCCAGGAACCCATAACCAGCTCATAAAACTACAAGTAATCTACTCAATTTTTGGACTATTTAATATTTCTATTTTCATTTCCGCTCAAGGCAGTTTATGTAAATATGTTATTTTTATTTTACATTTAATTATATACTGTTGACGTTCTACATGTTTATTTCCAGTTTCTTTTGTTTATTTTGTTATTAGTTAATTTAATTTCTGAACATGCAATAATATTCTTGTTGGGACCTTCTGATGTAAATAATCATGCACAAGTTTACATAACCCAACAAGTGGTGACCCCGACGTGATGGATAGAGAAAATCAGAACATTTCCCAGGAGATGAATAATGAGCAACATAACCTCCCACCGGTTCCCGCTGTACAGGCTGGCCAACCTTACGAGATCTCGGCATTCAATGGACCCGCAGCGCGCCTTCTCGCTTTTTATAAAACCAACCCAACGTTGTGGTTTTTGCAAGCCGATGCAGTTTTTTCGACGTCTCGAGTTGTTTCATCTAAAACTAAATTCCAGATAGTTGTAGCCAGCTTGGAGCTCGACGTACTCACGCAGGTTGCCGATCTCCTTACCACCACTTCAGACGACCCATACGAGCTGCTGAGAGAGCGACTGGTATCGATTTACGGTGAATCCGAATCTCGACGCATCAAAAAGCTTTTAGAAGACACACAGCTTGGTAGTCAGCGTCCTTCACAGCTCTATCGTCAGATGTTGCAACTTGCTGGTTCCATGGGCTGCGCAGACATTGTCAGGACTCTGTGGCTCCGGAATTTACCCCCTCGCGTGCAGGAAATTCTGGCCGCCACTAAGCTGGAAGACATCGACGCCCTTACTAGCGTAGCCGACAAAATCATGGAGGTGGAGCGACCTGAAGCCTACGCTGTATACCCTCAACGATCCTCCCAGACCCCTGAATCCAGTTCCGGCGCCTGCAAGAAAACAATCCTGGAAGAACTCAAGAAGCTTCGAGTTGAAGTAGCAGATCTCCGAAAACAATGCAGGTCAACCAGTAGGGATCAACGCGGCGTTTCGCAGCGACCTGAACGCTCCAAGTCTCCTCACAACGGGCTATGCTTCTTTCACAGCAAATATCGTGAAAAAGCCCACAACTGCCGTCAACCCTGCAGCTGGAAGTACCAAAAGGAGCAGGATTTTTAGAGGGGCCGGCGGATGAAGCGGCCATCGTCGAAGCCCAACCCCAACGCCGCCTATTTATCACTGATAAAAGGTCCGGTCTTACCTTCTTAGTGGACACCGGAGCCTCTATCTCCATTATCCCGCGAAACCCACGGATCCACCGCGAAGCCTCCGAATACACTTTAGTCGCAGCAAATAATACCACCATCCCTACCTACGGCGAGAGGACTTTAAGGCTGGACATTGGACTTCGTCGCAGCTTTCCGTGGACTTTCGTGATAGCGGATGTTGGTCGACCCATTCTCGGAGCAGACTTCCTTTTCCACCACCGGCTCTCCATTGACATCAACGGCAGAAAAATCACCGACCCGCACACTGGTCTCAAGGTGATTGGAAAAGTCTCTTCCGTTTCTTCGCCATCCATCTCGACTATCCCCGGCGGCTGTCCTTATGCACACATCCTACGGGATTTTCCAGATATTACCCGTCCCTCACCTCTTCGTGGACCTTCAAGGCAAGTCGTTGAGCACCATATCGAGACGAGGGGACATCCGGTAAATAGTAAGGCTAGGAGATTACCGCCGGAAAAATACACCGCTGTGAAGGAGGAGTTTCAGCGAATGATCGACGAGGGTATCTGCCGACCCTCAAAGAGCTGCTGGTCCAGTCCTCTTCATGTAGTTACGAAGAAGGATGGGAGTCTTAGGGTCTGCGGAGACTATCGCCGCCTGAACGAGCTGACCGTCCCAGACAGGTATGCAGTGCCGAATCTGATGGACTTTACCACTCAGCTCGATGGGAAGACCATTTTCACCACCCTGGACATAACCCGCGCGTATCACCACATCCCGATAGCCGACCAAGACGTAGAAAAGACGGCTATCATCACACCCTTTGGTTTGTACGAATACTTCCGGATGCCCTTTGGCCTTAAGAATGCGGCTCAGACATTCCAGAGATTCGTCGATAACATGCTGCGGGATCTGACCTACGTTTTCCCCTTCTTGGATGACTTCCTCATCGCATCAGAAACACCGGAAGATCATGAAAAACATCTTCGTGAAGTCTTCAAGCGGATTAACGACTTCGGTTTGTCCCTCAATGTGGCCAAGTGCGTTTTTGGCCAGCAGGAAGTGGACTTCTTCGGATTCAAGGTTGACGCAAGCGGAATTCAACCTCTTCCCTCCAAGGTGCAGACGATCCAGGATTTCCCACGGCCAGCGACTATCTGTGAATTAAGGCGTTTCTTGGGTATGCTTAACTTCTATAGGAAGTGCCTCCCTCACGCAGCCCATACCCAAGCTCCTCTTAACCACCTTCTTCACAATGCCAAGAAGCGAGACAAAACGCCGATTGTGTGGACCCATGAGACAACGGAAGCCTTCGAGAAAAGCAAGCGTAGCCTGTCTGATGCGGTGAAGCTTGCACATCCTGCAACTTCCGGCGAGCTTTCCCTAGTCTGCGACGCCTCTGATCATGGCATCGGTGCAGCCCTACAGCAACAGAAGGATGGAGTTTGGCGTCCATTAGGATTTTTCTCAAAAGCCTTATCCACGGCACAGAAGAACTACGCCACTTATGACAGGGAACTCCTTGCGATATACGAGGCAGTGAAGCACTTTAGATCTCTCATCGAAGGCCTAAATTTCTTCATTGTCACAGATCATAAGCCACTCACGCATGCTTTTGCCCAAAAATCCGACACCGCATCTCCCCGTCGCATCCGCCATCTCGGTTTCATTAGCCAATTCTCAACGGACATCCGTTACCGGCCAGGCAGCGATAACGTTGTAGCCGATGCTCTCTCCCGCATCGAAGAAGTGGACTTTCCGAACGATCTGGAAGCTCTCGCTGCGGCACAAAAGAAGGACACAAGCGTCCAGGATTTGAGGAAGAACCATTCCCTACAGCTTAAGTTGATGACCATGCCAGGAACTGAGTCCAAACTCCTCTGTGAGACATCGACGTCAAACGCAAGACCTTACGTCCCTCCAGAGTTCCGACGCTCGACTTTTGAACGACTTCACGGCCTGAGCCATCCTGGAGTAAAAGCGACGAGGAAGCTCATATCCCAACGTTATTTTTGGCCTGAGATGAATTCTGACGTAGGCAACTGGGCAAAGACCTGTGTTCCACGCCAAAGGGCCAAGATTCATCGCCATACGACGACGCCCCTTGGAACATTCAAGCCGGCAGATCGCTTCCACCACGTACACTTGGATATCGTCGGACCATTGCTTCCATCGGAAGGGATGAGGTATCTCCTTACCATGGTGGACCGAACGACACGTTGGCCGGAAGCCGTGCCTATTCCCGACATATCCGCTTCTACCATCGCACAACACTTCTATTCCACGTGGATCTCGCGATTCGGAGTTCCCCAGCGTCTGACCACTGACCAAGGAAGACAATTTGAAGCAGAGTTGTTTCAGCGATTGAGTGCACGGATGGGGATCTGCAAGCAGCGGACCACAGCGTATCATCCGCAGAGCAATGGTTGTGTCGAGAGGTGGCATCGCTCTCTGAAAGCTGCACTAATGGCACACCTTTCTTCAACTCGGTGGACTCATGTACTCCCCACCGTTCTCCTAGGCCTTCGATCTTCGTTCCGCGAGGACATGGGAGCCAGCGTTGCAGAGGCAGTGTATGGCCAACCACTTCGCCTGCCTGGAGATTTTCTTGGCGAAACGGAATCTCCTGAACCCTGCGTTGCCCTTCAAGCTTTAAAAGATGACCTATCACGTCTCAAGCCGGCAGAACCACGATCACCAGTAAGGAAGACGTTTCGGCACAAGGACTTATCCACTTGCACCCACATCTTCCTCCGTGAGGACGCAATTCGGAAACCTCTCGTCCCACCTTATTCTGGGCCACACAAGGTTTTGAACAAGGGTGAGAAGATTTTCACCGTACTAATTGGCGACAAACAGATGACTGTCTCCATCGATAGAGTAAAGCCGGCATACCTGATAGAAGAGGACACAGAGAAAACCATCATTTCATCCAAACCGTCTCAGGAACCACCAGGACCACTAAAAATCCAGCTTTCCCCTCGGAACCCCTTAGTCAACAAGAAGCAAGCAACGGTACAAAAGAAGACACCCTCTGTTCCTCCTGATACATACAGGACCAGGTCCGGTCGCCTAGTGAAGAGAGTGTCATTTTGCGAAAAGTGACTCCGTCACTAGGGGGGGAGTACTGTAGCAGCAAGAGACTGACAGAAAGCATGGTTGCTAGGGACTTGCCTAAGTGAGCAGTATCTAGCAACCAGCTGTTCTAATTAAACTATTTCACACAGAGTACTATAACCTCAGTCTTGTTTCTTCTTCTCTTGTGAGTGCATCTATAAAAAGAGACACAATTTAAACCGCTCTGGACTGTTCGCGGTAGCTACCCTCAGCAAACACAGCAGCTTCCAGGAACCCATAACCAGCTCATAAAACTACAAGTAATCTACTCAATTTTTGGACTATTTAATATTTCTATTTTCATTTCCGCTCAAGGCAGTTTATGTAAATATGTTATTTTTATTTTACATTTAATTATATACTGTTGACGTTCTACATATTTATTTCCAGTTTCTTTTGTTTATTGTGTTATTAGTTAATTTAATTTCTGAACATGCAATAATATTCTTGTTGGGACCTTCTGATGTAAATAATCATGCACAAGTTTACATAACCCAACACCCTTAATACGTTATGTAGCCTCTGGGGTTTTACTTTCACAGGGTGACCATGACCCAGTGTGGTTCATATTGCCCTTAATACGTTAAGTACCGTCTTGGGTTTTACTTTCACAGGGTGACCATGACCCAGTGTGGTTCATATTGCCCTTAATACGTTAAGTACCGTCTTGGGTTTTACTTTCACAGGGTGACCATGACCCAGTGTGGTTCATATTGCCCTTAATACGTTAAGTACCGCCTTGTGTTTTACTTTCACAGGGTGACCATGACCCAGTGTGGTTCATATTGCCCTTAATACGTTAAGTAGCCTCTGGGGTTTTACTTTCACAGGGTGACCATGACCCAGTCTGGTTCATATTGCCCTTAATACGTTAAGTAGCCTCTGGGGTTTTACTTTCACAGGGTGACCATGACCCAGTGTGGTTCATATTGCCCTTAATACGTTAAGTGCCGTCTTGGGTTTTACTTTCACAGGGTGACCATGACCCAGTGTGGTTCATATTGCCCTTAATACGTTAAGTAGCCTCTGGGGTTTTACTTTCACAGGGTGACCATGACCCAGTCTGGTTCATATTGCCCTTAATACGTTAAGTAGCCTCTGGGGTTTTACTTTCACAGGGTGACCATGACCCAGTGTGGTTCATATTGCCCTTAATACGTTAAGTAGCCTCGGTGGTCTTACTTTCACAGGGTGACCATGACCCAGTGTGGTTCATATTGCCCTTCATACGTTAAGTAGCCTCTGTGGTCTTACTTTCACAGGGTGACCATGACCCAGTGTGGTTCATATTGCCTTTAATACAAAATGACAACTTTAATACGTTAAGTACCGTCTTGGGTTTTACTTTCACAGGGTGACCATGACCCAGTGTGGTTCATATTGCCTTTAATACAAAATGACAACTTTAATACGTTAAGTACCGTCTTGGGTTTTACTTTCACAGGGTGACCATGACCCAGTGTGGTTCATATTGCCCTTAATACGTTAAGTAGCCTCTGGGGTTTTACTTTCACAGGGTGACCATGACCCAGTGTGGTTCATATTGCCCTTAATACGTTAAGTACCGTCTTGGGTTTTACTTTCACAGGGTCCTTTTTCTCAGCTAAACAGTCAAGATGATACTCGTACCATGATTATATCTCTTATCTATCTTCCTAACAGTCATTCAGGAAGTTCTAATCTCTCCTTATAATAAACTATATGACATAGAAGCTCATTTGTAAATAAACAAGATGCAAATTTCCGATATGGGCGATGACATAACGCAACTGATGACCGGGAATAAGTTGGTAATCTATCAGAACAGATGGCAGACATATCCATGATGACCAGGAATAAGTTGGTAATCTATCAGAACAGATGGCAGACATATCCTTGATGACCGGCAATAAGTCGGTAATCTATCAGAACAGGTGGCAGACGTGTTATATGGGTTTTAAATTATCCAAAAAAATATAAGTTTCCACTTCTTCTAAAAAAAATTCCGGTCTGAGGAACGGAAACCCTAATTTCCGAGGAGCGATTGTCTGCAGACAGCAATTCCGGTCTGAGGAACGGAAACCCTAATTTCCGAGGAGCGATTGTCTGCAGGCAGCAATTCCGGTCTGAGGAACGGAATCCCTAATTTCCGAGGAGCGATTGTCTGCAGGCAGCAATCCCGGTCTGAGGAACGGAATCCCTAATTTCCGAGGAGCGATTGTCTGCGGGCAGCAATCCCGGTCTGAGGAACGGAATCCCGAATTTCCGAGGAGCGATTGTCTGCGGGCAGCAATCCCGGTCTGAGGAACGGAATCCCTAATTTCCGAGGAGCGATTGTCTGCGGGCAGCAATCCCGGTCTGCGGAACGGAAACCCTAATTTCCGAGGAGCGATTGTCTGCGGGCAGCAATCCCGGTCTGAGGAACGGAAACCCTAATTTCCGAGGAGCGATTGTCTGCGGGCAGCAATCCCGGTCAGAGGAACGGAAACCCTAATTTCCGAGGAGCGATTGTCTGCGGGCAGCAGTTCCGGTCCGAGGAACGGAAACCCTAATTTCCGAGGAGCGATTGTCTGCGGGCAGCAATTCCGGTCCGAGGAACGGAAACCCTAATTTCCGAGGAGCGATTGTCTGCGGGCAGCAGTTCCGGTCCGAGGAACGGAAACCCTAATTTCCGAGGAGCGATTGTCTGCGGGCAGCAGTTCCGGTCCGAGGAACGGAAACCCTAATTTCCGAGGAGCGATTGTCTGCGGGCAGCAGTTCCGGTCCGAGGAACGGAAACCCTAATTTCCGAGGAGCGATTGTCTGCGGGCAGCAGTTCCGGTCCGAGTAACGGAAACCCTAATTTCCGAGGAGCGATTGTCTGCGGGCAGCAGTTCCGGTCCGAGGAACGGAAACCCTAATTTCCGAGGAGCGATTGTCTGCGGGCAGCAATTCCGGTCCGAGGAACGGAAACCCTAATTTCCGAGGAGCGATTGTCTGCAGGCAGCAGTTCCGGTATGAGGAACGGAAACCCTAATTTCCGAGGAGCGATTGTCTGCAGGCAGCAGTTCCGGTCTGAGGAACGGAAACCCTAATTTCCGAGTAGCGATTGTCTGCAGGCAGCAGTTCCGGACTGAGGAACGGAAACCCTAATTTCCGAGGAGCGATTGTCTGCAGGCAGCAGTTCCGGTCTGAGGAACGGAAACCCTAATTTCCGAGGAGCGATTGTCTGCAGGCAGCAGTTCCGGTCTGAGGAACGGAAACCCTAATTTCCGAGCAGCGATTGTCTGCAGGCAGCAATTCCGGTCCGAGGAACGGAAACCCTAATTTTCGAGGAGCGATTGTCTGCAGGCAGCAGTTCCGGTCCGAGGAACGGAAACCCTAATTTCCGAGCAGCGATTGTCTGCAGGCAGCAATTCCGGTCCGAGGAACGGAAACCCTAATTTCCGAGGAAAGATTGTCTGCGGGCAGCAGTTCCGGTCTGAGGAACGGAAACCCTAATTTCCGAGGAGCGATTGTCTGCAGGCAGCAATTCCGGTCCGAGGAACGGAATCCCTAATTTCCGAGGAGCGATTGTCTGCAGGCACCAATTCCGGTCTGAGGAACGGAAACCCTAATTTCCGAGGAGCGATTGTCTGCAGGCAGCAATTCCGGTCTGAGGAACGGAAACCCTAATTTCCGAGGAGCGATTGTCTGCAGGCAGCAGTTCCGGTATGAGGAACGGAAACCCTAATTTCCGAGGAGCGATTGTCTGCAGGCAGCAGTTCCGGTCTGAGGAACGGAATCCCTAATTTCCGAGGAGCGATTGTCTGCAGGCAGCAGTTCCGGTATGAGGAACGGAAACCCTAATTTCCGAGGAGCGATTGTCTGCAGGCAGCAGTTCCGGTCCGAGGAACGGAATCCCTAATTTCCGAGGAGCGATTGTCTGCAGGCAGCAATTCCGGTCCGAGGAACGGAATCCCTAATTTCCGAGGAGCGATTGTCTGCAGGCACCAATTCCGGTCTGAGGAACGGAAACCCTAATTTCCGAGGAGCGATTGTCTGCAGGCAGCAATTCCGGTCTGAGGAACGGAAACCCTAATTTCCGAGGAGCGATTGTCTGCAGGCACCAATTCCGGTCTGAGGAACGGAAACCCTAATTTCCGAGGAGCGATTGTCTGCAGGCAGCAATTCCGGTATGAGGAACGGAAACCCTAATTTCCGAGGAGCGATTGTCTGCAGGCAGCAGTTCCGGTCTGAGGAACGGAATCCCTAATTTCCGAGGAGCGATTGTCTGCAGGAAGCAGTTCCGGTCTGAGGAACGGAAACCCTAATTTCCGAGGAGCGATATTCTGCAGGCAGCAATTCCGGTCTGAGGAACGGAAACCCTAATTTCCGAGGAGCGATATTCTGCAGGCAGCAATTCCGGTCTGAGGAACGGAAACCCTAATTTCCGAGGAGCGATATTCTGCAGGCAGCAGTTCCGGTCTGAGGAACGGAAACCCTAATTTCCGAGGAGCGATATTCTGCAGGCAGCAATTCCGGTCTGAGGAACGGAAACCCAAATTTCCGAGGAGCGATTGTCTGCGGGCAGCAATTCCGGTCTGAGGAACGGAAACCCTAATTTCCGAGGAGCGATTGTCTGCGGGCAGCAGTTCCGGTCTGAGGAACGGAAACCCTAATTTCCGAGGAGCGATATTCTGCAGGCAGCAATTCCGGTCTGAGGAACGGAAACCCAAATTTCCGAGGAGCGATTGTCTGCAGCAATTATTGCAAAAGAACAATGTTAAATCTTGTAAATCAATTAGGATTTTTAAGAAATATTAATTTTTTCGAAAATGGTGAACAATTATTCATTTTCTATGAAAAGATCCAACCAAAATCGGTCATAAAATCGTTGTATTTCAATGAATCTAAAATACCCTCCTTACATTACTAGCAATTATCATTAGGAAGCTTCAGCTAAAATTTGAAATTGTTCGGGCAAAAATTGAAGACGCCATAATATCGCCAGATTTAAAAAACATAATTCTGAGAAAACGTCTTATTAATTTTTTTTCATACTTTCTTGTAATAAAGATGTAAAACAATGTATATCAATTTTGAAATGTATTTATTCCAAAATGAAGATTTACCAGAGCTGAAAATTGGTCATCACTCAATTCTCTGGACTCCAAAAGACCAGAGTATACGCTATCTCGGAGTACATCTAGACACAAGACTGACTTGGCGACATCACATACACAAAAAACTACAAGAAGCTCACACACGACTGTTACAAATTTACCCATTAATAAATAGAAAAACTCCCCTAAAACACACCTGTGGTACACTACTATACAAATCGACAATACTACCCATACTAACGTACGCATGTCCTGTCTGGTTTGGCGCCAGAACCACACACATAAAACGTCTACAAACATTTCAAAACAGAGTACTCCGAATAGTGTCCAATGCTCCTTGGTTCGTAAGGAACAGCCAGATCCATAGAGAATTGGAGGTTGATCCATTTTTCACTCACATAGAAAAGCTAGTGCGAAAATATCACCAGACTCTTCCAGCCTCCAGCAGTTCCATGTTTTATCAACTTGGACAAAGAAAAACCTCGCGAATCAAACACAGACTTTATCAAGACATTTTAACCCTTTAAATTTTTATCTTACTAATATTGTTTTGTGTATAATACGTTTTGTATTGGTCCAATAAAATTGTTTTGTTTGTTTTGTTGTGAAATGTATTAAAGGAGGACCAAAAATAAACCTAACAATGAAAAAGTGACCATTCGAAACTCGCTTAAACAATTGTCTTCAAACCAGCATCGCGACCACTATGCATCAGGACTTTACTTGCAAAATGGTATGTTTTCACCATTTAACATTTTTTTCTTCACATATACGCTCTCGGATATCATTTCGATTAGGTAATGAGGAATTTTATCCCATTAAAAAAATCGTTTAGAGCCTTCAACCCAAAAGAAATTCAGGACCTTAAATATGGTTTACATTACAACCGACAAACCAGTGTAATGTAGTGTATAACATAAAATCTTCTTTTTCGTACATGACCACCGCGCATGCGCGAACGCTAGCGGACACGTTTTCGTAACGCTTTTTTGTAACGGTTTTTTTTTTTCAGTTCATTCATCGCTAAAGCATAATTATGCTAAAAAGATACAAGGTAATGCCCCTTAAATGCCATATGATTATCTCTTAAGAAATTAGTGCATAGTGTAAACACGTCACTAACTCACTGTCTTCATCACTTCAAACATATAAAGATGTTGGTTTCTTGGCATGTTGTAAAATAGCGTACCTCTGTCAATTTTCTGTTAAAGAGCTGTAACATTTCTGTAAAAAGTTGACGTTTTAAACTTACCAAGTTAGTCCCTGTGACCTTCGATATGTCCAGACCTTGATTACGAATGCGAGGTTTTTATGTGTACATTCTTAATTCCGGAAACATACAATAACATAAGGAGAATCAATCAAACTATGGATTCATTTACTAAACATAAACGCATACAATTAATAATCGACACCTAAAAGACCGACAAACACCACTTCCTTACACCACATAAGTGATACATGAATAAGGAGGCCCGGTGGCCGTGAGTGTTAAGGTATGAGCACTTAACACTCCGCGCCTAGAGTCTTGGATTCGATTCCCACTATGGGGTGGTGGCTTTTCTTTAGAAAAAATAAAAGGCATCAGCCCTATCCTGGCTAGAAAAGGGTGGTATCCTATAGATAACCCGTCCTAAAATTCGTAGTTAATAATAATGGACGTTGAAATTTAAATAAATAACTAGATTTGTGAAATAAAATACTATAGTCCGCACGCAAACAAAAAAAAAAAGTATTGCGCATGTGTGGGAAGGCCTAACTCCCATCCGGCCACGCCCCTTCTTGTTCCTTTGTTTGCGGTCGGACTATAGACGTCACCGATGCTACTGGACGAAAGTCTCTATTCTAGAAACAACAAAAGTCAATAGACTAACATGCTGAGAATTCGATTGAGACCAATTCGAAAATTATGGAAAATTTCCAAAAAGTCTTCTGGCGAAGCAAATCTGTATAATGAAAAGTCCGAATCACAGGAACTGCGTCATCTTAGCGTGGTTCCATCCATATCTCTAGTGTCATTAGTTCAGGAATAGAAGCAGTTATTGGTAGGTTTTGATGTTTCGTGATAAATATAAAATTACATTTCAAAGAGAAGGAAGATTTAAGGCACTACAACAGGAAACCGATAGTATTCTAAGCGGAAATTACTCCCCCCCCCCCGCCTTCTCAACGTTCGCTCTAGGAAAAAACTATTACCAATACGTTTCTCATTTTCTTACCTTATATTATTAAAATACTAATTTTACTATTAAATACAACTAAAAAAAAAATAACCAATTAAAACGTTAGGTACACAGAGCCAAAAGTCCGTTGAAAACAACAAAACTACACATATTGATGTTGTAAGCACTTATTTCTCGGATTGACATCGCTCCATCGAAAATTACCCCTCAACTTTTTTTGTTAGGACTTTAGTAAACTTTCGAATAGTCACTTTCCAGTTGCCAGGGTTTCACAACGTTTTCGAGATATTTCCGAAAATATACTAAGATCCAAAAACTTTTCATGTCATTATAATATTTTTTTTTTCGAATATGTACAAATTTGAACCACCGTTATATTCGTGATCTATGATATCTGAAACATTAATTTTTACTTTGGGCACTTCTGTATTTTGTCATGAGATCAACCTTATAAGCGGGTTTCCTCCATATGGAGGGAAGGATGAAACGCGCTAAAACCGAAACATTGAGAGGACGGAAATTAGACATACTCGAATTGTAACTCACTTGCCAGGCAGATTCAGCTATAGCTCGTTCATTTAGATGGAAAAGTATAATCCCGCATGCGCGTAATTCTGAGGGGAAATATTTCCAATAGAATTACAATTTGCGAATTTCCATTTCAATCAACTACTCTTTACGCAAAACTCAATAAGAACTGATTATGTCTCGTTTAAGAGAAGGCTACGATATATCAGATAAGAGAGATAGTTTTTCAATGTTTAGCAATACTTAGCCAAAGCTAAGGTTGAAGACAATTTCAACTATAGCCTGTTCAAATAGATGGTTTAAGCCTATAATTACGGGGCAGAAAACTCTCTCTTGTATAACCTTAACAACTAGGAGGGTTAAAATGTTTTCAGGGATAACATCTTAAAGTATATGAGTAAAAGTTTGAATTTGTACGTTTCATTTGTCGTCCCCAGTTTTTTTTTTTTTTTTTTTTTTTTTTTTATTGTGTTGTATGTAGGTGTTCACTTTTCGTAAACATCTGTGTCATTTATTTCGGCGTGTATATTTTTGGCAACTGTTGATCTTGCGGTAAGACCCTAAGGATTGTTCCATATTGAACTGTTGATCTTGCGGTAAGACCCTAAGGATTGTTCCATATTGAACTGTTGATCTTGCGGTAAGACCCTAAGGATTGTTCCATATTGAACTGTTGATCTTGCGGTAAGACCCTAAGGATTGTTCCATATTGAACTGTTGATCTTGCGGTAAGACCCTAAGGATTGTTCCATATTGAACTGTTGATCTTGCGGTAAGACCCTAAGGATTGTTCCATATTGAACTGTTGATCTTGCGGTAAGACCCTAAGGATTGTTCCATATTGAACTGTTGATCTTGCGGTAAGACCCTAAGGATTGTTCCATATTGAACTGTTGATCTTGCGGTAAGACCCTAAGGATTGTTCCATACTGAACTGTTGATCTTGCGGTAAGACCCTAAGGATTGTTCCATATTGAACTGTTGATCTTGCGGTAAGACCCTAAGGATTGTTCCATATTGAACTGTTGATCTTGCGGTAAGACCCTAAGGATTGTTCCATATTGAACTGTTGATCTTGCGGTAAGACCCTAAGGATTGTTCCATATTGAACTGTTATTAATTTAGCTATATTTATTTTTCATTAAAAAGAAAATACTAGAAAAGGAAAACTTGCAGACATTTCTAACACTTAGAATAAATACTTGGGAATGGTCCATTAGCAAGGAGGAAACAAGATTAATTATATACAATACATTCCAAACCACAAATGCATCTTTAAGGAAAAGTAGATAAACACATTTAATAATCGGAGAATAATAATAAACAGGAAAAAAAGAAGGAGTTTGCTGGCTATGTATTCCTAGGTCTGATTGGTCCAGCCTACTCCCATGACATCCTATGACGTCACAGATGCAGTTTACATGTCTATATAAGGTGGTGGTGCTTGTGGTCAGTAGTAGATCTTCAATATGGTGCCTTACTTCAAGCTTGGAGCGGTGAGTAGCCATTCATATATATAAATATATATATATATATATATATATATATATATATATATATATATACATTGTATGAACTGATTATAGTTAATATTACTCTAGAATTTCATTAGAATGACCATGGTTCTTATAGTCGATCCACCGAAAAAAAAACCGGTATTATGAAGATTTATTAATAATTGAAACCGGCTATGTGCCACGAAAAGAAATAATAAACTATGATATTCAAAAACAAAAAATATTAAATAAAAAAAAGAAGTTATTGTTAATACTGCCTTAACAGTGGGGGAGGGCTCAAAGAAACACTATATGTTATTGTTAATACTGCCTTAACAGTGGGGGAGGGCTTAAAAAAACACTATATGTTATTGTTAATACTGCCTTAACAGTGGGGGAGGGCTCAAAGAAACACTATATGTTATTGTTAATACTGCCTTAACAGTGGTGGAGGGCTCAAAGAAACACTATATGTTATTGTTAATACTGCCTTAACAGTGGGGGAGGGCTCAAAGAAACACTATATGTTCTTGTTAATACTGCCTTAACAGTGGGGGAGGGCTCAAAGAAACACTATATGTTATTGTTAATACTGCCTTAACAGTGGTGGAGGGCTCAAAGAAACACTATATGTTATTGTTAATACTGCCTTAACAGTGGGGGAGGGCTCAAAGAAACACTATATGTTATTGTTAATACTGCCTTAACAGTGGGGGAGGGCTTAAAAAAACACTATATGTTATTGTTAATACTGCCTTAACAGTGGGGGAGGGCTCAAAGAAACACTATATGTTATTGTTAATACTGCCTTAACAGTGGGGGAGGGCTCAAAGAAACACTATATGTTATTGTTAATACTGCCTTAACAGTGGGGGAGGGCTTAAAAAAACACTATATGTTATTGTTAATACTGCCTTAACAGTGGGGGAGGGCTCAAAGAAACACTATATGTTATTGTTAATACTGCCTTAACAGTGGTGGAGGGCTCAAAGAAACACTATATGTTATTGTTAATACTGCCTTAACAGTGGGGGAGGGCTCAAAGAAACACTATATGTTCTTGTTAATACTGCCTTAACAGTGGGGGAGGGCTCAAAGAAACACTATATGTTATTGTTAATACTGCCTTAACAGTGGGGGAGGGCTCAAAGAAACACTATATTTTTGTTATTCAAATTTACAGGTTTGGTGGTGTAGTTTTTTAATATTATTTCTTGGCCAAAATTATTTTGCTGAAATTAGAGTTGCTGTATATATAATAGTATTGTAAAAATTTGATGGATTTTTTATTAATGACGAAACCCATTTTTTTATGAATATATACATATTATAGTATAATTAAAGTATAGATACACGACTTTTAGTGGAACGATTGTTACTTTTATTTGATAGTTTATATATATATATATTTATATTTATATACTTTATCTACTTATAATATACTTTATTTAGTGTTCCACATGTTTCTCGCCTATAGATCCCTCTTCAGGATAATTTTAACATAATACATAATACGATTTTAGCTTTAACTAGGGAAGACATTCCACATATAGGGAGGGACTAATATAATGAAATGAATATAGCCGTGGTCAATCGGCTGATTATAATCGGTGATTTGTGCTTAAATCGTTTCCAGAGAAATGTTTTTGTCATTCAAAATACTGTTTTTTTGTCATTTAAAAAAAAGTATTACAATCAATATTCCTATATTTCGTATGTTATACTGAAAACAAAGGTATTTAATTTTCGTTTCGTGATTAACTGTTTTTCTTTTCCTATTTTTAATTATGTATATATTTTCTTTTTAAGAAATTCTTTTCTTTATGAAATATTTTAACAATCTCTTAGTGAAATGTGTGTGTATGTTTTATTGCTTGGTCTACTGAAGTGGTTCTGTTCTGTGGCATTCTCTTCGAAACCAAAAGGGATGAGCAGTCGATGCACTAGGGAAAAAAAAGTTAATTTTGCTTTTTGTAGTTGTTTTGCAATCAAACTTATATCTTTGTGGTAAGAGCCATATTGCGTTATATTTTATTTTATTTTCTAAGGAGATACAATTAGATTTCCATCCATAAAAGTTTATATCCAGATATGTCAATTAAACTATTTTTTTGAGGTTGCAATTTTTAGTTTAGACTTAGTTTATTCTAAAAAGTGAATATAGTTTCAATTTTAGTTTTTAGTTTTTCCCAACATAATGTCGGGTTTGAAAATGGGCCTCGCCCCCATGGACCAACATTTAATTGCAGATTGCAGCCTACTGCTAAAATTACAAAAATATAAAATATACCTCAGCAGCTGATTTTTAGCAAGTCCCCAATTAGGCGAAACAACTCCAATCAGCCTATTTTGACTGCTGATGTATTGAATAGATACATCAGCCGTCAAAATGTATTGACTAGATACATGAGCAGTCAAAATGTATTGACTAGATACATGAGCAGTCAAAATGTATTGACTAGATACATGAGCAGTCAAAATGTATTGACTAGATACATGAGCAGTCAAAATGTATTGACTAGATACATCAGCAGTCAAAATGTATTGACTAGATACATCAGCAGTCAAAATTTATTGACTAGATACACCAGCAGTCAAAATGTATTGATTAGATACATGAGCAGTCAAAATTTATTGGCTAGATACATGAGCATTCAAAATATATTGACTAGATACATGAGCAGTCAAAATCTATTGACTAGATACATGAGCAGTCAAAATCTATTGACTAGATACATGAGCAGTCAAAATGTATTGACTAGATACATGAGCAGTCAAAATGTATTGACTAGATACATGAGCAGTCCAAGTGTATTGACTAGATACATGGGCAGTCAAAATGTATTGACTAGATACATGAGCAGTCAAAATGTATTGACTAGATACATGAGCAGTCAAAATGTATTGACTAGATACATGATCAGTCCAAGTGTATTGACTAGATACATCAGCAGTCAAAATGTATTGACTAGATACATGAGCCGTCAAAATTTATTGACTAGATACATCAGCAATCAAAATGTATTGACTAGATACATCAGCAGTCAAAATGTATTGACTAGATACATGAGCCGTCAAAATTTATTGACTAGATACATCAGCAATCAAAATGTATTGACTAGATACATGAGCAGTCAAAATGTATTGACTAGATACATCAGCAGTCAAAATGTATTGACTAGATACATCAGCAGTCAAAATGTATTGACTAGATAAATCAGAAGTCAATTTCTTGAGGCGGGATTATTTGTTCCACCCCCGCGTAATGTCTATATGTAGTAAGGTCACGGATAAAGCATTTCCTATGGTAATAACAAAACACACAGAGACATACGTGAATTTTAACACGGTGTAATGGATGTTTATTCGAAGAAAGCTCTCCTGGCTTAAAATATAAGATATATATATATATATATATATATATATATATATATATATATATATATATAGAGAGAGAGAGAGAGAGAGAGAGAGAGAGCAGAGAGGGTCGCAAAAAATCAAACATTTTTTAGTCGTAACACGGCGGAAAAGTTGCGAAATCTAGAGACTCAAAAGGGATGAAAATATTACAAATATCTGTTGGTAACTTCCTGTCGCGCATGTGCTGTAAAGTTTGATAAAATGTTTCAAAAATCACATTTTATTGGCAATTTTTATTGTTTTTCAATTTAATGTATTTAATGTGTAATAGTTAAAGTTTCCATATACGAGACACTAAGATATATATATGTTATAACTGGAATTGTCTGTTAACGTCTTTCAGTCACGCAAGGGCAGCAAATATTACAACAATTGCTTAAACCGTAAATAGGGTAAACACACCAGTAGCTGACATGCTTAAGAAAATTTCAGTCTATTTTAAGCTTTAAAAATTCTAATGGTCATGTCGGTGTATTTTTTCACTTTTATCTTGTCAAAAATCTATTCCTCTTGCTTACTGCACCTTTAAATTAAGAAAACCTTCGCTCACTGATAGGATAAATGCCAATTTTACTGCCAAAAGTTACTTTGCTCCAGTTGCTGTCAGGCAATTCTCCACTAGCTGACAGGGGTTGCTCCAGTAGTTGACAGGCAATTCTCCAATAGCTGACAGGGATTGCTCCAGTTGTTGACAGGCAATTCTCCAATAGCTGACAGGGGTTGCTCCAGTAGTTGACAGGCAATTCTCCACTAGCTGACAGGGGTTGCTCCAGTAGTTGACAGGCAATTCTCCAATAGCTGACAGGGATTGCTCCAGTAGTTGACAGGCAATTCTCCAATAGCTGACAGGGGTTGCTCCAGTAGTTGACAGCCAATTCTCCAATAGCTGACAGGGATTGCTCCAGTAGTTGACAGCCAATTCTCCACTAGCTGACAGGGGTTGCTCCAGTAGTTGACAGGCAATTCTCCAATAGCTGACAGGGATTGCTCCAGTAGTTGACAGGCAATTCTCCACTAGCTGACAGGGGTTGCTCCAGTAGTTGACAGGTAATTCTCCACTAGCTGACAGGGGTTGCTCCAGTAGTTGACAGGCAATTCTCCAATAGCTGACAGGGATTGCTCCAGTAGTTGACAGGCAATTCTCCAATAGCTGACAGGGATTGCTCCAGTAGTTGACAGGTAATTCTCCACTAGCTGACAGGGGTTGCTCCAGTAGTTGACAGGCAATTCTCCACTAGCTGACAGGGGTTGCTCCAGTAGTTGACAGGCAATTCTCCAATAGCTGACAGGGATTGCTCCAGTAGTTGACAGGCAATTCTCCAATAGCTGATAGGGGTTGCTCCAGTAGTTGACAGGCAATTCTCCAATAGCTGACAGGGATTGCTCCAGTTGTTGACAGGCAATTGTCCAATAGCTGACAGGGGTTGCTCCAGTAGTTGACAGGCAATTCTCCAATAGCTGACAGGGGTTGCTCCAGTAGTTGACAGGCAATTCTCCACTAGCTGACAGGGGTTGCTCCAGTAGTTGACAGGCAATTCTCCACTAGCTGACAGGGGTTGCTCCAGTAGTTGACAGGGGCAATAAAGTCATACAAATAATAGCTTAAACTTTAGTATTACTTTATTTTAAAACATGAATTATAAATTTATCATTTATTACAATAGTAGGAACTTGAGTTTTCTATTTTTGGCTTTCCACCTTAAATTAAAGACAGGTGACCCATTTTCTAGATATAAGCAGTTACGTACTCAAATAATCTGAAACTTTTTAGACTCTTATCAATTCAAATTAGGTATAATATTAGGGAGTAAAATATCTATACAAATTAAAGTAAGCAAGATTTTTCTATTAAAAGCAAAATAAACTTGGTACTTAGGTAACCGGTATTCGGTTTTCGTCAACAGAGATCAAACATTCCAACACAATGAACATTTTTAAATAATGATATTTATACAACTTTTAAAAAGTCTTTAAATTAAAAAGTTACATTAACTGATTTAGGAAACTGGTATCTCATATTCAATTTTCAATCAAAAACTAACGGAGGAGGCAAATGTTCTTCTATTTCGATCAAATTTTCGTTTATAACTCTAGGCATACTTTCAGTTTTCATGAACACATCCCGCAAGCGATTCAATGTTTTCAGAGCAAAAGCAGAGATTTTTCCATCTTGTTTACTAACAACTTCATAAGCACTTCTTGTGTTTCTTAATGCAATTATGACAAAGCTTCTTTCATCACCAATAGCAGACAAAACAGGATTTTTATGGGGCAACCAGCTGTTCTCGGTGAGATACTCGCTACATCGAATCATTGTGCTGCCCAAATTCATCGTCATATCTGATAGCTCGTTGGAAAGTCTAAAATTTGCAACATCGGTTGGGGCTTGCTTGTTCTTCTTTTTGAAAGCAGGGATCCCTTCAAGAGCTGTATTGAGTGTCTGAGGCTCTTCCAATTTTTAGCACTTTCCTCCGAAGGAAAGTAGCTATTGAGGTTGGACTCATGACGGAATTTTTTAAATATGTCTTCAAATCTTTATCGATCCTACCTAGTAGACACCGAAAATGACCCCCGTTAAAATTTATATATATCTATATACATATATATATATGCATATATATATATATATATATATATATATATATATATATATATATATATATATATATATATATATGTGTGTCTGTTAACACGATAGTGGCCAGAGTTTTTGTTTTTTCGTCACGAAACTTGGTATATAGCATTCAATTAGCAAACGTTTGAACGAGTTCGTTAACCACCAAAGTCGGTCCACCGGAAGGGGGGGGGGGTTTACCCCGAACCCAAAACACTAATTTGACTATGTCAGCCGTAATATATGTTATATTTCAACGAAACTTGGTATTCGTAGTGGTAATATAGAGAGAAAAGAGAGATATAAAAATGAACTAAATCGGTTCATTAGAAGGGGGGGGGGGTTTACTCCGGACCCACAATACCAATTCGCCACTACCAGCCGTGATTTTTGGTATATTTCAACGGAACTCGGTATTCGTAGTGGTAATCCACAGGTAAATAACTGTTGTAAAAATAAACTAAATCGGTTCATTAGAAGGGGGGGTTTACTCCTGACCCAAATTCTTAATATACTCATACCGGTCGTAATTTCTGCTGTATTGTAACGAAACGCGGTATACGTCGTGGGTAACTCATGAGAAAGAAGTGTTGTAGAAATGAGCTGAATCGGTCAATCGGAAAGCGGGGGTTTAATTTGTAATATATTTCAATAGAAAAGCCCGTCAGACCTAGGTTCACAAAGCCGCCGCAAGGAGCGCTTTCTACCACTAGAGTGACTGTATCCTGTTCCTGCGTTAGATCAAAATAGGATAATATGAGGTTTTTTGTATTTATTACGAAGTGTAATAGGTACCATGTGTAAACATAACTCTGGAAGCAAATTATTAATTGATCAGTTACTCATTACAAATTTAAAAGAGAACTATTCATGTTTTCATTTTATTTATGCAGGATATTTTAAGCAAATTGTTCTGGAAAGCAATCTACACTACCCAAATTCTGAGGAAAGTGCTTAGTTATGCAGCTCCTGCGTGACGGACTTTTTTTCTTCGAGATCAATTCTATCTGACACCCCCTGTCAGCTACTGGAATATATATACTACGTTCAAAATAGAATTAAACGGTATATGATAGATAACGAAATAGAAAGGTTAAATAAGGAAAAAATGGATGGAAGAAAATTATATGAGGGACCAATACCTGACAGGTCTGTCAGCTGTTGGTGATATGCCCAATATTAGGGTCCAATACCTGACAGGGTCTGTCAGCTATTGGTGATATGCCCAATATTAGGGTCCAATACCTGACAGGTCTGTCAGCTATTGGTGATATGCCCAATATTAGGGTCGAATACCTGACAGGGTCTGTCAGCTGTTGGTGATATGCCCAATATTAGGGTCGAATACCTGACAGGGTCTGTCAGCTGTTGGTGATATGCCCAATATTAGGGTCCAATACCTGACAGGGTCTGTCAGCTATTGGTGATATGCCCAATATTAGGGTCGAATACCTGACAGGGTCTGTCAGCTGTTGGTGATATGCCCAATATTAGGGTCGAATACCTGACAGGGTCTGTCAGCTGTTGGTGATATGCCCAATATTAGGGTCCAATACCTGACAGGGTCTGTCAGCTGTTGGTGATATGCCCAATATTAGGGTCCAATACCTGACAGGTCTGTCAGCTATTGGTGATATGCCCAATATTAGGGTCGAATACCTGACAGGGTCTGTCAGCTGTTGGTGATATGCCCAATATTAGGGTCGAATACCTGACAGGGTCTGTCAGCTATTGGTGATATGCCCAATATTAGGGTCCAATACCTGACAGGTCTGTCAGCTATTGGTGATATGCCCAATATTAGGGTCGAATACCTGACAGGGTCTGTCAGCTGTTGGTGATATGCCCAATATTAGGGTCGAATACCTGACAGGGTCTGTCAGCTATTGGTGATATGCCCAATATTAGGGTCCAATACCTGACAGGTCTGTCAGCTATTGGTGATATGCCCAATATTAGGGTCGAATACCTGACAGGGTCTGTCAGCTGTTGGTGATATGCCCAATATTAGGGTCGAATACCTGACAGGGTCTGTCAGCTATTGGTGATATGCCCAATATTAGGGTCGAATACCTGACAACCATATCACCAATAGCTGACAGGTCTGTCAGCTATTGGTGATATGCCCAATATTAGGGTCGAATACCTGACAGGGTCTGTCAGCTGTTGGTGATATGCCCAATATTAGGGTCGAATACCTGACAGGGTCTGTCAGCTATTGGTGATATGCCCAATATTAGGGTCGAATACCTGACAGGGTCTGACAGCTATTGGTGATATGCCCAATATTAGGGTCGAATACCTGACAACCATATCACCAATAGCTGACAGGTCTGTCAGCTATTGGTGATATGCCCAATATTAGGGTCCAATACCTGACAACCATATCACCAGTAGCTGACAGGTCTGTCAGCTATTGGTGATATGCCCAATATTAGGGTCCAATACCTGACAACCATAGTATTTCTTAATTCAGACTGAAATAAGGTTCAAAGGGAGATAAAACAGAATCTATAAACACTCATTAGAAGAAACAACACACTAATTTGAGAATATAACAGAATAAGTAATGAGGAGAACAGGAACCGTAACTTGGTGTCTTAGCCGGGTGTTCTCTACTTGGAAGGCGCTGAACTAGTGACGGAGAACATGCAGTTTCTGTGATTACCTGATATTACTATGCCCGCCAAAATAAAGCAGGGTAGGCAACCTAGCACCTGAGGAAGCCTACATAACCTAATACCTACAGAAGACATGGCTTTGTGAGAGGGGGGTCTGAAAGGCTTTCAACCTTTATTATTTATATTTTCCGAAGATGTTGTCAGCTACTGGTGCACATGTCAGCTACTGGTGCACCTGTCAGCTACTGGTGCACCTGTCAGCTACTGGTGCGTTTACCCTATTAGCAAAGGTAAAAAAAATAAAATCAAAATTAGCTTCAAAATTAGATTTAGAATTCATTCATTGAATACGAGGTAGATACTTGACTTATGATTACATTACATGTCTGGTAATTTGAAATGTGACATTATCAAAGGCATCGTCCATCTTGACTTATGATTACATTACATGTCTGGTAATTTGAAATGTGACATTATCAAAGGCATCGTCCATCTTGACTTATGATTACATTACATGTCTGGTAATTTTAAATGTGACATTATCAAAGGCATCGTCCATCTTGACTTATGATTACATTACATGTCTGGTAATTTGAAATGTGACATTATCAAAGGCATCGTCCATCTTGACTTATGATTACATTACATGTCTGGTAATTTGAAATGTGACATTATCAAAGGCATCGTCCATCTTGACTTATGATTACATTACATGTCTGGTAATTTGAAATGTGACATTATCAAAGGCATCGTCCATCTTGGCCTATGATTACATTACAAGTCTGGTAATTTGCAATGTGACATTATCAAAGGCATCGTCCATCTTGGCCTATGATTACATTACATGTCTGGTAATTTGAAATGTGACATTATCAAAGGCATCGTCCATCTTGACTTATGATTACATTACATGTCTGGTAATTTGAAATGTGACATTATCAAAGGCATCGTCCATCTTGGCCTATGATTACATTACATGTCTGGTAATTTGAAATGTGACATTATCAAAGGCATCGTCCATCTTGATTTATGATTACATTACATGTCTGGTAATTTGAAATGTGACATTATCAAAGGCATCGTCCATCTTGACTTATGGTTGCATTACATGTCTGGTAATTTGAAATGTGACATTATCAAAGTCATCGTCCATCTTGACTTATGGTTGCATTACATGTCTGGTAATTTTAAATGTGACATTATCAAAGGCATCGTCCATCTTGACTTATGATTACATTACATGTCTGGTAATTTGAAATGTGACATTATCAAAGGCATCGTCCATCTTGACTTATGATTACATTACATGTCTGGTAATTTGAAATGTGACATTATCAAAGGCATCGTCCACCTTGACTTATGATTACATTACATGTCTGGTAATTTGAAATGTGACATTATCAAAGGCATCGTCCATCTTGACTTATGATTACATTACATGTCTGGTAATTTTAAATGTGACATTATCAAAGGCATCGTCCATCTTGACTTATGATTACATTACATGTCTGGTAATTTGAAATGTGACATTATCAAAGGCATCGTCCATCTTGAATTATGATTACATTACAAGTCTGGTAATTTGCAATGTGACATTATCAAAGGCATCGTCCATCTTGACTTATGATTACATTACAAGTCTGGTAATTTGAAATGTGACATTATCAAAGGCATCGTCCATCTTGACTTATGATTACATTACATGTCTGGTAATTTGAAATGTGACATTATCAAAGGCATCGTCCATCTTGGCTTATGATTACATTACATGTCTGGTAATTTGAAATGTGACATTATCAAAGGCATCGTCCATCTTGACTTATGATTACATTACATGTCTGGTAATTTGAAATGTGACATTATCAAAGGCATCGTCCATCTTGACTTATGATTACATTACATGTCTGGTAATTTGAAATGTGACATTATCAAAGGCATCGTCCATCTTGACTTATGATTACATTACATGTCTGGTAATTTGAAATGTGACATTATCAAAGGCATCGTCCATCTTGACTTATGATTACATTACATGTCTGGTAATTTTAAATGTGACATTATCAAAGTCATCGTCCATCTTGACTTATGATTACATTATATGTCTGGTAATTTGAAATGTGACATTATCAAAGGCATCGTCCATCTTGACTTATGATTACATTACATGTCTGGTAATTTGAAATGTGACATTATCAAAGGCATCGTCCATCTTGACTTATGATTACATTACATGTCTGGTAATTTGAAATGTGACATTATCAAAGGCATCGTCCATCTTGACTTATGATTACATTACATGTCTGGTAATTTGAAATGTGACATTATCAAAGGCATCGTCCATCTTGACTTATGGTTGCATTACATGTCTGGTAATTTTAAATGTGACATTATCAAAGGCATCGTCCATCTTGACTTATGATTACATTACATGTCTGGTAATTTGAAATGTGACATTATCAAAGGCATCGTCCATCTTGACTTATGATTACATTACATGTCTGGTAATTTGAAATGTGACATTATCAAATTCATCGTCCATCTTGACTTATGATTACATTACATGTCTGGTAATTTGAAATGTGACATTATCAAAGGCATCGTCCATCTTGGCCTATGATTACATTACATGTCTGGTAATTTGAAATGTGACATTATCAAAGGCATCGTCCATCTTGACTTATGGTTGCATTACATGTCTGGTAATTTTAAATGTGACATTATCAAAGGCATCGTCCATCTTGACTTATGATTACATTACATGTCTGGTAATTTGAAATGTGACATTATCAAAGGCATCGTCCATCTTGACTTATGATTACATTACATGTCTGGTAATTTGAAATGTGACATTATCAAAGGCATCGTCCACCTTGACTTATGATTACATTACATGTCTGGTAATTTGAAATGTGACATTATCAAAGGCATCGTCCATCTTGACTTATAATTACATTACAAGTCTGGTAATTTGCAATGTGACATTATCAAAGGCATCGTCCATCTTGACTTATGATTACATTACATGTCTGGTAATTTGAAATGTGACATTATCAAAGGCATCGTCCATCTTGGCTTATGATTACATTACGTGTCTGGTAATTTGAAATGTGACATTATCAAAGGCATCGTCCATCTTGACCTATGATTACATTACATGTCTGGTAATTTGAAATGTGACATTATCAAAGGCATCGTCCATCTTGACTTATGATTACATTATATGTCTGGTAATTTGAAATGTGACATTATCAAAGGCATCGTCCATCTTGGCTTATGATTACATTACGTGTCTGGTAATTTGAAATGTGACATTATCAAAGGCATCGTCCATCTTGGCCTATGATTACATTATATGTCTGGTAATTTGAAATGTGACATTATCAAAGGCATCGTCCATCTTGGCCTATGATTACATTACATGTCTGGTAATTTGAAATGTGACATTATCAAAGGCATCGTCCATCTTGGCTTATGATTACATTACATGTCTGGTAATTTGAAATGTGACATTATCAAAGGCATCGTCCATCTTGACTTATGATTACATTATATGTCTGGTAATTTGAAATGTGACATTATCAAAGGCATCGTCCATCTTGACTTATGATTACATTACATGTCTGGTAATTTGAAATGTGACATTATCAAAGGCATCGTCCATCTTGACTTATGATTACATTACAAGTCTGGTAATTTGAAATGTGACATTATCAAAGGCATCGTCCATCTTGACTTATGATTACATTACATGTCTGGTAATTTGAAATGTGACATTATCAAAGGCATCGTCCATCTTGGCTTATGATTACATTACGTGTCTGGTAATTTGAAATGTGACATTATCAAAGGCATCGTCCATCTTGACTTATGATTACATTATATGTCTGGTAATTTGAAATGTGACATTATCAAAGGCATCGTCCATCTTGACTTATGATTACATTACATGTCTGGTAATTTGAAATGTGACATTATCAAAGGCATCGTCCATCTTGAATTATGATTACATTACATGTCTGGTAATTTGAAATGTGACATTATCAAAGGCATCGTCCATCTTGAATTATGATTACATTACATGTCTGGTAATTTGAAATGTGACATTATCAAAGGCATCGTCCATCTTGAATTATGATTACATTATATGTCTGGTAATTTGAAATGTGACATTATCAAAGGCATCGTCCATCTTGACTTATGATTACATTACATGTCTGGTAATTTGAAATGTGACATTATCAAAGGCATCGTCCATCTTTACTTATGATTACATTACAAGTCTGGTAATTTGAAATGTGACATTATCAAAGGCATCGTCCATCTTGACTTATGATTACATTACATGTCTGGTAATTTGAAATGTGACATTATCAAAGGCATCGTCCATCTTGAATTATGATTACATTATATGTCTGGTAATTTGAAATGTGACATTATCAAAGGCATCGTCCATCTTGACTTATGATTACATTACATGTCTGGTAATTTGAAATGTGACATTATCAAAGGCATCGTCCATCTTGAATTATGATTACATTACATGTCTGGTAATTTGAAATGTGACATTATCAAAGGCATCGTTCATCTTGACTTATGATTACATTACATGTCTGGTAATTTGAAATGTGACATTATCAAAGGCATCGTCCATCTTGAATTATGATTACATTACAAGTCTGGTAATTTGCAATGTGACATTATCAAAGGCATCGTCCATCTTGACTTATGATTATATTACATGTCTGGTAATTTGAAATGTGACATTATCAAAGGCATCTTCCACCTTGACTTATGATTACATTACATGTCTGGTAATTTGAAATGTGACATTATCAAAGGCATCTTCCACCTTGACCTAGGCATCTTCCACCTTGACCTAGGCATCTTCCACCTTGACCTAGGCATCTTCCACCTTGACCTAGGCATCGTCCACCTTGACCTAGGCATCTTCCACCTTGACCTAGGCATCTTCCACCTTGACCTAGGCATCTTCCACCTTGACCTAGGCATCTTCCACCTTGACCTAGGCATCTTCCACCTTGACCTAGGCATCTTCCACCTTGACCTAGGCATCTTCCACCATGACCTAGGCATCTTCCATCTTGACCGAGGCATCTTCCACCTTGACCTAGGCATCTTCCACCTTGACCTAGGCATCTTCCACCTTGACCTAGGCATCTTCCACCTTGACCTAGGCATCTTCCACCTTGAACTAGGCATAGTTTCACCTTGACCTAGGCATCTTCCACCTTGACCTAGGCATCTTCCACCTTGACCTAGGCATCTTCCACCTTGACCTAGGCATCTTCCACCTTGACCTAGGCATCTTCCACCTTGACCTAGGCATCTTCCACCTTGAACTAGGCATAGTTTCACCTTGACCTAGGCATCTTCCACCTTGACCTAGGCATCTTCCACCTTGACCTAGGCATCTTCCACCTTGACCTAGGCATCTTCCACCTTGACCTAGGCATCTTCCACCTTGACCTAGGCATCTTCCACCTTGACCTAGGCATCTTCCATCTTGACCTAGGCATCTTCCACCTTGACCTAGGCATCTTCCACCTTGACCTAGGCATCTTCCACCTTGACCTAGGCATCTTCCACCTTGAACTAGGCATAGTTTCACCTTGACCTAGGCATCTTCCACCTTGACCTAGGCATCTTCCACCTTGACCTAGGCATCTTCCACCTTGACCTAGGCATCTTCCACCTTGACCTAGGCATCGTCCACCTTGACCTAGGCATCTTCCACTTGACCTAGGCATAGTTTCACCTATTAGATACCAACTGAAATTTTTGCCATTTTTTAATCTCACAATTTCACAACTTTTCCGCGGTAGTACGACTCGAAAACAAAATTAGTTTTCTTATTTTACCCACCCTAATAGATTTTTTTCACTTTTTTCCCATAACTCATTCATTCTTTTCACTTTTTTTCTCATCCCTGTAGTGCGGCCATTTATTTACATCGCATATCGCATGTCTTTTGTTTACAATATTTAGTAATTGCATGAAAACATATAATTTTTCAAAAAAATTAAACTCAGTAATTAAAATAAAATTAAATAAAAAAATAGAAATACTTTTTTAGGAAAACTTGGCTATCAGTATTTAATTGTTTGTGCAGGTTAGGCGTAAAGAGTATTGTTATTGTGAATTCTAAGGATTGCAAATAGTTGATCCTGATAATACCTGTTTTTTGTATGATTGGAGATTAAGATTTAAATACGTGAGTATGTTATAACATGGTTTTGTTCCCTACAGATCTTCATGGTGGTTCTGGTAATAGTTCTGCTGACAGAAGCTCTGCCTCAGCCGGAAGCAGATCCAGGTAGAGGAGGATACAACAGGAAGAGATATGGAATCATAGAGGACATCTAAGGATAGAAATATAAGCATAAATCCATAACATGTACTACATAACAATCAGTATAACATAACAATGCTCTTATTATAAATATACATAAGAATTATTAATATTATAGCAATGAGTAAAATATTGTGTTATAATTCTGTATTCCATTTCCCCCACTCCTTCTTCTTTTCATCCCCTCTCCTTCCCTTATTCCTTCTGCATATCTCTGAAGCAGATTCCCTACGAATGTAGCTATTGTGGTAGCACTCATGAATGAAGTCTCAAAATATATCTTCATCGATCCTAACTACTGGATATCGAAAATTCCCGGTCTTCGAGGCTTAACACGGACTGCAGAAGACTATGAGGTATACCCATGTTCAGATAAACACACACACACACACATATATATATATATATATATATATATATATATATATATATATATATATCATAACAGTAAATAGATCGATAATTTTGAGTAGTTGGACCAATTTCAAGATAGTAAAAAGTTTATCAAATAATTATTTAATACCAGCAGGTAAATGAAAACTCAGCCTTCCCACAAAATTTCTTTATTTTGCAATATGCCTTTCAACTCAACTGTACCATCTTCAGGTACTAACAACAAATATAAACATGCATTAATATTCTTGGATTCAAAAATTAGTACATTTTTTTGGCTTAGTAGTAGTGAAATTAGTACATTTTTCGGGCTTATGTACCATTTTTTTAGTCCAATAATATTAATGCATGTTTCTATTTGTTGTTAGCGCCTGATGATGGCACATTTGTCTTGAAAGGCCTAGTGCAAAATAAAGAAATGTTTTGGGAAGACTGAATTTTAATTGCCTTCTGGAATTAAGCAACCCTACTACCGGGAACATAAAAAAAATATTTAATACGCTGTTTGCTATCTAAAAATTCAAATTATAATTTTGCATAATAGTTGCACATATTTTTGGGCATTTTTTAATTTTATTCTTTCATGAGTGCAACCTCTACAGCTACATTCCGTTCTAGAACACAGAGGTACCACCATCTTGACATTCCCCGATATGACCCATCCTTGTAATCTTTGAACTAATTAAAGCCAGCTGTTATACAGATACAGCAAAATATCAGGATTTTACCTCGGAGTAAAGCATCTTGAAGTGAAGTCCCCTTCCAGAGTGACTTAGAAACTTTATATTAACTTAGTCTGGAATTGTAAAGTAACTTCAACTTTGCAACAATGGAATATGAACCTTGACTCGCTAGCTTAAACCTCTTATACGCCTTATCAACTCCATTATCAACTTTTTATATTAACATTATTCTAAATATGTAAACTATATAATTTAGTTAGCTGTGTTTTATCTATTTATTAAAAAATCTTAACGTCCACTTCTAGATAGCAGAGATACTTGACACGGACTATCTATAGGTTACCACCCTTTATTATGCTGAAAACGGCTTACAACCCCGACAGTACAAATCGAATAGATATTTATTTTTAATAATTGCTGTAATATAATTCAAAATATATACAACCAATTTTTTTTTAACATTTACATAGAACGGTATTTTGATTCTTGACTATACGATATACTAGGGAGATAGTGTGGTCAGGGCTATACTCAGCGGCTTGATTCTTCTCCTTCGATAAAACTCATTAAAGGCTGGGTGAGTCTAGGGACAAGATATGATCCTCTACACTATCTGCCCCACACAGGTTAATACAAGTGAAATTTATATTCAAGGACTTCCCCTGCCTGCCAGGATTGTTACATTTTGATGTCGAAGGTAGAAAGGTCTTTCATTCTTAAAATAAAACTGGAGACTATTCAAAAGACACACATATATATATCCGGGGGTCCCAGTATATGTGTCCACCCCCTTTTCCTCCTAGATTTGTTGGAATTTCGAAATGAAACTTGGTAGGTCTTAGTTATGTTGCATGAGGTTTCTTTTGAAGTTGACTTTGTAACATTCTCCAGTTTTTCTCCAGCGCATCTAACTCGTGATTTTCCAATAGCAGCAGATATTTTTTATGACGAATTCTGATAGAAAATTTAATTTTAAGACTAATTTATTCCGAGACATCTTTTGATCCGACGCACCGTTTGCGCGTAAAACGCAAAAAACTGGAACATATCGCCTTTTTGTAGACAAATTCCTATCTATCACTGAAACCAAGCCTTGTACGTAAAAACAACTCAATGTAAACGTTGTAGCCTATTAATTTTCCTTTCAGATGATACCAAGATCAAAGTTGTAGGTTTAATATTTATCGGGGTATTATGAATGAAAACAAAGGCAATTTTTTTTTTTTAGTTTTATGATATAATAATTTCATATGGAAAAATAAATTTAGTCTGTTCTGTTTTATAATAATTTTTATATACTTTTTTCATAAAAAAAATAAGTACTTTTTTTTATTGTTTATTTCAGCTACTTTTTTTTCTATTCATATCGATTTTCTGAATTGTTACTTTTTAAAACTTTTAAGGTATATTTTTCATTCATAATATTCCGTTAAATATTCAATCTACAACTTTGATCTTGGTATCACCTGAAAGAAAAATTAATAGGCTACAACGTTTGTATCGAGGTGTTTTTACGTACAAGGCTTGGTTTCAGTAATAAATAAGAATTTGTCTACAAAAGGGCGATATTTTTCAGTTTTTTGCGTTTTACGCGCAAACGGTGCGTCGGATCAAAAGATATCTCGGAATAAATTAGTCTTAAAATTAAATTTTCTATCAGAATTCGTCATAAAAAATACCTGCTGCTATTGGAAAATCACGAGTTAGATGCGCTGAAGAAAAACTGGAGAATGTTACAAAGTCAACCAAACCTTTAAAAGAAACCTCATGCAACATAACTATGACCTACCAAGTTTCATTTCGAAATTCCAACAACTCTAGGAGGAAAAGGGGGGTGAACCACGCATATACTGGGACACACTGTATATATATATATATATATATATATATATATATATATATATATATATATATATATAATCCTTTGGAAACTACAATACTATCTGTAGAATAACAGTGGAAAACCGAATGATTAAACAGAGAAAGCAAACTAAAAACATAAAAGTAGACGTAAATGATGTAAAGCCTCTGAAACATAGAAAACCTCTGAAAATCGGCCATACCGAAATAACACATACTTGCCATCTATAATGACTTTACACTCCCACCTGCAAACTCTGCCGTAAGGAGGGACAGCATTTCCTGACAGAATTCATGGGACACAACCGGGCAAGAAAACAGAATAACATTTCAGGGAGTTTTGCAGAAATCTTAATGGATAAAGAAACGGCAGTATAAAAACTAGTACAATTTACTAAAAAAAAAATCGGTCTACATGAAGAGATATAACTCAATAGAACTGTCAATGACTGACATGTGTAGAGGCTATATTTAAGAAAAAACTTGAAGAATATTATTAATATCTGGGAAAATAATGTTTGCTTTATTAGCGCGGTTCCTCCCTCCCGTCATAGGGAGGAACCCCGCTTATAAGGTTGATCTCATGAACAATCCAGAAGTGCCGACTAGAAAATTTTGCGTTTCAGAACCCCTAGAGACCGAAAATAACGGTAGTTCAAATTTGTATATATATATATATATATATATATATATATATATATATATATATATATATATATATGTCTGTGCGCTCATTTCCGGCCTCCTAATGGTCCGATTTTGATGAAATTTGGTGCAAAAATCGTTCGTCTAATTTGAAAGGTCAAGTTCGTTAACCAGCGGAATCCGCCAACCGGAACATGGTCTTTGGAGCGAATTTTGCGCGAAAAAATCGTTCTGCTTACTTCATATGCTTGCAAATACTCGTTTTATAGGCTTCTTGGCCTAGGAAAACGAATGAAACCATTTTTAAGGCGATACCTTTTCACCGTTTTCGAGAAAATTGGAAAAGTAGTTGCTGAATAACGTTTTTGGTTTGGGTACTTAGAATCATGGGATTCAGTTGAAACATTTTCTGCATGTTCGAATTACATCAAAACTATTATGTCAAAATTTTGGTTACGTTTGGAGTTGAGGAAGGGTTACAATAAAATATTTTATTAACAGACATGAAAAGTTTTGGTAACTTCGTATACTTTCGTTAATATCCCGAAAACGGTTGACAATCTTGGAAAGCGGAAGGTTACAATTCGAAAGCTTACTAAATGCTCTACAAAAAAGGTTCTGACAAAAGTTTTAATTAGGCGATGTCAATCGGAGAAATTAGTGCTTAAAACTTTAAATTAATTGATTTCGTTTATTCGAACGGTTTTTTTGTCTGCTTTATTCCTTGTTATTTTTTGATTGCTTATAGTTGGATAATGTATTTGACAATAAAACAGGTTAAGTAAAATAACAAAAACAATGTATTGTTAGAAATATAGATTTCCAAGATTCCAAGACCTTGTAACTAGCGGGACCCTTTCTAGTGTTGGCCGACCCTTCCAGGTAAGATCATAAATCAAGACCTTTCAAGACTGGTGGAACCAAAATAATAACTGCTTCTATTTTAATGTTTCCAAGTTAGGCTAGGGATAAGAACGGAACCGCGCTAAGATGATGCAGTTCCTGCGAGTCGGACTTTTTTTATATTAATCTCCCAAGGTGTGATTGTTTGCGTGCTCCAAGGCCGTTATGTAAGAGTGCTCAGAGTTCATGTTGGGATATTCAGCGTTGTGTGAATAATATATTTCTTAATTGTTTAAAGTTAACTGTCAAATTCCACGGTTATTAATTGTTGAATATATAATATTTTCTTCCATTATATGTAAATACAATTGTTTTACCGTCGGAGGATGTTCCTGAACCCACCCGACCTCAAGAAATACTCAAACTACCATTTGTTGCAATTAGAAAGTTGAAATGAACCGTCTTTCTTAGGATAATCTAACAGCTGTTTATTTAGAGAGATTGAAAAACTTTTTAAATTACAGCTGAGGAATGATAAGAATCGTTAAATGATTGAAAATACATTAGCCGTATGATTGTAGGGAATTTCCGTTTAGTTTATCCCTGAGAAATCAGAGTTTAAATAGAGTTGTTACAGTGCCGGTACATACTCAAGGAGATGCGGGTTGGAGGCTCGCTTGTAGCATGTCACAGTTTATACATATATAGACGATATTATCACTGAAACAATCCCTTTTTTCCTCTCTACCATGTTCAAGAAGGATGGTACCTTGTACGTAGCTCGGCGCTTATATGCTACATGTAGACGTGCTTTAAATAGCAATTTATTTTGGCACGAATTGTGTAGGGAACAGCAGGTCATATAGTTTTAGTTTAGTTTTTGTATTTACGTACAGTTTTTGTATTCAAGAATTTAAAAACATTTACAAAATGGAACTTTATTTATAATGGGCAATACTTTTATTGAGCCAATAGAAGAGGTTGTATTTACTAGAATTAGGATTGGCCATTATACGAAATATTAAATTTATAATACTGACTTGACAATAAAACACATACTCACTGACTATATCTAAACATTATATAGGTAATTACTTTTAGCGCGGTATTATGGTACCCTACGGAGGAAGGTAACCCGCTAATATGATTGACCTTATGACGCAATCCGAACATCCAGACTAAAACATTTCTCGTTTCAGAGCCTATAAGTTTTCGGAGCGAAATTCTTGTGAAAAAAATCGTTACGCCTCTTGGCCTAGGAAGACGAATGAAACCATTTATAAGGCGATAGCTTTAACCGTTTCTGAGAAACTCGAATATTAGTTGTTAAATAAAGTTTTTGGTTTGGGTACTTAGAATTATGGGATTTAGTTTAAATATTTTCTGCATGTTGGAAATGTACCTTAACTAAGATGTTTGAAGTTTGGTTACGTTTAGAGTTAAGAAAAGATTAGAATAAAATATTCTATTAATAGACATGAAATGTATTGGGAACTTTGTATATTCTCCTTAACGAGAACGGTTTGGAAATCGTGGTAAGTGGAAGGTGACCATTCGATTTATTAAAATAAACCCTTATTAATTATAATGCAATTAATCTTTGTAATTTGTCGATGAAAATTATTTTTACTTAAAATACAGCTTATTTTTTTTTTTTATTATTATGATGGCGTGTCAACCCGTAAGGTCACTAACGCGCTGTGTGTGGTAATTTTCGTTATAAAAAAATACAGCTTAGTCTATGATGTTAAGAATTTTCATTATAAAAAAATACAGCTTAGTCTATGATGTTAAGAATTTTCATTATAAAAAAATACGGCTTAGTCTATGATGTTAAGAATTTTCATTATAAAAAATACAGCTTAGTCTATGATGTTAAGAATTTTCATTATAAAAAAATACAGCTTAGTCTATGATGTTAAGAATTTTCATTATAAAAAATACAGCTTAGTCTATGATGTTAAGAATTTTCATTATAAAAAAATACAGCTTAGTCTATGATGTTAAGAATTTTCATTATAAAAAATACAGCTTAGTCTATGATGTTAAGAATTTTCATTATAAAAAAATACAGCTTAGTCTATGATGTTAAGAATTTTCATTATAAAAAAATACAGCTTAGTCTATGATGTTAAGAATTTTCATTATAAAAAAATACAGCTTAGTCTATGATGTTAAGAATTTTCATTATAAAAAATACAGCTTAGTCTATGATGTTAAGAATTTTCATTATAAAAAATACAGCTTAGTCTATGATGTTAAGAATTTTCATTATAAAAAATACAGCTTAGTCTATGATGTTAAGAATTTTCATTATAAAAAATACAGCTTAGTCTATGATGTTAAGAATTTTCATTATAAAAAATACAGCTTAGTCTATGATGTTAAGAATTTTCATTATAAAAAATACAGCTTAGTCTATGATGTTAAGAATTTTCATTATAAAAAAAATACAGCGTAGTCTATGATGTTAAGAATTTTCACTGTAAAAAATACAGCTTAGTCTATGATGTTAAGAATTTTCATTATAAAAAATACAGCTTAGTCTATGATGTTAAGAATTTTCACTATAAAAAAAAATACAGCTTAGTCTATGATGTTAAGAATTTTCATTATAAAAAATACAGCTTAGTCTATGATGTTAAGAATTTTCATTATAAAAAATACAGCTTAGTCTATGATGTTAAGAATTTTCATTATAAAAAAAAATACAGCTTAGTCTATGATGTTAAGAATTTTCATTATAAAAAATACAGCTTAGTCTATGATGTTAAGAATTTTCATTATAAAAAATACAGCTTAGTCTATGATGTTAAGAATTTAAAAGCTTTATTTAAATTTGATATTACTAAGCTGATAAATATATTTGTAATTGGCTACTGTATGAATTAATACTTACATTAGCTATTGTTCTAAGAATAATTATTGATTACGTTTATCAATTATTATTTTCACAATTTTAGTATACTTTCAACATAACATAATACATTGTATGATAATTCATAACCAATATTTCATAGAATATGTATAATTACAGAATGTATTATACTAGGTTCCTAGAGCCAACGGCCATAGCCATGTTGAATGCACCGTTTCCCGTAGATCACCGAAGTAAAGCAACGTCGGGCGTGGTCAGCACCTGAATGGGTGACTGTCCACGTGCTGTTGGCATTATAAAAGGGTGGCAACCTGTAGACAGTCTGGCGCTGATAGCCAAATAGTTTTTGCGTCGTTAACAAAAAAATAAATAAAAAAATAAAAAAAAAAACGGCGATCATAAAGTGCTAATGACCTTAGCAGTCGATGCATGAAAAAAAAAATACGTTCCTATAAAAATTGTCTGTATGTGTTTATTGACGATGAAGAAAAACCGTATATAAATAGTACATGACATACAATCATTCTTTAATAATAATATATCTCTCTTATAATAGTGAATGTTATTACGTTTCTTCCAAGGTAAGTTTTAAATTCTAGTCTTGGATACAAATCCAGGGTGGGATTAAGTTTAGGCCGGCCCCTGAAATGAAGGAGAGAAGCAAGCCCGCAGAGCTTCGGAGTTATCCGAGCTGAGGTAGCTACTTTATGAAGGGGCTCTCTCTCCCCTCGACATGGCCTCCTGATCTACAGAGGCAATTTCATTTCTGACCAAAGGCCTTCCTGGCCCGGGACCAAAACCCAGAAGCTCTTTGTCAAACTCTTTATTCTCCTTCATGAATATAAAATTCATACTTTCAGCCTCAGGGGGTTTTCATTTACCCCTTAATCTCATTTACTTTTAACATTCTTGATCAATAATTGGAATATTGATAGGATATTGTAGACTGTTGGGAATTTCGGAGTTTAATAAAAGTAGATTTATTATATAATAATCTATATATATATATATATATATATATATATATATATATAAATCACATGTCTGTCTGTTTGTCCGTTTGTCTGTTTTCTGTTTGTCCATATGTCTGTTTCTTCCTTATACAAATCTACACCGTTTGACAGATTTTGACCAAACTTGGCACACAGGTAGGTCTTGATACGGGAAATCTCCTTGGCTACGTCAAAATAGTCAAAATTTCAAAATATGGTCAAAAGTTTTGTTGAAAAAGAAATTGGCTACACTGAACCATTCAGATTCTGACGGCCATTTTGAATAATGTCTCAAATATATTTGTTCTTGATAATTAGAATAACTCATTGATGACTTTAAATCATTATATAATCATGTAATGCAGTTTATTTCAACAGTCACTGTCTAACTAAGGAGTGCTGGCCTTTCTTTGATAAGAGCTATCTACTTGCAGGCTGTGGTGCTGGCCGCTGTCGGCTGTTTTATGAATTGCTGTGGTGCTGACCTCTGCCGGCTGTTTCAACACATGGATAGACAGATATAAACAAAGTCACACCGTTTGAATGATTGATCCTTATACGGGGAGAGTCAAAGGCAGAAAGTAGGTGTAGCATGGCACACTGGGTAACAGCTAGTATACAGGTAGATCTTGATACGGGGAGAGTCATAGGTAGAAAGTAGGTGTAGCATGGCACACTGGGTAACAGCTAGTATACAGGTAGATCTTGATACGGGGAGAGTCATAGGCAGAAAGTAGGTGTAGCATGGCACACTGGGTAACAGCTAGTATACAGGTAGATCTTGATACGGGGAGAGTCACAGGCAGAAAGTAGGTGTAGCATGGCACACTGGGTAACAGCTAGTATACAGGTAGATCTTGATACGGGGAGAGTCACAGGCAGAAAGTAGGTGTAGCATGGCACACTGGGTAACAGCTAGTATACAGGTAGATCTTGATACGGGGAGAGTCACAGGCAGAAAGTAGGTGTAGCATGGCACACTGGGTAACAGCTAGTATACAGGTAGATCTTGATACGGGGAGAGTCACAGGCAGAAAGTAGGTGTAGCATGGCACACTGGGTAACAGCTAGTATACAGGTAGATCTTGATACGGGGAGAGTCAAAGGCAGAAAGTAGGTGTAGCATGGCACACTGGGTAACAGTTAGTTAGTTATATTTTCCAAAGTTTCAGCTGGAGTTGCAAGTCTTCATCAGGTCTCGGACGAGAGGAAGGAGAGATCTCTGTGGAGGTAGCTACATACCCACACTGAAACTCTGATGAATAAAGTTATTTCTACATTACAAATTTTAGTTTTATTTATGTTCCTAACCGAAACACGCAATCTATTCATTCGGAAACGAAAAACGTAAGTGGTAATACTACCTTGCCTGAACAAAATAAATTTTCTCCTATTTATGAATACCAAATAAATCAATGTTTTTCAATTCCCGTAACGTCAATTTCAGTTTTCCCATAACGTCAATTTCAGTTTTCCCATAACGTCAATTTCAGTTTTCCCATAACTTCAATTTCAGTTTTCCCATAACGTCAATTTCAGTTTTCCCATAACGTCAATTTCAGTTTTCCCATAACGTCAATTTCAGTTTTCCCATAACGTCATATCCCTAGTGTCTTGTAAAATATTTAAACACCCAGTACCAGAAAAACTTATTCTAATTTGATTTATCTTATTTCGCTTGTAAATAAATTTTCCTGCAAACAATAACAAAAAAAAAAAACAATCACAACTTAGCAATTAATATGTTAGGAAAAGAAACACAGAGGAGCGGTTTTTTAGAGAATTTAGTAATGATTCGAATAGTTTCGTTCTACATAACAAGATTTACCGAAGATTCTTGCAATAGTTATGAAAAAATACAAAAATCCCAAATCTATTCCACTACTACTAGAATAGTTTATACTTAAGTACATTGTCTAGATTTGATTTTAATGGTTCCAACTTCCTTGCCAATGTAACTCTAGTATCGAGGCGCTCATAGTAATAGATTCCATTACAAATTATAAGAAAGTTAATCAATAAATGCTTCCATAGAAATTGAATATAATATTTGACTTGGTTTTCCACCAGATCACAACTTCTAGTCGTGAAAGTAGTGCGTTGCGAGACTTGGTTTTCCACCAGATCACAACTTCTAGTCGTGAAAGTAGTGCGTTGCGGACTTGGTTTTCCACCAGATGACAACTTCTTGTCGTGAAAGTAGTGCGTTGCGAGACTTGGTTTTCCACCAGATCACAACTTCTAGTCGTGAAAGTAGTGCCTTGCGAGACTTGGTTTTCCACCAGATCACAACTTCTAGTCGTGAAAGTAGTGCGTTGCGAGACTTGGTTTTCCACCAGATCACTACTTCTAGTCGTGAAAGTAGTGCGTTGCTAGACTTGGTTTTCCACCAGATCACAACTTCTTGTCGTGAAAGTAGTGCGTTGCGAGACTTGGTTTTCCACCAGATCACAACTTCTAGTCGTGAAAGTAGTGCGTTGCTAGACTTGGTTTTCCACCAGATTACAACTTCTTGTCGTGAAAGTAGTGCGTTGCGAGACTTGGATTTCCACCAGATCACAACTTCTAGTCGTGAAAGTAGTGCGTTGCGAGACTTGGTTTTCCACCAGATCACAACTTCTAGTCGTGAAAGTAGTGCGTTGCGAGACTTGGTTTTCCACCAGATCAAAACTTCTTGTCATGAAAGTAGTGCGTTGCGAGACTTGGTTTTCCACCAGACTACAACTTCTAGTCGTGAAAGTAGTGCGTTGCGAGACTTGGTTTTCCACCAGATCACAACTTCTTGTCATGAAAGTAGTGCGTTGCGAGACTTGGTTTTCCACCAGACTACAACTTCTTGTCGTGAAAGTAGTGCGTTGCGAGACTTGGTTTTCCACCAGATGACAACTTCTTGTCGTGAAAGTAGTGCGTTGCGAGACTTGGTTTTCCACCAGATGACAACTTCTAGTCGTGAAAGTAGTGCGTTGCGAGACTTGGTTTTCCACCAGATCACAACTTCTAGTCGTGAAAGTAGTGCGTTGCGGACTTGGTTTTCCACCAAATCACAACTTCTTGTCGTGAAAGTAGTGCGTTGCGGACTTGGTTTTCCAGCAGATCACAACTTCTTGTCGTGAAAGTAGTGCGTTGCGAGACTTGGTTTTCCACCAGATCACAACTTCTTGTCGTGAAAGTAGTGCGTTGCGAGACTTGGTTTTCCAGCAGATCACAACTTCTTGTCGTGAAAGTAGTGCGTTGCGAGACTTGGTTTTCCACCAGATCACAACTTCTTGTCGTGAAAGAAGTGCGTTGCGAGACTTGGTTTTCCACCAGATCACAACTTCTTGTCGTGAAAGTAGTGCGTTGCGAGACTTGGTTTTCCACCAGATCACACCTTCTTGTCGTGAAAGTAGTGCGTTGCGGACTTGGTTTTCCACCAGATCACAACTTCTAGTCGTGAAAGTAGTGCGTTGCGAGACTTGGTTTTCCACCAGATGACAACTTCTTGTCGTGAAAGTAGTGCGTTGCGAGACTTGGTTTTCCACCAGATCACAACTTCTTGTCGTGAAAGTAGTGCGTTGCGAGACTTGGTTTTCCACAAGATCACACCTTCTTGTCGTGAAAGTAGTGCGTTGCGGACTTGGTTTTCCACCAGATCACAACTTCTAGTCGTGAAAGTAGTGCGTTGCGAGACTTGGTTTTCCACCAGATCACGACTTCTAGTCGTGAAAGTAGTGCGTTGCGGACTTGGTTTTCCACCAAATCACAACTTCTTGTCGTGAAAGTAGTGCGTTGCGGACTTGGTTTTCCAGCAGATCACAACTTCTTGTCGTGAAAGTAGTGCGTTGCGAGACTTGGTTTTCCACCAGATCACAACTTCTTGTCGTGAAAGTAGTGCGTTGCGAGACTTGGTTTTCCACCAGATCACAACTTCTTGTCGTGAAAGTAGTGCGTTGCGAGACTTGGTTTTGGACCAGATGACAACTTCTTGTCGTGAAAGTAGTGCGTTGCTAGACTTGGTTTTCCACCAGATCACAACTTCTTGTCGTGAAAGTAGTGCGTTGCGAGACTTGGTTTTCCACCAGATCACAACTTCTTGTCGTGAAAGTAGTGCGTTGCGAGACTTGGTTTTCCACCAGATCACAACTTCTAGTCGTGAAAGTAGTGCGTTGCTAGACTTGGTTTTCCACCAGATTACTACTTCTTGTCGTGAAAGTAGTGCGTTGCGAGACTTGGATTTCCACCAGATCACAACTTCTAGTCGTGAAAGTAGTGCGTTGCGAGACTTGGTTTTCCACCAGATCACAACTTCTAGTCGTGAAAGTAGTGCGTTGCGAGACTTGGTTTTCCACCAGATCACAACTTCTTGTCATGAAAGTAGTGCGTTGCGAGACTTGGTTTTCCACCAGACTACAACTTCTAGTCGTGAAAGTAGTGCGTTGCGAGACTTGGTTTTCCACCAGATCACAACTTCTTGTCATGAAAGTAGTGCGTTGCGAGACTTGGTTTTCCACCAGACTACAACTTCTTGTCGTGAAAGTAGTGCGTTGCGAGACTTGGTTTTCCACCAGATGACAACTTCTTGTCGTGAAAGTAGTGCGTTGCGAGACTTGGTTTTCCACCAGATGACAACTTCTTGTCGTGAAAGTAGTGCGTTGCGAGACTTGGTTTTCCACCAGATCACAACTTCTTGTCGTGAAAGTAGTGCGTTGCGAGACTTGGTTTTCCAGCAGATCACAACTTCCTGTCGTGAAAGTAGTGCGTTGCGAGACTTGGTTTTCCACCAGATGACAACTTCTTGTCGTGAAAGTAGTGCGTTGCGAGACTTGGTTTTCCACCAGATCACAACTTCTTGTCGTGAAAGTAGTGCGTTGCGAGACTTGGTTTTCCACCAGATTACAACTTCTTGTCGTAAAAGTAGTGCGTTGCGAGACTTGGTTTTCCACCAGATCACAACTTCTAGTCGTGAAAGTAGTACGTTGCGAGACTTGGTTTTCCACCAAATCACAACTTCTAGTCGTGAAAGTTGTGCGTTGCGAGACTTGGTTTTCCACCAGATCACAACTTCTTGTCGTGAAAGTAGTGCGTTTCGAGACTTGGTTTTCCACCAGATTACAACTTCTTGTCGTGAAAGTAGTGCGTTGCGAGACTTGGTTTTCCACCAGATCACAACTTCTAGTCGTGAAAGTAGTACGTTGCGAGACTTGGTTTTCCACCAGATCACAACTTCTAGTCGTGAAAGTAGTGCGTTGCGGACTTGGTTTTCCACCAAATCACAACTTCTTGTGGTGAAAGTAGTGCGTTGCGAGACTTGGTTTTCCACCAGATCACAACTTCTTGTCGTGAAAGTAGTGCGTTGCGAGACTTGGTTTTCCAGCAGATCACAACTTCCTGTCGTGAAAGTAGTGCGTTGCGAGACTTGGTTTTCCAGCAGATCACAACTTCCTGTCGTGAAAGTAGTGCGTTGCGAGACTTGGTTTTCCACCAGATCACAACTTCTTGTCGTAAAAGTAGTGCGTTGCGAGACTTGGTTTTCCACCAGATTACAACTTCTTGTCGTAAAAGTAGTGCGTTGCGAGACTTGGTTTTCCACCAGATCACAACTTCTAGTCGTGAAAGTAGTACGTTGCGAGACTTGGTTTTCCACCAAATCACAACTTCTAGTCGTGAAAGTTGTGCGTTGCGAGACTTGGTTTTCCACCAGATCACAACTTCTAGTCGTGAAAGTAGTACGTTGCGAGACTTGGTTTTCCACCAGATCACAACTTCTAGTCGTGAAAGTAGTGCGTTGCGAGACTTGGTTTTCCACCAGATCACAACTTCTAGTCGTGAAAGTAGTACGTTGCGAGACTTGGTTTTCCACCAGATCACAACTTCTAGTCGTGAAAGTAGTGCGTTGCGAGACTTGGTTTTCCACCAGATCACACCTTCTTGTCGTGAAAGTAGTGCGTTGCGGACTTGGTTTTCCACCAGATCACAACTTCTAGTCGTGAAAGTAGTGCGTTGCGGACTTGGTTTTCCACCAAATCACAACTTCTTGTCGTGAAAGTAGTGCGTTGCGAGACTTGGTTTTCCACCAGATCACAACTTCTAGTCGTGAAAGTAGTGCGTTGCGAGACTTGGTTTTCCACCAGATCACAACTTCTAGTCGTGAAAGTAGTGCGTTGCGAGACTTGGTTTTCCACCAGATCACAACTTCTTGTCGTGAAAGTAGTGCGTTGCGAGACTTGGTTTTCCACCAGATCACAACTTCTAGTCGTGAAAGTAGTGCGTTGCGGACTTGGTTTTCCACCAGATGACAACTTCTTGTCGTGAAAGTAGTGCGTTGCGAGACTTGGTTTTCCACCAGATCACAACTTCTAGTCGTGAAAGTAGTGCCTTGCGAGACTTGGTTTTCCACCAGATCACAACTTCTAGTCGTGAAAGTAGTGCGTTGCGAGACTTGGTTTTCCACCAGATCACTACTTCTAGTCGTGAAAGTAGTGCGTTGCTAGACTTGGTTTTCCACCAGATCACAACTTCTTGTCGTGAAAGTAGTGCGTTGCGAGACTTGGTTTTCCACCAGATCACAACTTCTAGTCGTGAAAGTAGTGCGTTGCTAGACTTGGTTTTCCACCAGATTACAACTTCTTGTCGTGAAAGTAGTGCGTTGCGAGACTTGGATTTCCACCAGATCACAACTTCTAGTCGTGAAAGTAGTGCGTTGCGAGACTTGGTTTTCCACCAGATCACAACTTCTAGTCGTGAAAGTAGTGCGTTGCGAGACTTGGTTTTCCACCAGATCAAAACTTCTTGTCATGAAAGTAGTGCGTTGCGAGACTTGGTTTTCCACCAGACTACAACTTCTAGTCGTGAAAGTAGTGCGTTGCGAGACTTGGTTTTCCACCAGATCACAACTTCTTGTCATGAAAGTAGTGCGTTGCGAGACTTGGTTTTCCACCAGACTACAACTTCTTGTCGTGAAAGTAGTGCGTTGCGAGACTTGGTTTTCCACCAGATGACAACTTCTTGTCGTGAAAGTAGTGCGTTGCGAGACTTGGTTTTCCACCAGATGACAACTTCTAGTCGTGAAAGTAGTGCGTTGCGAGACTTGGTTTTCCAGCAGATCACAACTTCTTGTCGTGAAAGTAGTGCGTTGCGAGACTTGGTTTTCCACCAGATCACAACTTCTTGTCGTGAAAGAAGTGCGTTGCGAGACTTGGTTTTCCACCAGATCACAACTTCTTGTCGTGAAAGTAGTGCGTTGCGAGACTTGGTTTTCCACCAGATCACACCTTCTTGTCGTGAAAGTAGTGCGTTGCGGACTTGGTTTTCCACCAGATCACAACTTCTAGTCGTGAAAGTAGTGCGTTGCGAGACTTGGTTTTCCACCAGATGACAACTTCTTGTCGTGAAAGTAGTGCGTTGCGAGACTTGGTTTTCCACCAGATCACAACTTCTTGTCGTGAAAGTAGTGCGTTGCGAGACTTGGTTTTCCACAAGATCACACCTTCTTGTCGTGAAAGTAGTGCGTTGCGGACTTGGTTTTCCACCAGATCACAACTTCTAGTCGTGAAAGTAGTGCGTTGCGAGACTTGGTTTTCCACCAGATCACGACTTCTAGTCGTGAAAGTAGTGCGTTGCGGACTTGGTTTTCCACCAAATCACAACTTCTTGTCGTGAAAGTAGTGCGTTGCGGACTTGGTTTTCCAGCAGATCACAACTTCTTGTCGTGAAAGTAGTGCGTTGCGAGACTTGGTTTTCCACCAGATCACAACTTCTTGTCGTGAAAGTAGTGCGTTGCGAGACTTGGTTTTCCACCAGATCACAACTTCTTGTCGTGAAAGTAGTGCGTTGCGAGACTTGGTTTTGGACCAGATGACAACTTCTTGTCGTGAAAGTAGTGCGTTGCTAGACTTGGTTTTCCACCAGATCACAACTTCTTGTCGTGAAAGTAGTGCGTTGCGAGACTTGGTTTTCCACCAGATCACAACTTCTTGTCGTGAAAGTAGTGCGTTGCGAGACTTGGTTTTCCACCAGATCACAACTTCTAGTCGTGAAAGTAGTGCGTTGCTAGACTTGGTTTTCCACCAGATTACTACTTCTTGTCGTGAAAGTAGTGCGTTGCGAGACTTGGATTTCCACCAGATCACAACTTCTAGTCGTGAAAGTAGTGCGTTGCGAGACTTGGTTTTCCACCAGATCACAACTTCTAGTCGTGAAAGTAGTGCGTTGCGAGACTTGGTTTTCCACCAGATCACAACTTCTTGTCATGAAAGTAGTGCGTTGCGAGACTTGGTTTTCCACCAGACTACAACTTCTAGTCGTGAAAGTAGTGCGTTGCGAGACTTGGTTTTCCACCAGATCACAACTTCTTGTCATGAAAGTAGTGCGTTGCGAGACTTGGTTTTCCACCAGACTACAACTTCTTGTCGTGAAAGTAGTGCGTTGCGAGACTTGGTTTTCCACCAGATGACAACTTCTTGTCGTGAAAGTAGTGCGTTGCGAGACTTGGTTTTCCACCAGATGACAACTTCTAGTCGTGAAAGTAGTGCGTTGCGAGACTTGGTTTTCCACCAGATCACAACTTCTAGTCGTGAAAGTAGTGCGTAGCGGACTTGGTTTTCCACCAAATCACAACTTCTTGTCGTGAAAGTAGTGCGTTGCGGACTTGGTTTTCCAGCAGATCACAACTTCTTGTCGTGAAAGTAGTGCGTTGCGAGACTTGGTTTTCCACCAGATCACAACTTCTTGTCGTGAAAGTAGTGCGTTGCGAGACTTGGTTTTCCAGCAGATCACAACTTCCTGTCGTGAAAGTAGTGCGTTGCGAGACTTGGTTTTCCACCAGATGACAACTTCTTGTCGTGAAAGTAGTGCGTTGCGAGACTTGGTTTTCCACCAGATCACAACTTCTTGTCGTGAAAGTAGTGCGTTGCGAGACTTGGTTTTCCACCAGATCACACCTTCTTGTCGTGAAAGTAGTGCGTTGCGGACTTGGTTTTCCACCAGATCACAACTTCTAGTCGTGAAAGTAGTGCGTTGCGAGACTTGGTTTTCCACCAGATCACGACTTCTTGTCGTGAAAGTAGTGCGTTGCGAGACTTGGTTTTGCACCAGATGACAACTTCTTGTCGTGAAAGTAGTGCGTTGCTAGACTTGGTTTTCCACCAGATCACAACTTCTTGTCGTGAAAGTAGTGCGTTGCGAGACTTGGTTTTCCACCAGATCACAACTTCTAGTCGTGAAAGTAGTGCGTTGCGAGACTTGGTTTTCCACCAGATGACAACTTCTTGTCGTGAAAGTAGTGCGTTGCGAGACTTGGTTTTCCACCAGATGACAACTTCTAGTCGTGAAAGTAGTGCGTTGCGAGACTTGGTTTTCCACCAGATCACAACTTCTAGTCGTGAAAGTAGTGCGTTGCGGACTTGGTTTTCCACCAAATCACAACTTCTTGTCGTGAAAGTAGTGCGTTGCGAGACTTGGTTTTCCACCAGATCACAACTTCTAGTCGTGAAAGTAGTGCGTTGCGAGACTTGGTTTTCCACCAGATCACAACTTCTAGTCGTGAAAGTAGTGCGTTGCGAGACTTGGTTTTACACCAGATCACAACTTCTTGTCGTGAAAGTAGTGCGTTGCGAGCCTTGGTTTTCCACCAGATCACAACTTCTAGTCGTGAAAGTAGTGCGTTGCGAGACTTGGTTTTCCACCAGATCAGAACTTCTAGTCGTGAAAGTAGTGCGTTGCGAGACTTGGTTTTCCACCAGATCACAACTTCTTGTCGTGAAAGTAGTGCGTTGCGAGACTTGGTTTTCCACCAGATCACAACTTCTTGTCGTGAAAGTAGTGCGTTGCGAGACTTGGTTTTCCACCAGATCACAACTTCTTGTCGTGAAAGTAGTGCGTTGCGAGACTTGGTTTTCCACCAGATTACAACTTCTTGTCGTGAAAGTAGTGCGTTGCGAGACTTGGTTTTCCACCAGATCACAACTTCTAGTCGTGAAAGTAGTACGTTGCGAGACTTGGTTTTCCACCAAATCACAACTTCTAGTCGTGAAAGTAGTGCGTTGCGAGACTTGGTTTTCCACCAGATCACAACTTCTAGTCGTGAAAGTAGTACGTTGCGAGACTTGGTTTTCCACCAGATCACAACTTCTAGTCGTGAAAGTAGTGCGTTGCGAGACTTGGTTTTCCACCAGATCACACCTTCTTGTCGTGAAAGTAGTGCGTTGCGGACTTGGTTTTCCACCAGATCACAACTTCTAGTCGTGAAAGTAGTGCGTTGCGAGACTTGGTTTTCCACCAGATCACGACTTCTAGTCGTGAAAGTAGTGCGTTGCGGACTTGGTTTTCCACCAAATCACAACTTCTTGTCGTGAAAGTAGTGCGTTGCTAGACTTGGTTTTCCACCAGATCACAACTTCTTGTCGTGAAAGTAGTGCGTTGCGAGACTTGGTTTTCCACCAGATCACAACTTCTTGTCGTGAAAGTAGTGCGTTGCGAGACTTGGTTTTCCACCAGATCACAACTTCTAGTCGTGAAAGTAGTGCGTTGCTAGACTTGGTTTTCCACCAGATTACTACTTCTTGTCGTGAAAGTAGTGCGTTGCGAGACTTGGATTTCCACCAGATCACAACTTCTAGTCGTGAAAGTAGTGCGTTGCGAGACTTGGTTTTCCACCAGATCACAACTTCTAGTCGTGAAAGTAGTGCGTTGCGAGACTTGGTTTTCCACCAGATCACAACTTCTTGTCATGAAAGTAGTGCGTTGCGAGACTTGGTTTTCCACCAGACTACAACTTCTAGTCGTGAAAGTAGTGCGTTGCGAGACTTGGTTTTCCACCAGATCACAACTTCTTGTCATGAAAGTAGTGCGTTGCGAGACATCGCATATCGCATGTCTTTTGTTTACAATATTTAGTAATTGCATGAAAACATATAATTTTTCAAAAAAATTAAACTCAGTAATTAAAATAAAATTAAATAAAAAAATAGAAATACTTTTTTAGGAAAACTTGGCTATCAGTATTTAATTGTTTGTGCAGGTTAGGCGTAAAGAGTATTGTTATTGTGAATTCTAAGGATTGCAAATAGTTGATCCTGATAATACCTGTTTTTTGTATGATTGGAGATTAAGATTTAAATACGTGAGTATGTTATAACATGGTTTTGTTCCCTACAGATCTTCATGGTGGTTCTGGTAATAGTTCTGCTGACAGAAGCTCTGCCTCAGCCGGAAGCAGATCCAGGTAGAGGAGGATACAACAGGAAGAGATATGGAATCATAGAGGACATCTAAGGATAGAAATATAAGCATAAATCCATAACATGTACTACATAACAATCAGTATAACATAACAATGCTCTTATTATAAATATACATAAGAATTATTAATATTATAGCAATGAGTAAAATATTGTGTTATAATTCTGTATTCCATTTCCCCCACTCCTTCTTCTTTTCATCCCCTCTCCTTCCCTTATTCCTTCTGCATATCTCTGAAGCAGATTCCCTACGAATGTAGCTATTGTGGTAGCACTCATGAATGAAGTCTCAAAATATATCTTCATCGATCCTAACTACTGGATATCGAAAATTCCCGGTCTTCGAGGCTTAACACGGACTGCAGAAGACTATGAGGTATACCCATGTTCAGATAAACACACACACACACACATATATATATATATATATATATATATATATATATATATATATATATATATCATAACAGTAAATAGATCGATAATTTTGAGTAGTTGGACCAATTTCAAGATAGTAAAAAGTTTATCAAATAATTATTTAATACCAGCAGGTAAATGAAAACTCAGCCTTCCCACAAAATTTCTTTATTTTGCAATATGCCTTTCAACTCAACTGTACCATCTTCAGGTACTAACAACAAATATAAACATGCATTAATATTCTTGGATTCAAAAATTAGTACATTTTTTTGGCTTAGTAGTAGTGAAATTAGTACATTTTTCGGGCTTATGTACCATTTTTTTAGTCCAATAATATTAATGCATGTTTCTATTTGTTGTTAGCGCCTGATGATGGCACATTTGTCTTGAAAGGCCTAGTGCAAAATAAAGAAATGTTTTGGGAAGACTGAATTTTAATTGCCTTCTGGAATTAAGCAACCCTACTACCGGGAACATAAAAAAAATATTTAATACGCTGTTTGCTATCTAAAAATTCAAATTATAATTTTGCATAATAGTTGCACATATTTTTGGGCATTTTTTAATTTTATTCTTTCATGAGTGCAACCTCTACAGCTACATTCCGTTCTAGAACACAGAGGTACCACCATCTTGACATTCCCCGATATGACCCATCCTTGTAATCTTTGAACTAATTAAAGCCAGCTGTTATACAGATACAGCAAAATATCAGGATTTTACCTCGGAGTAAAGCATCTTGAAGTGAAGTCCCCTTCCAGAGTGACTTAGAAACTTTATATTAACTTAGTCTGGAATTGTAAAGTAACTTCAACTTTGCAACAATGGAATATGAACCTTGACTCGCTAGCTTAAACCTCTTATACGCCTTATCAACTCCATTATCAACTTTTTATATTAACATTATTCTAAATATGTAAACTATATAATTTAGTTAGCTGTGTTTTATCTATTTATTAAAAAATCTTAACGTCCACTTCTAGATAGCAGAGATACTTGACACGGACTATCTATAGGTTACCACCCTTTATTATGCTGAAAACGGCTTACAACCCCGACAGTACAAATCGAATAGATATTTATTTTTAATAATTGCTGTAATATAATTCAAAATATATACAACCAATTTTTTTTTAACATTTACATAGAACGGTATTTTGATTCTTGACTATACGATATACTAGGGAGATAGTGTGGTCAGGGCTATACTCAGCGGCTTGATTCTTCTCCTTCGATAAAACTCATTAAAGGCTGGGTGAGTCTAGGGACAAGATATGATCCTCTACACTATCTGCCCCACACAGGTTAATACAAGTGAAATTTATATTCAAGGACTTCCCCTGCCTGCCAGGATTGTTACATTTTGATGTCGAAGGTAGAAAGGTCTTTCATTCTTAAAATAAAACTGGAGACTATTCAAAAGACACACATATATATATCCGGGGGTCCCAGTATATGTGTCCACCCCCTTTTCCTCCTAGATTTGTTGGAATTTCGAAATGAAACTTGGTAGGTCTTAGTTATGTTGCATGAGGTTTCTTTTGAAGTTGACTTTGTAACATTCTCCAGTTTTTCTCCAGCGCATCTAACTCGTGATTTTCCAATAGCAGCAGATATTTTTTATGACGAATTCTGATAGAAAATTTAATTTTAAGACTAATTTATTCCGAGACATCTTTTGATCCGACGCACCGTTTGCGCGTAAAACGCAAAAAACTGGAACATATCGCCTTTTTGTAGACAAATTCCTATCTATCACTGAAACCAAGCCTTGTACGTAAAAACAACTCAATGTAAACGTTGTAGCCTATTAATTTTCCTTTCAGATGATACCAAGATCAAAGTTGTAGGTTTAATATTTATCGGGGTATTATGAATGAAAACAAAGGCAATTTTTTTTTTTTAGTTTTATGATATAATAATTTCATATGGAAAAATAAATTTAGTCTGTTCTGTTTTATAATAATTTTTATATACTTTTTTCATAAAAAAAATAAGTACTTTTTTTTATTGTTTATTTCAGCTACTTTTTTTTCTATTCATATCGATTTTCTGAATTGTTACTTTTTAAAACTTTTAAGGTATATTTTTCATTCATAATATTCCGTTAAATATTCAATCTACAACTTTGATCTTGGTATCACCTGAAAGAAAAATTAATAGGCTACAACGTTTGTATCGAGGTGTTTTTACGTACAAGGCTTGGTTTCAGTAATAAATAAGAATTTGTCTACAAAAGGGCGATATTTTTCAGTTTTTTGCGTTTTACGCGCAAACGGTGCGTCGGATCAAAAGATATCTCGGAATAAATTAGTCTTAAAATTAAATTTTCTATCAGAATTCGTCATAAAAAATACCTGCTGCTATTGGAAAATCACGAGTTAGATGCGCTGAAGAAAAACTGGAGAATGTTACAAAGTCAACCAAACCTTTAAAAGAAACCTCATGCAACATAACTATGACCTACCAAGTTTCATTTCGAAATTCCAACAACTCTAGGAGGAAAAGGGGGGTGAACCACGCATATACTGGGACACACTGTATATATATATATATATATATATATATATATATATATATATATATATATATATATAATCCTTTGGAAACTACAATACTATCTGTAGAATAACAGTGGAAAACCGAATGATTAAACAGAGAAAGCAAACTAAAAACATAAAAGTAGACGTAAATGATGTAAAGCCTCTGAAACATAGAAAACCTCTGAAAATCGGCCATACCGAAATAACACATACTTGCCATCTATAATGACTTTACACTCCCACCTGCAAACTCTGCCGTAAGGAGGGACAGCATTTCCTGACAGAATTCATGGGACACAACCGGGCAAGAAAACAGAATAACATTTCAGGGAGTTTTGCAGAAATCTTAATGGATAAAGAAACGGCAGTATAAAAACTAGTACAATTTACTAAAAAAAAAATCGGTCTACATGAAGAGATATAACTCAATAGAACTGTCAATGACTGACATGTGTAGAGGCTATATTTAAGAAAAAACTTGAAGAATATTATTAATATCTGGGAAAATAATGTTTGCTTTATTAGCGCGGTTCCTCCCTCCCGTCATAGGGAGGAACCCCGCTTATAAGGTTGATCTCATGAACAATCCAGAAGTGCCGACTAGAAAATTTTGCGTTTCAGAACCCCTAGAGACCGAAAATAACGGTAGTTCAAATTTGTATATATATATATATATATATATATATATATATATATATATATATATATATATATGTCTGTGCGCTCATTTCCGGCCTCCTAATGGTCCGATTTTGATGAAATTTGGTGCAAAAATCGTTCGTCTAATTTGAAAGGTCAAGTTCGTTAACCAGCGGAATCCGCCAACCGGAACATGGTCTTTGGAGCGAATTTTGCGCGAAAAAATCGTTCTGCTTACTTCATATGCTTGCAAATACTCGTTTTATAGGCTTCTTGGCCTAGGAAAACGAATGAAACCATTTTTAAGGCGATACCTTTTCACCGTTTTCGAGAAAATTGGAAAAGTAGTTGCTGAATAACGTTTTTGGTTTGGGTACTTAGAATCATGGGATTCAGTTGAAACATTTTCTGCATGTTCGAATTACATCAAAACTATTATGTCAAAATTTTGGTTACGTTTGGAGTTGAGGAAGGGTTACAATAAAATATTTTATTAACAGACATGAAAAGTTTTGGTAACTTCGTATACTTTCGTTAATATCCCGAAAACGGTTGACAATCTTGGAAAGCGGAAGGTTACAATTCGAAAGCTTACTAAATGCTCTACAAAAAAGGTTCTGACAAAAGTTTTAATTAGGCGATGTCAATCGGAGAAATTAGTGCTTAAAACTTTAAATTAATTGATTTCGTTTATTCGAACGGTTTTTTTGTCTGCTTTATTCCTTGTTATTTTTTGATTGCTTATAGTTGGATAATGTATTTGACAATAAAACAGGTTAAGTAAAATAACAAAAACAATGTATTGTTAGAAATATAGATTTCCAAGATTCCAAGACCTTGTAACTAGCGGGACCCTTTCTAGTGTTGGCCGACCCTTCCAGGTAAGATCATAAATCAAGACCTTTCAAGACTGGTGGAACCAAAATAATAACTGCTTCTATTTTAATGTTTCCAAGTTAGGCTAGGGATAAGAACGGAACCGCGCTAAGATGATGCAGTTCCTGCGAGTCGGACTTTTTTTATATTAATCTCCCAAGGTGTGATTGTTTGCGTGCTCCAAGGCCGTTATGTAAGAGTGCTCAGAGTTCATGTTGGGATATTCAGCGTTGTGTGAATAATATATTTCTTAATTGTTTAAAGTTAACTGTCAAATTCCACGGTTATTAATTGTTGAATATATAATATTTTCTTCCATTATATGTAAATACAATTGTTTTACCGTCGGAGGATGTTCCTGAACCCACCCGACCTCAAGAAATACTCAAACTACCATTTGTTGCAATTAGAAAGTTGAAATGAACCGTCTTTCTTAGGATAATCTAACAGCTGTTTATTTAGAGAGATTGAAAAACTTTTTAAATTACAGCTGAGGAATGATAAGAATCGTTAAATGATTGAAAATACATTAGCCGTATGATTGTAGGGAATTTCCGTTTAGTTTATCCCTGAGAAATCAGAGTTTAAATAGAGTTGTTACAGTGCCGGTACATACTCAAGGAGATGCGGGTTGGAGGCTCGCTTGTAGCATGTCACAGTTTATACATATATAGACGATATTATCACTGAAACAATCCCTTTTTTCCTCTCTACCATGTTCAAGAAGGATGGTACCTTGTACGTAGCTCGGCGCTTATATGCTACATGTAGACGTGCTTTAAATAGCAATTTATTTTGGCACGAATTGTGTAGGGAACAGCAGGTCATATAGTTTTAGTTTAGTTTTTGTATTTACGTACAGTTTTTGTATTCAAGAATTTAAAAACATTTACAAAATGGAACTTTATTTATAATGGGCAATACTTTTATTGAGCCAATAGAAGAGGTTGTATTTACTAGAATTAGGATTGGCCATTATACGAAATATTAAATTTATAATACTGACTTGACAATAAAACACATACTCACTGACTATATCTAAACATTATATAGGTAATTACTTTTAGCGCGGTATTATGGTACCCTACGGAGGAAGGTAACCCGCTAATATGATTGACCTTATGACGCAATCCGAACATCCAGACTAAAACATTTCTCGTTTCAGAGCCTATAAGTTTTCGGAGCGAAATTCTTGTGAAAAAAATCGTTACGCCTCTTGGCCTAGGAAGACGAATGAAACCATTTATAAGGCGATAGCTTTAACCGTTTCTGAGAAACTCGAATATTAGTTGTTAAATAAAGTTTTTGGTTTGGGTACTTAGAATTATGGGATTTAGTTTAAATATTTTCTGCATGTTGGAAATGTACCTTAACTAAGATGTTTGAAGTTTGGTTACGTTTAGAGTTAAGAAAAGATTAGAATAAAATATTCTATTAATAGACATGAAATGTATTGGGAACTTTGTATATTCTCCTTAACGAGAACGGTTTGGAAATCGTGGTAAGTGGAAGGTGACCATTCGATTTATTAAAATAAACCCTTATTAATTATAATGCAATTAATCTTTGTAATTTGTCGATGAAAATTATTTTTACTTAAAATACAGCTTATTTTTTTTTTTTATTATTATGATGGCGTGTCAACCCGTAAGGTCACTAACGCGCTGTGTGTGGTAATTTTCGTTATAAAAAAATACAGCTTAGTCTATGATGTTAAGAATTTTCATTATAAAAAAATACAGCTTAGTCTATGATGTTAAGAATTTTCATTATAAAAAAATACGGCTTAGTCTATGATGTTAAGAATTTTCATTATAAAAAATACAGCTTAGTCTATGATGTTAAGAATTTTCATTATAAAAAAATACAGCTTAGTCTATGATGTTAAGAATTTTCATTATAAAAAATACAGCTTAGTCTATGATGTTAAGAATTTTCATTATAAAAAAATACAGCTTAGTCTATGATGTTAAGAATTTTCATTATAAAAAATACAGCTTAGTCTATGATGTTAAGAATTTTCATTATAAAAAAATACAGCTTAGTCTATGATGTTAAGAATTTTCATTATAAAAAAATACAGCTTAGTCTATGATGTTAAGAATTTTCATTATAAAAAAATACAGCTTAGTCTATGATGTTAAGAATTTTCATTATAAAAAATACAGCTTAGTCTATGATGTTAAGAATTTTCATTATAAAAAATACAGCTTAGTCTATGATGTTAAGAATTTTCATTATAAAAAATACAGCTTAGTCTATGATGTTAAGAATTTTCATTATAAAAAATACAGCTTAGTCTATGATGTTAAGAATTTTCATTATAAAAAATACAGCTTAGTCTATGATGTTAAGAATTTTCATTATAAAAAATACAGCTTAGTCTATGATGTTAAGAATTTTCATTATAAAAAAAATACAGCGTAGTCTATGATGTTAAGAATTTTCACTGTAAAAAATACAGCTTAGTCTATGATGTTAAGAATTTTCATTATAAAAAATACAGCTTAGTCTATGATGTTAAGAATTTTCACTATAAAAAAAAATACAGCTTAGTCTATGATGTTAAGAATTTTCATTATAAAAAATACAGCTTAGTCTATGATGTTAAGAATTTTCATTATAAAAAATACAGCTTAGTCTATGATGTTAAGAATTTTCATTATAAAAAAAAATACAGCTTAGTCTATGATGTTAAGAATTTTCATTATAAAAAATACAGCTTAGTCTATGATGTTAAGAATTTTCATTATAAAAAATACAGCTTAGTCTATGATGTTAAGAATTTAAAAGCTTTATTTAAATTTGATATTACTAAGCTGATAAATATATTTGTAATTGGCTACTGTATGAATTAATACTTACATTAGCTATTGTTCTAAGAATAATTATTGATTACGTTTATCAATTATTATTTTCACAATTTTAGTATACTTTCAACATAACATAATACATTGTATGATAATTCATAACCAATATTTCATAGAATATGTATAATTACAGAATGTATTATACTAGGTTCCTAGAGCCAACGGCCATAGCCATGTTGAATGCACCGTTTCCCGTAGATCACCGAAGTAAAGCAACGTCGGGCGTGGTCAGCACCTGAATGGGTGACTGTCCACGTGCTGTTGGCATTATAAAAGGGTGGCAACCTGTAGACAGTCTGGCGCTGATAGCCAAATAGTTTTTGCGTCGTTAACAAAAAAATAAATAAAAAAATAAAAAAAAAAACGGCGATCATAAAGTGCTAATGACCTTAGCAGTCGATGCATGAAAAAAAAAATACGTTCCTATAAAAATTGTCTGTATGTGTTTATTGACGATGAAGAAAAACCGTATATAAATAGTACATGACATACAATCATTCTTTAATAATAATATATCTCTCTTATAATAGTGAATGTTATTACGTTTCTTCCAAGGTAAGTTTTAAATTCTAGTCTTGGATACAAATCCAGGGTGGGATTAAGTTTAGGCCGGCCCCTGAAATGAAGGAGAGAAGCAAGCCCGCAGAGCTTCGGAGTTATCCGAGCTGAGGTAGCTACTTTATGAAGGGGCTCTCTCTCCCCTCGACATGGCCTCCTGATCTACAGAGGCAATTTCATTTCTGACCAAAGGCCTTCCTGGCCCGGGACCAAAACCCAGAAGCTCTTTGTCAAACTCTTTATTCTCCTTCATGAATATAAAATTCATACTTTCAGCCTCAGGGGGTTTTCATTTACCCCTTAATCTCATTTACTTTTAACATTCTTGATCAATAATTGGAATATTGATAGGATATTGTAGACTGTTGGGAATTTCGGAGTTTAATAAAAGTAGATTTATTATATAATAATCTATATATATATATATATATATATATATATATATATATAAATCACATGTCTGTCTGTTTGTCCGTTTGTCTGTTTTCTGTTTGTCCATATGTCTGTTTCTTCCTTATACAAATCTACACCGTTTGACAGATTTTGACCAAACTTGGCACACAGGTAGGTCTTGATACGGGAAATCTCCTTGGCTACGTCAAAATAGTCAAAATTTCAAAATATGGTCAAAAGTTTTGTTGAAAAAGAAATTGGCTACACTGAACCATTCAGATTCTGACGGCCATTTTGAATAATGTCTCAAATATATTTGTTCTTGATAATTAGAATAACTCATTGATGACTTTAAATCATTATATAATCATGTAATGCAGTTTATTTCAACAGTCACTGTCTAACTAAGGAGTGCTGGCCTTTCTTTGATAAGAGCTATCTACTTGCAGGCTGTGGTGCTGGCCGCTGTCGGCTGTTTTATGAATTGCTGTGGTGCTGACCTCTGCCGGCTGTTTCAACACATGGATAGACAGATATAAACAAAGTCACACCGTTTGAATGATTGATCCTTATACGGGGAGAGTCAAAGGCAGAAAGTAGGTGTAGCATGGCACACTGGGTAACAGCTAGTATACAGGTAGATCTTGATACGGGGAGAGTCATAGGTAGAAAGTAGGTGTAGCATGGCACACTGGGTAACAGCTAGTATACAGGTAGATCTTGATACGGGGAGAGTCATAGGCAGAAAGTAGGTGTAGCATGGCACACTGGGTAACAGCTAGTATACAGGTAGATCTTGATACGGGGAGAGTCACAGGCAGAAAGTAGGTGTAGCATGGCACACTGGGTAACAGCTAGTATACAGGTAGATCTTGATACGGGGAGAGTCACAGGCAGAAAGTAGGTGTAGCATGGCACACTGGGTAACAGCTAGTATACAGGTAGATCTTGATACGGGGAGAGTCACAGGCAGAAAGTAGGTGTAGCATGGCACACTGGGTAACAGCTAGTATACAGGTAGATCTTGATACGGGGAGAGTCACAGGCAGAAAGTAGGTGTAGCATGGCACACTGGGTAACAGCTAGTATACAGGTAGATCTTGATACGGGGAGAGTCAAAGGCAGAAAGTAGGTGTAGCATGGCACACTGGGTAACAGTTAGTTAGTTATATTTTCCAAAGTTTCAGCTGGAGTTGCAAGTCTTCATCAGGTCTCGGACGAGAGGAAGGAGAGATCTCTGTGGAGGTAGCTACATACCCACACTGAAACTCTGATGAATAAAGTTATTTCTACATTACAAATTTTAGTTTTATTTATGTTCCTAACCGAAACACGCAATCTATTCATTCGGAAACGAAAAACGTAAGTGGTAATACTACCTTGCCTGAACAAAATAAATTTTCTCCTATTTATGAATACCAAATAAATCAATGTTTTTCAATTCCCGTAACGTCAATTTCAGTTTTCCCATAACGTCAATTTCAGTTTTCCCATAACGTCAATTTCAGTTTTCCCATAACTTCAATTTCAGTTTTCCCATAACGTCAATTTCAGTTTTCCCATAACGTCAATTTCAGTTTTCCCATAACGTCAATTTCAGTTTTCCCATAACGTCATATCCCTAGTGTCTTGTAAAATATTTAAACACCCAGTACCAGAAAAACTTATTCTAATTTGATTTATCTTATTTCGCTTGTAAATAAATTTTCCTGCAAACAATAACAAAAAAAAAAAACAATCACAACTTAGCAATTAATATGTTAGGAAAAGAAACACAGAGGAGCGGTTTTTTAGAGAATTTAGTAATGATTCGAATAGTTTCGTTCTACATAACAAGATTTACCGAAGATTCTTGCAATAGTTATGAAAAAATACAAAAATCCCAAATCTATTCCACTACTACTAGAATAGTTTATACTTAAGTACATTGTCTAGATTTGATTTTAATGGTTCCAACTTCCTTGCCAATGTAACTCTAGTATCGAGGCGCTCATAGTAATAGATTCCATTACAAATTATAAGAAAGTTAATCAATAAATGCTTCCATAGAAATTGAATATAATATTTGACTTGGTTTTCCACCAGATCACAACTTCTAGTCGTGAAAGTAGTGCGTTGCGAGACTTGGTTTTCCACCAGATCACAACTTCTAGTCGTGAAAGTAGTGCGTTGCGGACTTGGTTTTCCACCAGATGACAACTTCTTGTCGTGAAAGTAGTGCGTTGCGAGACTTGGTTTTCCACCAGATCACAACTTCTAGTCGTGAAAGTAGTGCCTTGCGAGACTTGGTTTTCCACCAGATCACAACTTCTAGTCGTGAAAGTAGTGCGTTGCGAGACTTGGTTTTCCACCAGATCACTACTTCTAGTCGTGAAAGTAGTGCGTTGCTAGACTTGGTTTTCCACCAGATCACAACTTCTTGTCGTGAAAGTAGTGCGTTGCGAGACTTGGTTTTCCACCAGATCACAACTTCTAGTCGTGAAAGTAGTGCGTTGCTAGACTTGGTTTTCCACCAGATTACAACTTCTTGTCGTGAAAGTAGTGCGTTGCGAGACTTGGATTTCCACCAGATCACAACTTCTAGTCGTGAAAGTAGTGCGTTGCGAGACTTGGTTTTCCACCAGATCACAACTTCTAGTCGTGAAAGTAGTGCGTTGCGAGACTTGGTTTTCCACCAGATCAAAACTTCTTGTCATGAAAGTAGTGCGTTGCGAGACTTGGTTTTCCACCAGACTACAACTTCTAGTCGTGAAAGTAGTGCGTTGCGAGACTTGGTTTTCCACCAGATCACAACTTCTTGTCATGAAAGTAGTGCGTTGCGAGACTTGGTTTTCCACCAGACTACAACTTCTTGTCGTGAAAGTAGTGCGTTGCGAGACTTGGTTTTCCACCAGATGACAACTTCTTGTCGTGAAAGTAGTGCGTTGCGAGACTTGGTTTTCCACCAGATGACAACTTCTAGTCGTGAAAGTAGTGCGTTGCGAGACTTGGTTTTCCACCAGATCACAACTTCTAGTCGTGAAAGTAGTGCGTTGCGGACTTGGTTTTCCACCAAATCACAACTTCTTGTCGTGAAAGTAGTGCGTTGCGGACTTGGTTTTCCAGCAGATCACAACTTCTTGTCGTGAAAGTAGTGCGTTGCGAGACTTGGTTTTCCACCAGATCACAACTTCTTGTCGTGAAAGTAGTGCGTTGCGAGACTTGGTTTTCCAGCAGATCACAACTTCTTGTCGTGAAAGTAGTGCGTTGCGAGACTTGGTTTTCCACCAGATCACAACTTCTTGTCGTGAAAGAAGTGCGTTGCGAGACTTGGTTTTCCACCAGATCACAACTTCTTGTCGTGAAAGTAGTGCGTTGCGAGACTTGGTTTTCCACCAGATCACACCTTCTTGTCGTGAAAGTAGTGCGTTGCGGACTTGGTTTTCCACCAGATCACAACTTCTAGTCGTGAAAGTAGTGCGTTGCGAGACTTGGTTTTCCACCAGATGACAACTTCTTGTCGTGAAAGTAGTGCGTTGCGAGACTTGGTTTTCCACCAGATCACAACTTCTTGTCGTGAAAGTAGTGCGTTGCGAGACTTGGTTTTCCACAAGATCACACCTTCTTGTCGTGAAAGTAGTGCGTTGCGGACTTGGTTTTCCACCAGATCACAACTTCTAGTCGTGAAAGTAGTGCGTTGCGAGACTTGGTTTTCCACCAGATCACGACTTCTAGTCGTGAAAGTAGTGCGTTGCGGACTTGGTTTTCCACCAAATCACAACTTCTTGTCGTGAAAGTAGTGCGTTGCGGACTTGGTTTTCCAGCAGATCACAACTTCTTGTCGTGAAAGTAGTGCGTTGCGAGACTTGGTTTTCCACCAGATCACAACTTCTTGTCGTGAAAGTAGTGCGTTGCGAGACTTGGTTTTCCACCAGATCACAACTTCTTGTCGTGAAAGTAGTGCGTTGCGAGACTTGGTTTTGGACCAGATGACAACTTCTTGTCGTGAAAGTAGTGCGTTGCTAGACTTGGTTTTCCACCAGATCACAACTTCTTGTCGTGAAAGTAGTGCGTTGCGAGACTTGGTTTTCCACCAGATCACAACTTCTTGTCGTGAAAGTAGTGCGTTGCGAGACTTGGTTTTCCACCAGATCACAACTTCTAGTCGTGAAAGTAGTGCGTTGCTAGACTTGGTTTTCCACCAGATTACTACTTCTTGTCGTGAAAGTAGTGCGTTGCGAGACTTGGATTTCCACCAGATCACAACTTCTAGTCGTGAAAGTAGTGCGTTGCGAGACTTGGTTTTCCACCAGATCACAACTTCTAGTCGTGAAAGTAGTGCGTTGCGAGACTTGGTTTTCCACCAGATCACAACTTCTTGTCATGAAAGTAGTGCGTTGCGAGACTTGGTTTTCCACCAGACTACAACTTCTAGTCGTGAAAGTAGTGCGTTGCGAGACTTGGTTTTCCACCAGATCACAACTTCTTGTCATGAAAGTAGTGCGTTGCGAGACTTGGTTTTCCACCAGACTACAACTTCTTGTCGTGAAAGTAGTGCGTTGCGAGACTTGGTTTTCCACCAGATGACAACTTCTTGTCGTGAAAGTAGTGCGTTGCGAGACTTGGTTTTCCACCAGATGACAACTTCTTGTCGTGAAAGTAGTGCGTTGCGAGACTTGGTTTTCCACCAGATCACAACTTCTTGTCGTGAAAGTAGTGCGTTGCGAGACTTGGTTTTCCAGCAGATCACAACTTCCTGTCGTGAAAGTAGTGCGTTGCGAGACTTGGTTTTCCACCAGATGACAACTTCTTGTCGTGAAAGTAGTGCGTTGCGAGACTTGGTTTTCCACCAGATCACAACTTCTTGTCGTGAAAGTAGTGCGTTGCGAGACTTGGTTTTCCACCAGATTACAACTTCTTGTCGTAAAAGTAGTGCGTTGCGAGACTTGGTTTTCCACCAGATCACAACTTCTAGTCGTGAAAGTAGTACGTTGCGAGACTTGGTTTTCCACCAAATCACAACTTCTAGTCGTGAAAGTTGTGCGTTGCGAGACTTGGTTTTCCACCAGATCACAACTTCTTGTCGTGAAAGTAGTGCGTTTCGAGACTTGGTTTTCCACCAGATTACAACTTCTTGTCGTGAAAGTAGTGCGTTGCGAGACTTGGTTTTCCACCAGATCACAACTTCTAGTCGTGAAAGTAGTACGTTGCGAGACTTGGTTTTCCACCAGATCACAACTTCTAGTCGTGAAAGTAGTGCGTTGCGGACTTGGTTTTCCACCAAATCACAACTTCTTGTGGTGAAAGTAGTGCGTTGCGAGACTTGGTTTTCCACCAGATCACAACTTCTTGTCGTGAAAGTAGTGCGTTGCGAGACTTGGTTTTCCAGCAGATCACAACTTCCTGTCGTGAAAGTAGTGCGTTGCGAGACTTGGTTTTCCAGCAGATCACAACTTCCTGTCGTGAAAGTAGTGCGTTGCGAGACTTGGTTTTCCACCAGATCACAACTTCTTGTCGTAAAAGTAGTGCGTTGCGAGACTTGGTTTTCCACCAGATTACAACTTCTTGTCGTAAAAGTAGTGCGTTGCGAGACTTGGTTTTCCACCAGATCACAACTTCTAGTCGTGAAAGTAGTACGTTGCGAGACTTGGTTTTCCACCAAATCACAACTTCTAGTCGTGAAAGTTGTGCGTTGCGAGACTTGGTTTTCCACCAGATCACAACTTCTAGTCGTGAAAGTAGTACGTTGCGAGACTTGGTTTTCCACCAGATCACAACTTCTAGTCGTGAAAGTAGTGCGTTGCGAGACTTGGTTTTCCACCAGATCACAACTTCTAGTCGTGAAAGTAGTACGTTGCGAGACTTGGTTTTCCACCAGATCACAACTTCTAGTCGTGAAAGTAGTGCGTTGCGAGACTTGGTTTTCCACCAGATCACACCTTCTTGTCGTGAAAGTAGTGCGTTGCGGACTTGGTTTTCCACCAGATCACAACTTCTAGTCGTGAAAGTAGTGCGTTGCGGACTTGGTTTTCCACCAAATCACAACTTCTTGTCGTGAAAGTAGTGCGTTGCGAGACTTGGTTTTCCACCAGATCACAACTTCTAGTCGTGAAAGTAGTGCGTTGCGAGACTTGGTTTTCCACCAGATCACAACTTCTAGTCGTGAAAGTAGTGCGTTGCGAGACTTGGTTTTCCACCAGATCACAACTTCTTGTCGTGAAAGTAGTGCGTTGCGAGACTTGGTTTTCCACCAGATCACAACTTCTAGTCGTGAAAGTAGTGCGTTGCGGACTTGGTTTTCCACCAGATGACAACTTCTTGTCGTGAAAGTAGTGCGTTGCGAGACTTGGTTTTCCACCAGATCACAACTTCTAGTCGTGAAAGTAGTGCCTTGCGAGACTTGGTTTTCCACCAGATCACAACTTCTAGTCGTGAAAGTAGTGCGTTGCGAGACTTGGTTTTCCACCAGATCACTACTTCTAGTCGTGAAAGTAGTGCGTTGCTAGACTTGGTTTTCCACCAGATCACAACTTCTTGTCGTGAAAGTAGTGCGTTGCGAGACTTGGTTTTCCACCAGATCACAACTTCTAGTCGTGAAAGTAGTGCGTTGCTAGACTTGGTTTTCCACCAGATTACAACTTCTTGTCGTGAAAGTAGTGCGTTGCGAGACTTGGATTTCCACCAGATCACAACTTCTAGTCGTGAAAGTAGTGCGTTGCGAGACTTGGTTTTCCACCAGATCACAACTTCTAGTCGTGAAAGTAGTGCGTTGCGAGACTTGGTTTTCCACCAGATCAAAACTTCTTGTCATGAAAGTAGTGCGTTGCGAGACTTGGTTTTCCACCAGACTACAACTTCTAGTCGTGAAAGTAGTGCGTTGCGAGACTTGGTTTTCCACCAGATCACAACTTCTTGTCATGAAAGTAGTGCGTTGCGAGACTTGGTTTTCCACCAGACTACAACTTCTTGTCGTGAAAGTAGTGCGTTGCGAGACTTGGTTTTCCACCAGATGACAACTTCTTGTCGTGAAAGTAGTGCGTTGCGAGACTTGGTTTTCCACCAGATGACAACTTCTAGTCGTGAAAGTAGTGCGTTGCGAGACTTGGTTTTCCAGCAGATCACAACTTCTTGTCGTGAAAGTAGTGCGTTGCGAGACTTGGTTTTCCACCAGATCACAACTTCTTGTCGTGAAAGAAGTGCGTTGCGAGACTTGGTTTTCCACCAGATCACAACTTCTTGTCGTGAAAGTAGTGCGTTGCGAGACTTGGTTTTCCACCAGATCACACCTTCTTGTCGTGAAAGTAGTGCGTTGCGGACTTGGTTTTCCACCAGATCACAACTTCTAGTCGTGAAAGTAGTGCGTTGCGAGACTTGGTTTTCCACCAGATGACAACTTCTTGTCGTGAAAGTAGTGCGTTGCGAGACTTGGTTTTCCACCAGATCACAACTTCTTGTCGTGAAAGTAGTGCGTTGCGAGACTTGGTTTTCCACAAGATCACACCTTCTTGTCGTGAAAGTAGTGCGTTGCGGACTTGGTTTTCCACCAGATCACAACTTCTAGTCGTGAAAGTAGTGCGTTGCGAGACTTGGTTTTCCACCAGATCACGACTTCTAGTCGTGAAAGTAGTGCGTTGCGGACTTGGTTTTCCACCAAATCACAACTTCTTGTCGTGAAAGTAGTGCGTTGCGGACTTGGTTTTCCAGCAGATCACAACTTCTTGTCGTGAAAGTAGTGCGTTGCGAGACTTGGTTTTCCACCAGATCACAACTTCTTGTCGTGAAAGTAGTGCGTTGCGAGACTTGGTTTTCCACCAGATCACAACTTCTTGTCGTGAAAGTAGTGCGTTGCGAGACTTGGTTTTGGACCAGATGACAACTTCTTGTCGTGAAAGTAGTGCGTTGCTAGACTTGGTTTTCCACCAGATCACAACTTCTTGTCGTGAAAGTAGTGCGTTGCGAGACTTGGTTTTCCACCAGATCACAACTTCTTGTCGTGAAAGTAGTGCGTTGCGAGACTTGGTTTTCCACCAGATCACAACTTCTAGTCGTGAAAGTAGTGCGTTGCTAGACTTGGTTTTCCACCAGATTACTACTTCTTGTCGTGAAAGTAGTGCGTTGCGAGACTTGGATTTCCACCAGATCACAACTTCTAGTCGTGAAAGTAGTGCGTTGCGAGACTTGGTTTTCCACCAGATCACAACTTCTAGTCGTGAAAGTAGTGCGTTGCGAGACTTGGTTTTCCACCAGATCACAACTTCTTGTCATGAAAGTAGTGCGTTGCGAGACTTGGTTTTCCACCAGACTACAACTTCTAGTCGTGAAAGTAGTGCGTTGCGAGACTTGGTTTTCCACCAGATCACAACTTCTTGTCATGAAAGTAGTGCGTTGCGAGACTTGGTTTTCCACCAGACTACAACTTCTTGTCGTGAAAGTAGTGCGTTGCGAGACTTGGTTTTCCACCAGATGACAACTTCTTGTCGTGAAAGTAGTGCGTTGCGAGACTTGGTTTTCCACCAGATGACAACTTCTAGTCGTGAAAGTAGTGCGTTGCGAGACTTGGTTTTCCACCAGATCACAACTTCTAGTCGTGAAAGTAGTGCGTAGCGGACTTGGTTTTCCACCAAATCACAACTTCTTGTCGTGAAAGTAGTGCGTTGCGGACTTGGTTTTCCAGCAGATCACAACTTCTTGTCGTGAAAGTAGTGCGTTGCGAGACTTGGTTTTCCACCAGATCACAACTTCTTGTCGTGAAAGTAGTGCGTTGCGAGACTTGGTTTTCCAGCAGATCACAACTTCCTGTCGTGAAAGTAGTGCGTTGCGAGACTTGGTTTTCCACCAGATGACAACTTCTTGTCGTGAAAGTAGTGCGTTGCGAGACTTGGTTTTCCACCAGATCACAACTTCTTGTCGTGAAAGTAGTGCGTTGCGAGACTTGGTTTTCCACCAGATCACACCTTCTTGTCGTGAAAGTAGTGCGTTGCGGACTTGGTTTTCCACCAGATCACAACTTCTAGTCGTGAAAGTAGTGCGTTGCGAGACTTGGTTTTCCACCAGATCACGACTTCTTGTCGTGAAAGTAGTGCGTTGCGAGACTTGGTTTTGCACCAGATGACAACTTCTTGTCGTGAAAGTAGTGCGTTGCTAGACTTGGTTTTCCACCAGATCACAACTTCTTGTCGTGAAAGTAGTGCGTTGCGAGACTTGGTTTTCCACCAGATCACAACTTCTAGTCGTGAAAGTAGTGCGTTGCGAGACTTGGTTTTCCACCAGATGACAACTTCTTGTCGTGAAAGTAGTGCGTTGCGAGACTTGGTTTTCCACCAGATGACAACTTCTAGTCGTGAAAGTAGTGCGTTGCGAGACTTGGTTTTCCACCAGATCACAACTTCTAGTCGTGAAAGTAGTGCGTTGCGGACTTGGTTTTCCACCAAATCACAACTTCTTGTCGTGAAAGTAGTGCGTTGCGAGACTTGGTTTTCCACCAGATCACAACTTCTAGTCGTGAAAGTAGTGCGTTGCGAGACTTGGTTTTCCACCAGATCACAACTTCTAGTCGTGAAAGTAGTGCGTTGCGAGACTTGGTTTTACACCAGATCACAACTTCTTGTCGTGAAAGTAGTGCGTTGCGAGCCTTGGTTTTCCACCAGATCACAACTTCTAGTCGTGAAAGTAGTGCGTTGCGAGACTTGGTTTTCCACCAGATCAGAACTTCTAGTCGTGAAAGTAGTGCGTTGCGAGACTTGGTTTTCCACCAGATCACAACTTCTTGTCGTGAAAGTAGTGCGTTGCGAGACTTGGTTTTCCACCAGATCACAACTTCTTGTCGTGAAAGTAGTGCGTTGCGAGACTTGGTTTTCCACCAGATCACAACTTCTTGTCGTGAAAGTAGTGCGTTGCGAGACTTGGTTTTCCACCAGATTACAACTTCTTGTCGTGAAAGTAGTGCGTTGCGAGACTTGGTTTTCCACCAGATCACAACTTCTAGTCGTGAAAGTAGTACGTTGCGAGACTTGGTTTTCCACCAAATCACAACTTCTAGTCGTGAAAGTAGTGCGTTGCGAGACTTGGTTTTCCACCAGATCACAACTTCTAGTCGTGAAAGTAGTACGTTGCGAGACTTGGTTTTCCACCAGATCACAACTTCTAGTCGTGAAAGTAGTGCGTTGCGAGACTTGGTTTTCCACCAGATCACACCTTCTTGTCGTGAAAGTAGTGCGTTGCGGACTTGGTTTTCCACCAGATCACAACTTCTAGTCGTGAAAGTAGTGCGTTGCGAGACTTGGTTTTCCACCAGATCACGACTTCTAGTCGTGAAAGTAGTGCGTTGCGGACTTGGTTTTCCACCAAATCACAACTTCTTGTCGTGAAAGTAGTGCGTTGCTAGACTTGGTTTTCCACCAGATCACAACTTCTTGTCGTGAAAGTAGTGCGTTGCGAGACTTGGTTTTCCACCAGATCACAACTTCTTGTCGTGAAAGTAGTGCGTTGCGAGACTTGGTTTTCCACCAGATCACAACTTCTAGTCGTGAAAGTAGTGCGTTGCTAGACTTGGTTTTCCACCAGATTACTACTTCTTGTCGTGAAAGTAGTGCGTTGCGAGACTTGGATTTCCACCAGATCACAACTTCTAGTCGTGAAAGTAGTGCGTTGCGAGACTTGGTTTTCCACCAGATCACAACTTCTAGTCGTGAAAGTAGTGCGTTGCGAGACTTGGTTTTCCACCAGATCACAACTTCTTGTCATGAAAGTAGTGCGTTGCGAGACTTGGTTTTCCACCAGACTACAACTTCTAGTCGTGAAAGTAGTGCGTTGCGAGACTTGGTTTTCCACCAGATCACAACTTCTTGTCATGAAAGTAGTGCGTTGCGAGACTTGGTTTTCCACCAGACTACAACTTCTTGTCGTGAAAGTAGTGCGTTGCGAGACTTGGTTTTCCACCAGATGACAACTTCTTGTCGTGAAAGTAGTGCGTTGCGAGACTTGGTTTTCCACCAGATGACAACTTCTAGTCGTGAAAGTAGTGCGTTGCGAGACTTGGTTTTCCACCAGATCACAACTTCTAGTCGTGAAAGTAGTGCGTTGCGGACTTGGTTTTCCACCAAATCACAACTTCTTGTCGTGAAAGTAGTGCGTTGCGGACTTGGTTTTCCAGCAGATCACAACTTCTTGTCGTGAAAGTAGTGCGTTGCGAGACTTGGTTTTCCACCAGATCACAACTTCTAGTCGTGAAAGTAGTGCGTTGCGAGACTTGGTTTTACACCAGATCACAACTTCTTGTCGTGAAAGTAGTGCGTTGCGAGACTTGGTTTTCCAGCAGATCACAACTTCTTGTCGTGAAAGTAGTGCGTTGCGAGACTTGGTTTTCCACCAGATCACAACTTCTTGTCGTGAAAGTAGTGCGTTGCGAGACTTGGTTTTCCACCAGATCACAACTTCTTGTCGTGAAAGTAGTGCGTTGCGAGACTTGGTTTTGGACCAGATGACAACTTCTTGTCGTGAAAGTAGTGCGTTGCTAGACTTGGTTTTCCACCAGATCACAACTTCTTGTCGTGAAAGTAGTGCGTTGCGAGACTTGGTTTTCCACCAGATCACAACTTCTTGTCGTGAAAGTAGTGCGTTGCGAGACTTGGTTTTCCACCAGATCACAACTTCTAGTCGTGAAAGTAGTGCGTTGCTAGACTTGGTTTTCCACCAGATTACTACTTCTTGTCGTGAAAGTAGTGCGTTGCGAGACTTGGATTTCCACCAGATCACAACTTCTAGTCGTGAAAGTAGTGCGTTGCGAGACTTGGTTTTCCACCAGATCACAACTTCTAGTCGTGAAAGTAGTGCGTTGCGAGACTTGGTTTTCCACCAGATCACAACTTCTTGTCATGAAAGTAGTGCGTTGCGAGACTTGGTTTTCCACCAGACTACAACTTCTAGTCGTGAAAGTAGTGCGTTGCGAGACTTGGTTTTCCACCAGATCACAACTTCTTGTCATGAAAGTAGTGCGTTGCGAGACTTGGTTTTCCACCAGACTACAACTTCTTGTCGTGAAAGTAGTGCGTTGCGAGACTTGGTTTTCCACCAGATGACAACTTCTTGTCGTGAAAGTAGTGCGTTGCGAGACTTGGTTTTCCACCAGATGACAACTTCTAGTCGTGAAAGTAGTGCGTTGCGAGACTTGGTTTTCCACCAGATCACAACTTCTAGTCGTGAAAGTAGTGCGTTGCGGACTTGGTTTTCCACCAAATCACAACTTCTTGTCGTGAAAGTAGTGCGTTGCGGACTTGGTTTTCCAGCAGATCACAACTTCTTGTCGTGAAAGTAGTGCGTTGCGAGACTTGGTTTTCCACCAGATCACAACTTCTTGTCGTGAAAGTAGTGCGTTGCGAGACTTGGTTTTCCAGCAGATCACAACTTCCTGTCGTGAAAGTAGTGCGTTGCGAGACTTGGTTTTCCACCAGATGACAACTTCTTGTCGTGAAAGTAGTGCGTTGCGAGACTTGGTTTTCCACCAGATCACAACTTCTTGTCGTGAAAGTAGTGCGTTGCGAGACTTGGTTTTCCACCAGATCACACCTTCTTGTCGTGAAAGTAGTGCGTTGCGGACTTGGTTTTCCACCAGATCACAACTTCTAGTCGTGAAAGTAGTGCGTTGCGAGACTTGGTTTTCCACCAGATCACGACTTCTAGTCGTGAAAGTAGTGCGTTGCGGACTTGGTTTTCCACCAAATCACAACTTCTTGTCGTGAAAGTAGTGCGTTGCGGACTTGGTTTTCCAACAGATCACAACTTCTTGTCGTGAAAGTAGTGCGTTGCGAGACTTGGTTTTCCACCAGATCACAACTTCTTGTCGTGAAAGTAGTGCGTTGCGAGACTTGGTTTTCCACCAGATCACAACTTCTTGTCGTGAAAGTAGTGCGTTGCGAGACTTGGTTTTGCACCAGATGACAACTTCTTGTCGTGAAAGTAGTGCGTTGCTAGACTTGGTTTTCCACCAGATCACAACTTCTTGTCGTGAAAGTAGTGCGTTGCGAGACTTGGTTTTCCACCAGATCACAACTTCTAGTCGTGAAAGTAGTGCGTTGCGAGACTTGGTTTTCCACCAGATGACAACTTCTTGTCGTGAAAGTAGTGCGTTGCGAGACTTGGTTTTCCACCAGATGACAACTTCTAGTCGTGAAAGTAGTGCGTTGCGAGACTTGGTTTTCCACCAGATCACAACTTCTAGTCGTGAAAGTAGTGCGTTGCGGACTTGGTTTTCCACCAAATCACAACTTCTTGTCGTGAAAGTAGTGCGTTGCGAGACTTGGTTTTCCACCAGATCACAACTTCTAGTCGTGAAAGTAGTGCGTTGCGAGACTTGGTTTTCCACCAGATCACAACTTCTAGTCGTGAAAGTAGTGCGTTGCGAGACTTGGTTTTCCACCAGATCACAACTTCTTGTCGTGAAAGTAGTGCGTTGCGAGACTTGGTTTTCCACCAGATCACAACTTCTTGTCGTGAAAGTAGTGCGTTGCGAGACTTGGTTTTCCACCAGATTACAACTTCTTGTCGTGAAAGTAGTGCGTTGCGAGACTTGGTTTTCCACCAGATCACAACTTCTAGTCGTGAAAGTAGTACGTTGCGAGACTTGGTTTTCCACCAAATCACAACTTCTAGTCGTGAAAGTAGTGCGTTGCGAGACTTGGTTTTCCACCAGATCACAACTTCTAGTCGTGAAAGTAGTACGTTGCGAGACTTGGTTTTCCACCAGATCACAACTTCTAGTCGTGAAAGTAGTGCGTTGCGAGACTTGGTTTTCCACCAGATCACACCTTCTTGTCGTGAAAGTAGTGCGTTGCGGACTTGGTTTTCCACCAGATCACAACTTCTAGTCGTGAAAGTAGTGCGTTGCGAGACTTGGTTTTCCACCAGATCACGACTTCTAGTCGTGAAAGTAGTGCGTTGCGGACTTGGTTTTCCACCAAATCACAACTTCTTGTCGTGAAAGTAGTGCGTTGCTAGACTTGGTTTTCCACCAGATCACAACTTCTTGTCGTGAAAGTAGTGCGTTGCGAGACTTGGTTTTCCACCAGATCACAACTTCTTGTCGTGAAAGTAGTGCGTTGCGAGACTTGGTTTTCCACCAGATCACAACTTCTAGTCGTGAAAGTAGTGCGTTGCTAGACTTGGTTTTCCACCAGATTACTACTTCTTGTCGTGAAAGTAGTGCGTTGCGAGACTTGGATTTCCACCAGATCACAACTTCTAGTCGTGAAAGTAGTGCGTTGCGAGACTTGGTTTTCCACCAGATCACAACTTCTAGTCGTGAAAGTAGTGCGTTGCGAGACTTGGTTTTCCACCAGATCACAACTTCTTGTCATGAAAGTAGTGCGTTGCGAGACTTGGTTTTCCACCAGACTACAACTTCTAGTCGTGAAAGTAGTGCGTTGCGAGACTTGGTTTTCCACCAGATCACAACTTCTTGTCATGAAAGTAGTGCGTTGCGAGACTTGGTTTTCCACCAGACTACAACTTCTTGTCGTGAAAGTAGTGCGTTGCGAGACTTGGTTTTCCACCAGATGACAACTTCTTGTCGTGAAAGTAGTGCGTTGCGAGACTTGGTTTTCCACCAGATCACAACTTCTAGTCGTGAAAGTAGTACGTTGCGAGACTTGGTTTTCCACCAGATCACAACTTCTAGTCGTGAAAGTAGTGCGTTGCGAGACTTGGTTTTCCACCAGATCACAACTTCTAGTCGTGAAAGTAGTGCGTTGCGAGACTTGGTTTTACACCAGATCACAACTTCTTGTCGTGAAAGTAGTGCGTTGCGAGACTTGGTTTTCCACCAGATCACAACTTCTAGTCGTGAAAGTAGTGCGTTGCGAGACTTGGTTTTCCACCAGATCAGAACTTCTAGTCGTGAAAGTAGTGCGTTGCGAGACTTGGTTTTCCACCAGATCACAACTTCTTGTCGTGAAAGTAGTGCGTTGCGAGACTTGGTTTTCCACCAGATCACAACTTCTTGTCGTGAAAGTAGTGCGTTGCGAGACTTGGTTTTCCACCAGATCACAACTTCTAGTCGTGAAAGTAGTGCGTTGCGAGACTTGGTTTTCCAGCAGATCACAACTTCCTGTCGTGAAAGTAGTGCGTTGCGAGACTTGGTTTTCCACCAGATGACAACTTCTTGTCGTGAAAGTAGTGCGTTGCGAGACTTGGTTTTCCACCAGATTACAACTTCTTGTCGTGAAAGTAGTGCGTTGCGAGACTTGGTTTTCCACCAGATCACAACTTCTAGTCGTGAAAGTAGTACGTTGCGAGACTTGGTTTTCCACCAGATCACAACTTCTAGTCGTGAAAGTAGTACGTTGCGAGACTTGGTTTTCCACCAAATCACAACTTCTAGTCGTGAAAGTAGTGCGTTGCGAGACTTGGTTTTCCACCAGATCACAACTTTTTGTCGTGAAAGTAGTGCGTTGCGAGACTTGGTTTTCCACCAGATCACAACTTCTAGTCGTGAAAGTAGTGCGTTGCGAGACTTGGTTTTCCACCAGATCACACCTTCTTGTCGTGAAAGTAGTGCGTTGCGGACTTGGTTTTCCACCAGATCACAACTTCTAGTCGTGAAAGTAGTGCGTTGCGAGACTTGGTTTTCCACCAGATCACGACTTCTAGTCGTGAAAGTAGTGCGTTGCGGACTTGGTTTTCCACCAAATCACAACTTCTTGTCGTGAAAGTAGTGCGTTGCGGACTTGGTTTTCCAGCAGATCACAACTTCTTGTCGTGAAAGTAGTGCGTTGCGAGACTTGGTTTTCCACCAGATCACAACTTCTAGTCGTGAAAGTAGTGCGTTGCGAGACTTGGTTTTCCACCAGATCACAACTTCTAGTCGTGAAAGTAGTGCGTTGCGAGACTTGGTTTTACACCAGATCACAACTTCTTGTCGTGAAAGTAGTGCGTTGCGAGACTTGGTTTTCCACCAGATCACAACTTCTAGTCGTGAAAGTAGTGCGTTGCGAGACTTGGTTTTCCACCAGATCAGAACTTCTAGTCGTGAAAGTAGTGCGTTGCGAGACTTGGTTTTCCACCAGATCACACTTCTTGTCGTGAAAGTAGTGCGTTGCGAGACTTGGTTTTCCACCAGATCACAACTTCTTGTCGTGAAAGTAGTGCGTTGCGAGACTTGGTTTTCCACCAGATCACAACTTCTTGTCGTGAAAGTAGTGCGTTGCGAGACTTGGTTTTCCACCAGATTACAACTTCTTGTCGTGAAAGTAGTGCGTTGCGAGACTTGGTTTTCCACCAGATCACAACTTCTAGTCGTGAAAGTAGTACGTTGCGAGACTTGGTTTTCCACCAAATCACAACTTCTAGTCGTGAAAGTAGTGCGTTGCGAGACTTGGTTTTCCACCAGATCACAACTTCTAGTCGTGAAAGTAGTGCGTTGCGGACTTGGTTTTCCACCAAATCACAACTTCTTGTCGTGAAAGTAGTGCGTTGCGAGACTTGGTTTTCCACCAGATCACAACTTCTAGTCGTGAAAGTAGTGCGTTGCGAGACTTGGTTTTCCACCAGATCACAACTTCTAGTCGTGAAAGTAGTGCGTTGCGAGACTTGGTTTTACACCAGATCACAACTTCTTGTCGTGAAAGTAGTGCGTTGCGAGACTTGGTTTTCCACCAGATCACAACTTCTAGTCGTGAAAGTAGTGCGTTGCGAGACTTGGTTTTCCACCAGATCAGAACTTCTAGTCGTGAAAGTAGTGCGTTGCGAGACTTGGTTTTCCACCAGATCAGAACTTCTTGTCGTGAAAGTAGTGCGTTGCGAGACTTGGTTTTCCACCAGATCACAACTTCTTGTCGTGAAAGTAGTGCGTTGCGAGACTTGGTTTTCCACCAGATCACAACTTCTTGTCGTGAAAGTAGTGCGTTGCGAGACTTGGTTTTCCACCAGATTACAACTTCTTGTCGTGAAAGTAGTGCGTTGCGAGACTTGGTTTTCCACCAGATCACAACTTCTAGTCGTGAAAGTAGTACGTTGCGAGACTTGGTTTTCCACCAAATCACAACTTCTAGTCGTGAAAGTAGTGCGTTGCGAGACTTGGTTTTCCACCAGATCACAACTTCTAGTCGTGAAAGTAGTACGTTGCGAGACTTGGTTTTCCACCAGATCACAACTTCTAGTCGTGAAAGTAGTGCGTTGCGAGACTTGGTTTTCCACCAGATCACGACTTCTAGTCGTGAAAGTAGTGCGTTGCGGACTTGGTTTTCCACCAAATCACAACTTCTTGTCGTGAAAGTAGTGCGTTGCGGACTTGGTTTTCCAGCAGATCACAACTTCTTGTCGTGAAAGTAGTGCGTTGCGAGACTTGGTTTTCCACCAGATCACAACTTCTTGTCGTGAAAGTAGTGCGTTGCGAGACTTGGTTTTCCACCAGATTACAACTTCTTGTCGTGAAAGTAGTGCGTTGCGAGACTTGGTTTTCCACCAGATCACAACTTCTTGTCGTGAAAGTAGTGCGTTGCGAGACTTGGTTTTCCACCAGATCACAACTTCTAGTCGTGAAAGTAGTACGTTGCGAGACTTGGTTTTCCACCAAATCACAACTTCTTGTCGTGAAAGTAGTGCGTTGCGAGACTTGGTTTTCCACCAGATCACAACTTCTAGTCGTGAAAGTAGTGCGTTGCGAGACTTGGTTTTCCACCAGATCACAACTTCTAGTCGTGAAAGTAGTGCGTTGCGAGACTTGGTTTTACACCAGATCACAACTTCTTGTCGTGAAAGTAGTGCGTTGCGAGACTTGGTTTTCCACCAGATCACAACTTCTAGTCGTGAAAGTAGTGCGTTGCGAGACTTGGTTTTCCACCAGATCAGAACTTCTAGTCGTGAAAGTAGTGCGTTGCGAGACTTGGTTTTCCACCAGATCACAACTTCTTGTCGTGAAAGTAGTGCGTTGCGAGACTTGGTTTTCCACCAGATCACAACTTCTTGTCGTGAAAGTAGTGCGTTGCGAGACTTGGTTTTCCACCAGATCACAACTTCTTGTCGTGAAAGTAGTGCGTTGCGAGACTTGGTTTTCCACCAGATCACACCTTCTTGTCGTGAAAGTAGTGCGTTGCGGACTTGGTTTTCCACCAGATCACAACTTCTAGTCGTGAAAGTAGTGCGTTGCGAGACTTGGTTTTCCACCAGATCACAACTTCTAGTCGTGAAAGTAGTACGTTGCGAGACTTGGTTTTCCACCAAATCACAACTTCTAGTCGTGAAAGTAGTGCGTTGCGAGACTTGGTTTTCCACCAGATCACAACTTCTAGTCGTGAAAGTAGTACGTTGCGAGACTTGGTTTTCCACCAGATCACAACTTCTAGTCGTGAAAATAGTGCGTTGCGAGACTTGGTTTTCCACCAGATCACACCTTCTTGTCGTGAAAGTAGTGCGTTGCGGACTTGGTTTTCCACCAGATCACAACTTCTAGTCGTGAAAGTAGTGCGTTGCGAGACTTGGTTTTCCACCAGATCACGACTTCTAGTCGTGAAAGTATTGCGTTGCGGACTTGGTTTTCCACCAAATCACAACTTCTTGTCGTGAAAGTAGTGCGTTGCGGACTTGGTTTTCCAGCAGATCACAACTTCTTGTCGTGAAAGTAGTGCGTTGCGAGACTTGGTTTTCCACCAGATCACAACTTCTAGTCGTGAAAGTAGTGCGTTGCGAGACTTGGTTTTCCACCAGATCACAACTTCTAGTCGTGAAAGTAGTGCGTTGCGAGACTTGGTTTTCCACCAGATCACAACTTCTTGTCGTGAAAGTAGTGCGTTGCGAGACTTGGTTTTCCACCAGATTACAACTTCTTGTCGTGAAAGTAGTGCGTTGCGAGACTTGGTTTTCCACCAGATCACAACTTCTAGTCGTGAAAGTAGTACGTTGCGAGACTTGGTTTTCCACCAAATCACAACTTCTAGTCGTGAAAGTAGTGCGTTGCGAGACTTGGTTTTCCACCAGATCACAACTTCTAGTCGTGAAAGTAGTGCGTTGCGGACTTGGTTTTCCACCAAATCACAACTTCTTGTCGTGAAAGTAGTGCGTTGCGAGACTTGGTTTTCCACCAGATCACAACTTCTAGTCGTGAAAGTAGTGCGTTGCGAGACTTGGTTTTCCACCAGATCACAACTTCTAGTCGTGAAAGTAGTGCGTTGCGAGACTTGGTTTTACACCAGATCACAACTTCTTGTCGTGAAAGTAGTGCGTTGCGAGACTTGGTTTTCCACCAGATCACAACTTCTTGTCGTGAAAGTAGTGCGTTGCGAGACTTGGTTTTCCACCAGATCACAACTTCTTGTCGTGAAAGTAGTGCGTTGCGAGACTTGGTTTTCCACCAGATTACAACTTCTTGTCGTGAAAGTAGTGCGTTGCGAGACTTGGTTTTCCACCAGATCACAACTTCTTGTCGTGAAAGTAGTGCGTTGCGAGACTTGGTTTTCCACCAGATTACAACTTCTTGTCGTGAAAGTAGTGCGTTGCGGACTTGGTTTTCCACCAGATCACAACTTCTAGTCGTGAAAGTAGTGCGTTGCGAGACTTGGTTTTCCACCAGATCAGAACTTCTAGTCGTGAAAGTAGTGCGTTGCGAGACTTGGTTTTCCACCAGATCACAACTTCTTGTCGTGAAAGTAGTGCGTTGCGAGACTTGGTTTTCCACCAGATCACAACTTCTTGTCGTGAAAGTAGTGCGTTGCGAGACTTGGTTTTCCACCAGATCACAACTTCTTGTCGTGAAAGTAGTGCGTTGCGAGACTTGGTTTTCCACCAGATCACACCTTCTTGTCGTGAATGTAGTGCGTTGCGGACTTGGTTTTCCACCAGATCACAACTTCTAGTCGTGAAAGTAGTGCGTTGCGAGACTTGGTTTTCCACCAGATCACAACTTCTAGTCGTGAAAGTAGTACGTTGCGAGACTTGGTTTTCCACCAAATCACAACTTCTAGTCGTGAAAGTAGTGCGTTGCGAGACTTGGTTTTCCACCAGATCACAACTTCTAGTCGTGAAAGTAGTACGTTGCGAGACTTGGTTTTCCACCAGATCACAACTTCTAGTCGTGAAAATAGTGCGTTGCGAGACTTGGTTTTCCACCAGATCACACCTTCTTGTCGTGAAAGTAGTGCGTTGCGGACTTGGTTTTCCACCAGATCACAACTTCTAGTCGTGAAAGTAGTGCGTTGCGAGACTTGGTTTTCCACCAGATCACGACTTCTAGTCGTGAAAGTATTGCGTTGCGGACTTGGTTTTCCACCAAATCACAACTTCTTGTCGTGAAAGTAGTGCGTTGCGGACTTGGTTTTCCAGCAGATCACAACTTCTTGTCGTGAAAGTAGTGCGTTGCGAGACTTGGTTTTCCACCAGATCACAACTTCTAGTCGTGAAAGTAGTGCGTTGCGAGACTTGGTTTTCCACCAGATCACAACTTCTAGTCGTGAAAGTAGTGCGTTGCGAGACTTGGTTTTCCACCAGATCACAACTTCTTGTCGTGAAAGTAGTGCGTTGCGAGACTTGGTTTTCCACCAGATTACAACTTCTTGTCGTGAAAGTAGTGCGTTGCGAGACTTGGTTTTCCACCAGATCACAACTTCTAGTCGTGAAAGTAGTACGTTGCGAGACTTGGTTTTCCACCAAATCACAACTTCTAGTCGTGAAAGTAGTGCGTTGCGAGACTTGGTTTTCCACCAGATCACAACTTCTAGTCGTGAAAGTAGTGCGTTGCGGACTTGGTTTTCCACCAAATCACAACTTCTTGTCGTGAAAGTAGTGCGTTGCGAGACTTGGTTTTCCACCAGATCACAACTTCTAGTCGTGAAAGTAGTGCGTTGCGAGACTTGGTTTTCCACCAGATCACAACTTCTAGTCGTGAAAGTAGTGCGTTGCGAGACTTGGTTTTACACCAGATCACAACTTCTTGTCGTGAAAGTAGTGCGTTGCGAGACTTGGTTTTCCACCAGATCACAACTTCTTGTCGTGAAAGTAGTGCGTTGCGAGACTTGGTTTTCCACCAGATCACAACTTCTTGTCGTGAAAGTAGTGCGTTGCGAGACTTGGTTTTCCACCAGATTACAACTTCTTGTCGTGAAAGTAGTGCGTTGCGAGACTTGGTTTTCCACCAGATCACAACTTCTAGTCGTGAAAGTAGTACGTTGCGAGACTTGGTTTTCCACCAAATCACAACTTCTAGTCGTGAAAGTATTGCGTTGCGAGACTTGGTTTTCCACCAGATCACAACTTCTAGTCGTGAAAGTAGTGCGTTGCGGACTTGGTTTTCCACCAAATCACAACTTCTTGTCGTGAAAGTAGTGCGTTGCGAGACTTGGTTTTCCACCAGATCACAACTTCTAGTCGTGAAAGTAGTGCGTTGCGAGACTTGGTTTTCCACCAGATCACAACTTCTAGTCGTGAAAGTAGTGCGTTGCGAGACTTGGTTTTACACCAGATCACAACTTCTTGTCGTGAAAGTAGTGCGTTGCGAGACTTGGTTTTCCACCAGATCACAACTTCTTGTCGTGAAAGTAGTGCGTTGCGAGACTTGGTTTTCCACCAGATCACAACTTCTTGTCGTGAAAGTAGTGCGTTGCGAGACTTGGTTTTCCACCAGATTACAACTTCTTGTCGTGAAAGTAGTGCGTTGCGAGACTTGGTTTTCCACCAGATCACAACTTCTTGTCGTGAAAGTAGTGCGTTGCGAGACTTGGTTTTCCACCAGATTACAACTTCTTGTCGTGAAAGTAGTGCGTTGCGGACTTGGTTTTCCACCAGATCACAACTTCTAGTCGTGAAAGTAGTGCGTTGCGAGACTTGGTTTTCCACCAGATCAGAACTTCTAGTCGTGAAAGTAGTGCGTTGCGAGACTTGGTTTTCCACCAGATCACAACTTCTTGTCGTGAAAGTAGTGCGTTGCGAGACTTGGTTTTCCACCAGATCACAACTTCTTGTCGTGAAAGTAGTGCGTTGCGAGACTTGGTTTTCCACCAGATCACAACTTCTTGTCGTGAAAGTAGTGCGTTGCGAGACTTGGTTTTCCACCAGATTACAACTTCTTGTCGTGAAAGTAGTGCGTTGCGAGACTTGGTTTTCCACCAGATCACAACTTCTAGTCGTGAAAGTAGTACGTTGCGAGACTTGGTTTTCCACCAAATCACAACTTCTAGTCGTGAAAGTAGTGCGTTGCGAGACTTGGTTTTCCACCAGATCACAACTTCTAGTCGTGAAAGTAGTGCGTTGCGGACTTGGTTTTCCACCAAATCACAACTTCTTGTCGTGAAAGTAGTGCGTTGCGAGACTTGGTTTTCCACCAGATCACAACTTCTAGTCGTGAAAGTAGTGCGTTGCGAGACTTGGTTTTCCACCAGATCACAACTTCTAGTCGTGAAAGTAGTGCGTTGCGAGACTTGGTTTTACACCAGATCACAACTTCTTGTCGTGAAAGTAGTGCGTTGCGAGACTTGGTTTTCCACCAGATCACAACTTCTAGTCGTGAAAGTAGTGCGTTGCGAGACTTGGTTTTCCACCAGATCACAACTTCTAGTCGTGAAAGTAGTGCGTTGCGAGACTTGGTTTTACACCAGATCACAACTTCTTGTCGTGAAAGTAGTGCGTTGCGAGACTTGGTTTTCCACCAGATCACAACTTCTAGTCGTGAAAGTAGTGCGTTGCGAGACTTGGTTTTCCACCAGATCAGAACTTCTAGTCGTGAAAGTAGTGCGTTGCGAGACTTGGTTTTCCACCAGATCACAACTTCTTGTCGTGAAAGTAGTGCGTTGCGAGACTTGGTTTTCCACCAGATCACAACTTCTAGTCGTGAAAGTAGTACGTTGCGAGACTTGGTTTTCCACCAAATCACAACTTCTAGTCGTGAAAGTAGTGCGTTGCGAGACTTGGTTTTCCACCAGATCACAACTTCTAGTCGTGAAAGTAGTGCGTTGCGAGACTTGGTTTTCCACCAGATCACAACTTCTAGTCGTGAAAGTAGTGCGTTGCGAGACTTGGTTTTACACCAGATCACAACTTCTTGTCGTGAAAGTAGTGCGTTGCGAGACTTGGTTTTCCACGAGATCACAACTTCTAGTCGTGAAAGTAGTGCGTTGCGAGACTTGGTTTTCCACCAGATCAGAACTTCTAGTCGTGAAAGTAGTGCGTTGCGAGACTTGGTTTTCCACCAGATCACAACTTCTTGTCGTGAAAGTAGTGCGTTGCGAGACTTGGTTTTCCACCAGATCACAACTTCTTGTCGTGAAAGTAGTGCGTTGCGAGACTTGGTTTTCCACCAGATCACAACTTCTTGTCGTGAAAGTAGTGCGTTGCGAGACTTGGTTTTCCACCAGATTACAACTTCTTGTCGTGAAAGTAGTGCGTTGCGAGACTTGGTTTTCCACCAGATCACAACTTCTAGTCGTGAAAGTAGTACGTTGCGAGACTTGGTTTTCCACCAAATCACAACTTCTAGTCGTGAAAGTAGTGCGTTGCGAGACTTGGTTTTCCACCAGATCACAACTTCTAGTCGTGAAAGTAGTACGTTGCGAGACTTGGTTTTCCACCAGATCACAACTTCTAGTCGTGAAAGTAGTGCGTTGCGAGACTTGGTTTTCCACCAGATCACAACTTCTAGTCGTGAAAGTAGTGCGTTGCGGACTTGGTTTTCCACCAGATGACAACTTCTTGTCGTGAAAGTAGTGCGTTGCGAGACTTGGTTTTCCACCAGATGACAACTTCTAGTCGTGAAAGTAGTGCGTTGCGAGACTTGGTTTTCCACCAGATCACAACTTCTAGTCGTGAAAGTAGTACGTTGCGAGACTTGGTTTTCCACCAGATCACAACTTCTAGTCGTGAAAGTAGTGCGTTGCGAGACTTGGTTTTCCACCAGATCACAACTTCTAGTCGTGAAAGTAGTGCGTTGCGGACTTGGTTTTCCACCAGATGACAACTTCTTGTCGTGAAAGTAGTGCGTTGCGAGACTTGGTTTTCCACCAGATGACAACTTCTAGTCGTGAAAGTAGTGCGTTGCGAGACTTGGTTTTCCACCAGATCACAACTTCTAGTCGTGAAAGTAGTACGTTGCGAGACTTGGTTTTCCACCAGATCACAACTTCTAGTCGTGAAAGTAGTGCGTTGCGAGACTTGGTTTTCCACCAGATCACAACTTCTAGTCGTGAAAGTAGTGCGTTGCGGACTTGGTTTTCCACCAGATGACAACTTCTTGTCGTGAAAGTAGTGCGTTGCGAGACTTGGTTTTACACCAGATCACAACTTCTTGTCGTGAAAGTAGTGCGTTGCGAGACTTGGTTTTCCACCAGATCACAACTTCTAGTCGTGAAAGTAGTGCGTTGCGGACTTGGTTTTCCACCAAATCACAACTTCTTGTCGTGAAAGTAGTGCGTTGCGAGACTTGGTTTTCCACCAGATCACAACTTCTAGTCGTGAAAGTAGTGCGTTGCGAGACTTGGTTTTCCACCAGATAACAACTTCTAGTCGTGAAAGTAGTGCGTTGCGAGACTTGGTTTTACACCAGATCACAACTTCTTGTCGTGAAAGTAGTGCGTTGCGAGACTTGGTTTTCCACCAGATCACAACTTCTAGTCGTGAAAGTAGTGCGTTGCGAGACTTGGTTTTCCACCAGATCAGAACTTCTAGTCGTGAAAGTAGTGCGTTGCGAGACTTGGTTTTCCACCAGATCACAACTTCTTGTCGTGAAAGTAGTGCGTTGCGAGACTTGGTTTTCCACCAGATCACAACTTCTTGTCGTGAAAGTAGTGCGTTGCGAGACTTGGTTTTCCACCAGATCACAACTTCTTGTCGTGAAAGTAGTGCGTTGCGAGACTTGGTTTTCCACCAGATCACAACTTCTTGTCGTGAAAGTAGTGCGTTGCGAGACTTGGTTTTCCACCAGATCACAACTTCTTGTCGTGAAAGTAGTGCGTTGCGAGACTTGGTTTTCCACCAGATCACAACTTCTAGTCGTGAAAGTAGTACGTTGCGAGACTTGGTTTTCCACCAAATCACAACTTCTAGTCGTGAAAGTAGTGCGTTGCGAGACTTGGTTTTCCACCAGATCACAACTTCTAGTCGTGAAAGTAGTGCGTTGCGAGACTTGGTTTTACACCAGATCACAACTTCTTGTCGTGAAAGTAGTGCGTTGCGAGACTTGGTTTTCCACGAGATCACAACTTCTAGTCGTGAAAGTAGTGCGTTGCGAGACTTGGTTTTCCACCAGATCAGAACTTCTAGTCGTGAAAGTAGTGCGTTGCGAGACTTGGTTTTCCACCAGATCACAACTTCTTGTCGTGAAAGTAGTGCGTTGCGAGACTTGGTTTTCCACCAGATCACAACTTCTTGTCGTGAAAGTAGTGCGTTGCGAGACTTGGTTTTCCACCAGATCACAACTTCTTGTCGTGAAAGTAGTGCGTTGCGAGACTTGGTTTTCCACCAGATTACAACTTCTTGTCGTGAAAGTAGTGCGTTGCGAGACTTGGTTTTCCACCAGATCACAACTTCTAGTCGTGAAAGTAGTACGTTGCGAGACTTGGTTTTCCACCAAATCACAACTTCTAGTCGTGAAAGTAGTGCGTTGCGAGACTTGGTTTTCCACCAGATCACAACTTCTAGTCGTGAAAGTAGTGCGTTGCGAGACTTGGTTTTCCACCAGATCACAACTTCTAGTCGTGAAAGTAGTGCGTTGCGAGACTTGGTTTTACACCAGATCACAACTTCTTGTCGTGAAAGTAGTGCGTTGCGAGACTTGGTTTTCCACGAGATCACAACTTCTAGTCGTGAAAGTAGTGCGTTGCGAGACTTGGTTTTCCACCAGATCAGAACTTCTAGTCGTGAAAGTAGTGCGTTGCGAGACTTGGTTTTCCACCAGATCACAACTTCTTGTCGTGAAAGTAGTGCGTTGCGAGACTTGGTTTTCCACCAGATCACAACTTCTTGTCGTGAAAGTAGTGCGTTGCGAGACTTGGTTTTCCACCAGATCACAACTTCTTGTCGTGAAAGTAGTGCGTTGCGAGACTTGGTTTTCCACCAGATTACAACTTCTTGTCGTGAAAGTAGTGCGTTGCGAGACTTGGTTTTCCACCAGATCACAACTTCTAGTCGTGAAAGTAGTACGTTGCGAGACTTGGTTTTCCACCAAATCACAACTTCTAGTCGTGAAAGTAGTGCGTTGCGAGACTTGGTTTTCCACCAGATCACAACTTCTAGTCGTGAAAGTAGTACGTTGCGAGACTTGGTTTTCCACCAGATCACAACTTCTAGTCGTGAAAGTAGTGCGTTGCGAGACTTGGTTTTCCACCAGATCACAACTTCTAGTCGTGAAAGTAGTGCGTTGCGGACTTGGTTTTCCACCAGATGACAACTTCTTGTCGTGAAAGTAGTGCGTTGCGAGACTTGGTTTTCCACCAGATGACAACTTCTAGTCGTGAAAGTAGTGCGTTGCGAGACTTGGTTTTCCACCAGATCACAACTTCTAGTCGTGAAAGTAGTACGTTGCGAGACTTGGTTTTCCACCAGATCACAACTTCTAGTCGTGAAAGTAGTGCGTTGCGAGACTTGGTTTTCCACCAGATCACAACTTCTAGTCGTGAAAGTAGTGCGTTGCGGACTTGGTTTTCCACCAGATGACAACTTCTTGTCGTGAAAGTAGTGCGTTGCGAGACTTGGTTTTCCACCAGATGACAACTTCTAGTCGTGAAAGTAGTGCGTTGCGAGACTTGGTTTTCCACCAGATCACAACTTCTAGTCGTGAAAGTAGTACGTTGCGAGACTTGGTTTTCCACCAGATCACAACTTCTAGTCGTGAAAGTAGTGCGTTGCGAGACTTGGTTTTCCACCAGATCACAACTTCTAGTCGTGAAAGTAGTGCGTTGCGGACTTGGTTTTCCACCAGATGACAACTTCTTGTCGTGAAAGTAGTGCGTTGCGAGACTTGGTTTTCCACCAGATGACAACTTCTAGTCGTGAAAGTAGTGCGTTGCGAGACTTGGTTTTCCACCAGATCACAACTTCTAGTCGTGAAAGTAGTGCGTTGCGGACTTGGTTTTCCACCAAATCACAACTTCTTGTCGTGAAAGTAGTGCGTTGCGAGACTTGGTTTTCCACCAGATCACAACTTCTAGTCGTGAAAGTAGTGCGTTGCGGACTTGGTTTTCCACCAGATGACAACTTCTTGTCGTGAAAGTAGTGCGTTGCGAGACTTGGTTTTCCACCAGATGACAACTTCTAGTCGTGAAAGTAGTGCGTTGCGAGACTTGGTTTTCCACCAGATCACAACTTCTAGTCGTGAAAGTAGTGCGTTGCGGACTTGGTTTTCCACCAAATCACAACTTCTTGTCGTGAAAGTAGTGCGTTGCGAGACTTGGTTTTCCACCAGATCACAACTTCTAGTCGTGAAAGTAGTGCGTTGCGAGACTTGGTTTTCCACCAGATCACAACTTCTAGTCGTGAAAGTAGTGCGTTGCGAGACTTGGTTTTACACCAGATCACAACTTCTTGTCGTGAAAGTAGTGCGTTGCGAGACTTGGTTTTCCACCAGATCACAACTTCTAGTCGTGAAAGTAGTGCGTTGCGAGACTTGGTTTTCCACCAGATCAGAACTTCTAGTCGTGAAAGTAGTGCGTTGCGAGACTTGGTTTTCCACCAGATCACAACTTCTTGTCGTGAAAGTAGTGCGTTGCGAGACTTGGTTTTCCACCAGATCACAACTTCTTGTCGTGAAAGTAGTGCGTTGCGAGACTTGGTTTTCCACCAGATCACAACTTCTTGTCGTGAAAGTAGTGCGTTGCGAGACTTGGTTTTCCACCAGATTACAACTTCTTGTCGTGAAAGTAGTGCGTTGCGAGACTTGGTTTTCCACCAGATCACAACTTCTAGTCGTGAAAGTAGTGCGTTGCGAGACTTGGTTTTCCACCAGATCACAACTTCTAGTCGTGAAAGTAGTGCGTTGCGGACTTGGTTTTCCACCAAATCACAACTTCTTGTCGTGAAAGTAGTGCGTTGCGAGACTTGGTTTTCCACCAGATCACAACTTCTTGTCGTGAAAGTAGTGCGTTGCGAGACTTGGTTTTCCACCAGATCACAACTTCTTGTCGTGAAAGTAGTGCGTTGCGAGACTTGGTTTTCCACCAGATCACAACTTCTAGTCGTGAAAGTAGTGCGTTGCGAGACTTGGTTTTCCACCAGATCACAACTTCTAGTCGTGAAATTAGTGCGTTGCGAGACTTGGTTTTCCACCAGATCAGAACTTCTAGTCGTGAAAGTAGTGCGTTGCGAGACTTGGTTTTCCACCAGATCACAACTTCTTGTCGTGAAAGTAGTGCGTTGCGAGACTTGGTTTTCCACCAGATCACAACTTCTAGTCGTGAAAGTAGTGCGTTGCGGACTTGGTTTTCCACCAAATCACAACTTCTTGTCGTGAAAGTAGTGCGTTGCGGACTTGGTTTTCCAGCAGATCACAACTTCTTGTCGTGAAAGTAGTGCGTTGCGAGACTTGGTTTTCCACCAGATCACAACTTCTTGTCGTGAAAGTAGTGCGTTGCGAGACTTGGTTTTCCACCAGATCACAACTTCTAGTCGTGGAAGTAGTGCGTTGCGAGACTTGGTTTTCCACCAGATCACAACTTCTTGTCGTGAAAGTAGTGCGTTGCGAGACTTGGTTTTCCACCAGATCACAACTTCTTGTCGTGAAAGTAGTGCGTTGCGAGACTTGGTTTTCCACCAGATCACAACTTCTTGTCGTGAAAGTAGTGCGTTGCGAGACTTGGTTTTCCACCAGATTACAACTTCTTGTCGTGAAAGTAGTGCGTTGCGAGACTTGGTTTTCCACCAGATCACAACTTCTAGTCGTGAAAGTAGTACGTTGCGAGACTTGGTTTTCCACCAAATCACAACTTCTAGTCGTGAAAGTAGTGCGTTGCGAGACTTGGTTTTCCACCAGATCACAACTTCTAGTCGTGAAAGTAGTGCGTTGCGGACTTGGTTTTCCACCAAATCACAACTTCTTGTCGTGAAAGTAGTGCGTTGCGAGACTTGGTTTTCCACCAGATTACAACTTCTTGTCGTGAAAGTAGTGCGTTGCGAGACTTGGTTTTCCACTAGATGACAACTTCTAGTCGTGAAAGTAGTGCGTTGCGAGACTTGGTTTTCCACCAGATCACAACTTGTTGTCGTGAAAGTAGTGCGTTGCGAGACTTGGTTTTCCACCAGATCACAACTTCTTGTCGTGAAAGTAGTGCGTTGCGAGACTTGGTTTTCCACCAGATCACAACTTCTAGTCGTGAAAGTAGTGCGTTGCGAGACTTGGTTTTCCACCAGATCACAACTTCTTGTCGTGAAAGTAGTGCGTTGCGAGACTTGGTTTTCCAGCAGATCACAACTTCTAGTCGTGAAAGTAGTGCGTTGCGAGACTTGGTTTTCCACCAGATCACAACTTCTTGTCGTGAAAGTAGTGCGTTGCGAGACTTGGTTTTCCACCAGATCACAACTTCTTGTCGTGAAAGTAGTGCGTTGCGAGACTTGGTTTTCCACCAGATCACAACTTGTTGTCGTGAAAGTAGTGCGTTGCGAGACTTGGTTTTCCACCAGATCACAACTTCTTGTCGTGAAAGTAGTGCGTTGCTAGACTTGGTTTTCCACCAGATCACAACTTCTTGTCGTGAAAGTAGTGCGTTGCGAGACTTGGTTTTCCACCAGATGACAACTTCTTGTCGTGAAAGTAGTGCGTTGCTAGACTTGGTTTTCCACCAGATCACAACTTCTAGTCGTGAAAGTAGTGCGTTGCGAGACTTGGTTTTCCACCAGATCACAACTTCTTGTCGTGAAAGTAGTGCGTTGCGAGACTTCGTTTTCCACCAGATTACAACTTCTTGTCGTGAAAGTAGTGCGTTGCGAGACTTGGTTTTCCACCAGATCACAACTTCTTGTCGTGAAAGTAGTGCGTTGCGAGACTTGGTTTTCCACCAGATCACAACTTCTAGTCGTGAAACTAGTGCGTTGCGAGACTTGGTTTTCCACCAGATCACAACTTCTTGTCGTGAAAGTAGTGCGTTGCGAGACTTGGTTTTCCACTAGATCACAACTTCTAGTCGTGAAAGTAGTGCGTTTCGAGACTTGGTTTTCCACCAGATCACAACTTCTAGTCGTGAAAGTAGTGCGTTGCGAGACTTGGTTTTCCACCAGATCACAACTTCTTGTCGTGAAAGTAGTGCGTTGCGGACTTGGTTTTCCACCAGATCACAACTTCTTGTCGTGAAAGTAGGGCGTTGCGAGACTTGGTTTTCCACCAGATCACAACTTCTAGTCGTAAAAGTAGTGCGTTGCGAGACTTGGTTTTCCACCAGATCACAACTTCTTGTCGTGAAAGTAGTGCGTTGCGAGACTTGGTTTTCCACCAGATCACAACTTCTTGTCGTGAAAGTAGTGCGTTGCGAGACTTGGTTTTCCACCAGATCACAACTTCTAGTCGTGAAAGTAGTGCGTTGCGAGACTTGGTTTTCCACCAGATCACAACTTCTTGTCGTGAAAGTAGTGCGTTGCTAGACTTGGTTTTCCACCAGATGACAACTTCTAGTCGTGAAAGTAGTGCGTTGCGAGACTTGGTTTTCTACCAGATCACAACTTCTAGTCGTGAAAGTAGTGCGTTGCTAGACTTGGTTTCCACCAGATCACAACTTCTAGTCGTGAAAGTAGTGCGTTGCGAGACTTGGTCTTCCACCAGATCACAACTTCTTGTCGTGAAAGTAGAGCGTTGCGAGACTTGGTTTTCCACCAGATCACAACTTCTTGTCGTGAAAGTAGTGCGTTGCGAGACTTGGTTTTCCACCAGATCACAACTTCTTGTCGTGAAAGTAGTGCGTTGCGAGACTTGGTTTTCCACCAGATCACAACTTCTAGTCGTGAAAGTAGTGCGTTGCGAGACTTGGTTTTTCACCAGATCACAACTTCTAGTCGTGAAAGTAGTGCGTTGCGAGACTTGGTTTTCCACCAGATGACAACTTCTTGTCGTGAAAGTAGTGCGTTGCGAGACTTGGTTTTCCACCAGATCAGAACTTCTAGTCGTGAAAGTAGTGCGTTGCGAGACTTGGTTTTCCACCAGATCACAACTTCTTGTCGTGAAAGTAGTGCGTTGCGAGACTTGGTTTTCCACCAGATCACAACTTCTTGTCGTGAAAGTAGTGCGTTGCGAGACTTGGTTTTCCACCAGATCACAACTTCTAGTCGTGAAAGTAGTGCGTTGCGAGACTTGGTTTTCCACCAGATCACAACTTCTTGTCGTGAAAGTAGTGCGTTGCTAGACTTGGTTTTCCACCAGATGACAACTTCTAGTCGTGAAAGTAGTGCGTTGCGAGACTTGGTTTTCTACCAGATCACAACTTCTAGTCGTGAAAGTAGTGCGTTGCTAGACTTGGTTTCCACCAGATCACAACTTCTAGTCGTGAAAGTAGTGCGTTGCGAGACTTGGTCTTCCACCAGATCACAACTTCTTGTCGTGAAAGTAGAGCGTTGCGAGACTTGGTTTTCCACCAGATCACAACTTCTTGTCGTGAAAGTAGTGCGTTGCGAGACTTGGTTTTCCACCAGATCACAACTTCTTGTCGTGAAAGTAGTGCGTTGCGAGACTTGGTTTTCCACCAGATCACAACTTCTAGTCGTGAAAGTAGTGCGTTGCGAGACTTGGTTTTTCACCAGATCACAACTTCTAGTCGTGAAAGTAGTGCGTTGCGAGACTTGGTTTTCCACCAGATGACAACTTCTTGTCGTGAAAGTAGTGCGTTGCGAGACTTGGTTTTCCACCAGATCACAACTTCTTGTCGTGAAAGTAGTGCGTTGCGAGACTTGGTTTTCCACCAGATCACAACTTCTTGTCGTGAAAGTAGTGCGTTGCGAGACTTGGTTTTCCACCAGATTACAACTTCTAGTCGTGAAAGTAGTACGTTGCGAGACTTGGTTTTCCACCAGATCACAACTTCTAGTCGTGAAAGTAGTGCGTTGCGAGACTTGGTTTTCCACCAGATCACAACTTCTAGTCGTGAAAGTAGTGCGTTGCGAGACTTGGTTTTCCACCAGATCACACCTTCTTGTCGTGAAAGTAGTGCGTTTCGGACTTGGTTTTCCACCAGATCACAACTTCTAGTCGTGAAAGTAGTGCGTTGCGAGACTTGGTTTTCCACCAGATCACAACTTCTAGTCGTGAAAGTAGTGCGTTGCGGACTTGGTTTTCCACCAAATCACAACTTCTTGTCGTGAAAGTAGTGCGTTGCGGACTTGGTTTTCCAGCAGATCACAACTTCTTGTCGTGAAAGTAGTGCGTTGCGAGACTTGGTTTTCTACCAGATCACAACTTCTTGTCGTGAAAGTAGTGCGTTGCGAGACTTGGTTTTCCACCAGATCACAACTTCTAGTCGTGAAAGTAGTGCGTTGCGAGACTTGGTTTTCCACCAGATTACAACTTCTTGTCGTGAAAGTAGTGCGTTGCGAGACTTGGTTTTCCACCAGATCACAACTTCTTGTCGTGAAAGTAGTGCGTTGCGAGACTTGGTTTTCCACCAGATCACAACTTCTAGTCGTGGAAGTAGTGCGTTGCGAGACTTGGTTTTCCACCAGATCACAACTTCTAGTCGTGAAAGTAGTGCGTTGCGAGACTTGGTTTTCCACCAGATCACAACTTCTTGTCGTGAAAGTAGTGCGTTGCGAGACTTGGTTTTCCACCAGATCACAACTTCTAGTCGTGAAAGTAGTGCGTTGCTAGACTTGGTTTTCCACCAGATTACAACTTCTAGTCGTGAAAGTAGTGCGTTGCGAGACTTGGTTTTCCACCAGATCACAACTTCTAGTCGTGAAAGTAGTGCGTTGCGAGACTTGGTTTTCCACCAGATCACAACTTCTTGTCGTGAAAGTAGTGCGTTGCGAGACTTGGTTGTCCACCAGATCACAACTTCTAGTCGTGAAAGTAGTGCGTTGCGAGACTTGGTTTTCCACCAGATCACAACTTCTAGTCGTGAAAGTAGTGCGTTGCGAGACTTGGTTTTCCACTAGATCACAACTTCTTGTCGTGAAAGTAGTGCGTTGCGAGACTTGGTTTTCCACCAGATTACAACTTCTTGTCGTGAGAGTAGTGCGTTGCGAGACTTGGTTTTCCACCAGATCACAACTTCTAGTCGTGAAAGTAGTGCGTTGCGAGACTTGGTTTTCCACCAGATTACAACTTCTTGTCGTGAAAGTAGTGCGTTGCGAGACTTGGTTTTCCACCAGATCACAACTTCTTGTCGTGAAAGTAGTGCGTTGCGAGACTTGGTTTTCCACCAGATCACAACTTCTAGTCGTGAAAGTAGTGCGTTGCGAGACTTGGTTTTCCACCAGATCACACCTTCTTGTCGTGAAAGTAGTGCGTTTCGGACTTGGTTTTCCACCAGATCACAACTTCTAGTCGTGAAAGTAGTGCGTTGCGAGACTTGGTTTTCCACCAGATCACAACTTCTAGTCGTGAATGTAGTGCGTTGCGGACTTGGTTTTCCACCAAATCACAACTTCTTGTCGTGAAAGTAGTGCGTTGCGGACTTGGTTTTCCAGCAGATCACAACTTCTTGTCGTGAAAGTAGTGCGTTGCGAGACTTGGTTTTCCACCAGATCACAACTTCTTGTCGTGAAAGTAGTGCGTTGCGAGACTTGGTTTTCCACCAGATCACAACTTCTAGTCGTGAAAGTAGTGCGTTGCGAGACTTGGTTTTCCACCAGATCACACCTTCTTGTCGTGAAAGTAGTGCGTTTCGGACTTGGTTTTCCACCAGATCACAACTTCTAGTCGTGAAAGTAGTGCGTTGCGAGACTTGGTTTTCCACCAGATCACAACTTCTAGTCGTGAATGTAGTGCGTTGCGGACTTGGTTTTCCACCAAATCACAACTTCTTGTCGTGAAAGTAGTGCGTTGCGGACTTGGTTTTCCAGCAGATCACAACTTCTTGTCGTGAAAGTAGTGCGTTGCGAGACTTGGTTTTCTACCAGATCACAACTTCTTGTCGTGAAAGTAGTGCGTTGCGAGACTTGGTTTTCCACCAGATCACAACTTCTAGTCGTGAAAGTAGTGCGTTGCGAGACTTGGTTTTCCACCAGATCACAACTTCTTGTCGTGAAAGTAGTGCGTTGCGAGACTTGGTTTTCCACCAGATCACAACTTCTAGTCGTGAAAGTAGTGCGTTGCGAGACTTGGTTTTCCACCAGATCACAACTTCTTGTCGTGAAAGTAGTGCGTTGCGAGACTTGGTTGTCCACCAGATCACAACTTCTAGTCGTGAAAGTAGTGCGTTGCGAGATTTGGTTTTCCACCAGATGACAACTTCTTGTCGTGAAATTAGTGCGTTGCGAGACTTGGTTTTCCACCAGATCACAACTTCTTGTCGTGAAAGTAGTGCGTTGCGAGACTTGGTTTTCCACCAGATCACAACTTCTAGTCGTGAAAGTAGTGCGTTGCGAGACTTGGTTTTCCACCAGATCAGAAGTTCTAGTCGTGAAAGTAGTGCGTTGCGAGACTTGGTTTTCCACCAGATCACAACTTCTTGTCGTGAAAGTAGTGCGTTGCGAGACTTGGTTTTCCACCAGATCACAACTTCTTGTCGTGAAAGTAGTGCGTTGCGAGACTTGGTTTTCCACCAGATCACAACTTCTAGTCGTGAAAGTAGTGCGTTGCGAGACTTGGTTTTCCACCAGATCACAACTTCTAGTCGTGAAATTAGTGCGTTGCGAGACTTGGTTTTCCACCAGATCAGAACTTCTAGTCGTGAAAGTAGTGCGTTGCGAGACTTGGTTTTCCACCAGATCACAACTTCTTGTCGTGAAAGTAGTGCGTTGCGAGACTTGGTTTTCCACCAGATCACAACTTCTTGTCGTGAAAGTAGTGCGTTGCGAGACTTGGTTTTCCACCAGATCACAACTTCTAGTCGTGAAAGTAGTGCGTTGCGAGACTTGGTTTTCCACCAGATCACAACTTCTTGTCGTGAAAGTAGTGCGTTGCTAGACTTGGTTTTCCACCAGATGACAACTTCTAGTCGTGAAAGTAGTGCGTTGCGAGACTTGGTTTTCTACCAGATCACAACTTCTAGTCGTGAAAGTAGTGCGTTGCTAGACTTGGTTTCCACCAGATCACAACTTCTAGTCGTGAAAGTAGTGCGTTGCGAGACTTGGTCTTCCACCAGATCACAACTTCTTGTCGTGAAAGTAGAGCGTTGCGAGACTTGGTTTTCCACCAGATCACAACTTCTAGTCGTGAAAGTAGTACGTTGCGAGACTTGGTTTTCCACCAGATCACAACTTCTAGTCGTGAAAGTAGTGCGTTGCGAGACTTGGTTTTCCACCAGATCACAACTTCTAGTCGTGAAAGTAGTGCGTTGCGAGACTTGGTTTTCCACCAGATCACACCTTCTTGTCGTGAAAGTAGTGCGTTTCGGACTTGGTTTTCCACCAGATCACAACTTCTAGTCGTGAAAGTAGTGCGTTGCGAGACTTGGTTTTCCACCAGATCACAACTTCTAGTCGTGAAAGTAGTGCGTTGCGGACTTGGTTTTCCACCAAATCACAACTTCTTGTCGTGAAAGTAGTGCGTTGCGGACTTGGTTTTCCAGCAGATCACAACTTCTTGTCGTGAAAGTAGTGCGTTGCGAGACTTGGTTTTCCACCAGATCACAACTTCTTGTCGTGAAAGTAGTGCGTTGCGAGACTTGGTTTTCCACCAGATCACAACTTCTAGTCGTGGAAGTAGTGCGTTGCGAGACTTGGTTTTCCACCAGATCACAACTTCTAGTCGTGAAAGTAGTGCGTTGCGAGACTTGGTTTTCCACCAGATCACAACTTCTTGTCGTGAAAGTAGTGCGTTGCGAGACTTGGTTTTCCACCAGATCACAACTTCTAGTCGTGAAAGTAGTGCGTTGCTAGACTTGGTTTTCCACCAGATCACAACTTCTAGTCGTGAAAGTAGTGCGTTGCGAGACTTGGTTTTCCACCAGATTACAACTTCTTGTCGTGAAAGTAGTGCGTTGCGAGACTTGGTTTTCCACCAGATCACAACTTCTTGTCGTGAAAGTAGTGCGTTGCGAGACTTGGTTTTCCACCAGATCACAACTTCTTGTCGTGAAAGTAGTGCGTTGCGAGACTTGGTTTTCCACCAGATCACAACTTCTAGTCATGAAAGTAGTGCGTTGCGAGACTTGGTTTTCCACCAGATTACAACTTCTTGTCGTGAAAGTAGTGCGTTGCGAGACTTGGTTTTCCACTAGATGACAACTTCTAGTCGTGAAAGTAGTGCGTTGCGAGACTTGGTTTTCCACCAGATCACAACTTGTTGTCGTGAAAGTAGTGCGTTGCGAGACTTGGTTTTCCACCAGATCACAACTTCTTGTCGTGAAAGTAGTGCGTTGCGAGACTTGGTTTTCCACCAGATCACAACTTCTAGTCGTGAAAGTAGTGCGTTGCGAGACTTGGTTTTCCACCAGATCACAACTTCTTGTCGTGAAAGTAGTGCGTTGCGAGACTTGGTTTTCCAGCAGATCACAACTTCTAGTCGTGAAAGTAGTGCGTTGCGAGACTTGGTTTTCCACCAGATCACAACTTCTTGTCGTGAAAGTAGTGCGTTGCGAGACTTGGTTTTCCACCAGATCACAACTTCTTGTCGTGAAAGTAGTGCGTTGCGAGACTTGGTTTTCCACCAGATCACAACTTGTTGTCGTGAAAGTAGTGCGTTGCGAGACTTGGTTTTCCACCAGATCACAACTTCTTGTCGTGAAAGTAGTGCGTTGCTAGACTTGGTTTTCCACCAGATCACAACTTCTTGTCGTGAAAGTAGTGCGTTGCGAGACTTGGTTTTCCACCAGATGACAACTTCTTGTCGTGAAAGTAGTGCGTTGCTAGACTTGGTTTTCCACCAGATCACAACTTCTAGTCGTGAAAGTAGTGCGTTGCGAGACTTGGTTTTCCACCAGATCACAACTTCTAGTCGTGAAAGTAGTGCGTTGCGAGACTTGGTTTTCCACCAGATCACAACTTCTTGTCGTGAAAGTAGTGCGTTGCGAGACTTCGTTTTCCACCAGATTACAACTTCTTGTCGTGAAAGTAGTGCGTTGCGAGACTTGGTTTTCCACCAGATCACAACTTCTTGTCGTGAAAGTAGTGCGTTGCGAGACTTGGTTTTCCACCAGATCACAACTTCTAGTCGTGAAACTAGTGCGTTGCGAGACTTGGTTTTCCACCAGATCACAACTTCTTGTCGTGAAAGTAGTGCGTTGCGAGACTTGGTTTTCCACTAGATCACAACTTCTAGTCGTGAAAGTAGTGCGTTTCGAGACTTGGTTTTCCACCAGATCACAACTTCTAGTCGTGAAAGTAGTGCGTTGCGAGACTTGGTTTTCCACCAGATCACAACTTCTTGTCGTGAAAGTAGTGCGTTGCGGACTTGGTTTTCCACCAGATCACAACTTCTTGTCGTGAAAGTAGGGCGTTGCGAGACTTGGTTTTCCACCAGATCACAACTTCTAGTCGTAAAAGTAGTGCGTTGCTAGACTTGGTTTTCCACCAGATTACAACTTCTAGTCGTGAAAGTAGTGCGTTGCGAGACTTGGTTTTCCACCAGATCACAACTTCTAGTCGTGAAAGTAGTGCGTTGCGAGACTTGGTTTTCCACCAGATCACAACTTCTTGTCGTGAAAGTAGTGCGTTGCGAGACTTGGTTGTCCACCAGATCACAACTTCTAGTCGTGAAAGTAGTGCGTTGCGAGACTTGGTTTTCCACCAGATCACAACTTCTAGTCGTGAAAGTAGTGCGTTGCGAGACTTGGTTTTCCACCAGATCACAACTTCTTGTCGTGAAAGTAGTGCGTTGCGAGACTTGGTTGTCCACCAGATTACAACTTCTTGTCGTGAAAGTAGTGCGTTGCGAGACTTGGTTTTCCACTAGATGACAACTTCTTGTCGTGAAAGTAGTGCGTTGCGAGACTTGGTTTTCCACCAGATTACAACTTCTTGTCGTGAAAGTAGTGCGTTGCGAGACTTGGTTTTCCACCAGATCACAACTTCTAGTCGTGAAAGTAGTGCGTTGCGAGACTTGGTTTTCCACCAGATTACAACTTCTTGTCGTGAAAGAATGCGTTGCGAGACTTGGTTTTCCACCAGATCACAACTTCTAGTCGTGAAAGTAGTGCGTTGCGAGACTTGGTTTTCCACCAGATCACAACTTCTAGTCGTGTAAGTAGTGCGTTGCGGACTTGGTTTTCTACCAAATCACAACTTCTTGTCGTGAAAGTAGTGCGTTGCGGACTTGGTTTTCCAGCAGATCAGAACTTCTTGTCGTGAAAGTAGTGCGTTGCGAGACTTGGTTTTCCACCAGATCACAACTTCTTGTCGTGAAAGTAGTGCGTTGCGAGACTTGGTTTTCCACCAGATCACAACTTCTAGTCGTGAAAGTAGTGCGTTGCGAGACTTGGTTTTCCACCAGATTACAACTTCTTGTCGTGAAAGTAGTGCGTTGCGAGACTTGGTTTTCCACCAGATCACAACTTCTTGTCGTGAAAGTAGTGCGTTGCGAGACTTGGTTTTCCACCAGATCACAAATTCTAGTCGTGAAAGTAGTGCGTTTCGAGACTTGGTTTTCCACCAGATCACAACTTCTAGTCGTGAAAGTAGTGCGTTGCGAGACTTGGTTTTCCACCAGATCACAACTTCTTGTCGTGAAAGTAGGGCGTTGCGAGACTTGGTTTTCCACCAGATCACAACTTCTAGTCGTAAAAGTAGTGCGTTGCTAGACTTGGTTTTCCACCAGATTACAACTTCTAGTCGTGAAAGTAGTGCGTTGCGAGACTTGGTTTTCCACCAGATCACAACTTCTAGTCGTGAAAGTAGTGCGTTGCGAGACTTGGTTTTCCACCAGATCACAACTTCTTGTCGTGAAAGTAGTGCGTTGCGAGACTTGGTTGTCCACCAGATCACAACTTCTATTCGTGAAAGTAGTGCGTTGCGAGACTTGGTTTTCCACCAGATCACAACTTCTAGTCGTGAAAGTAGTGCGTTGCGAGACTTGGTTTTCCACCAGATCACAACTTCTTGTCGTGAAAGTAGTGCGTTGCGAGACTTGGTTGTCCACCAGATTACAACTTCTTGTCGTGAAAGAAGTGCGTTGCGAGACTTGGTTTTCCACCAGATCACAACTTTTTGTCGTGAAAGTAGTGCGTTGCGAGACTTGGTTTTCCACCAGATGACAACTTCTAGTCGTGAAAGTAGTGCGTTGCGAGACTTGGTTTTCCACCAGATCACAACTTCTAGTCGTGAAAGTAGTGCGTTGCGAGACTTGGTTTTCCACCAGATGACAACTTCTTGTCGTGAAAGTAGTGCGTTGCGAGACTTGGTTTTCCACCAGATCACAACTTCTTGTCGTGAAAGTAGTGCGTTGCGAGACTTGGTTTTCCACCAGATCACAGCTTCTAGTCGTGAAAGTAGTGCGTTGCGAGACTTGGTTTTCCACCAGATCACACCTTCTTGTCGTGAAAGTAGTGCGTTGCGGACTTGGTTTTCCACCAGATCACAACTTCTAGTCGTGAAAGTAGTGCGTTGCGAGACTTGGTTTTCCACCAGATCACAACTTCTTGTCGTGAAAGTAGTGCGTTGCTAGACTTGGTTTTCCACCAAATCAAAACTTCTTGTCGTGAAAGTAGTGCGTTGCTAGACTTGGTTTTCCACCAGATCACAACTTCTTGTCGTGAAAGTAGTGCGTTGCGAGACTTGGTTTTCCACCAGATCACAACTTCTTGTCGTGAAAGTAGTGCGTTGAGAGACTTGGTTTTCCACCAGATCACAACTTCTTGTCGTGAAAGTAGTGCGTTGCGAGACTTGGTTTTCCACCAGATCACAACTTCTTGTCGTGAAAGTAGTGCGTTGCGAGACTTGGTTTTCCACCAGATGACAACTTCTTGTCGTGAAAGTAGTGCGTTGCGAGACTTGGTTTTCCACCAGATCACAACTTCTAGTCGTGAAAGTAGTGCGTTGCGAGACTTGGTTTTCCACCAGATCACAACTTCTTGTCGTGAAAGTAGTGCGTTGCGAGACTTGGTTTTCCACCAGATCACAACTTCTAGTCGTGAAAGTAGTGCGTTGCGAGACTTGGTTTTCCACCAGATCACAACTTCTTGTCGTGAAAGTAGTGCGTTGCGAGACTTGGTTGTCCACCAGATCACAACTTCTAGTCGTGAAAGTAGTGCGTTGCGAGACTAGGTTGTCCACCAGATCACAACTTCTAGTCGTGAAAGTAGTGCGTTGCGAGACTTGGTTTTCCACCAGATCACAACTTCTTGTCGTGAAAGTAGTGCGTTGCGAGACTTGGTTTTCCACCAGATTACAACTTCTTGTCGTGAAAGTAGTGCGTTGCGAGACTTGGTTTTCCACCAGATCACAACTTCTAGTCGTGAAAGTAGTGCGTTGCGAGACTTGGTTTTCCACCAGATCACAACTTCTAGTCGTGAAAGTAGTGCGTTGCGAGACTTGGTTTTCCACCAGATCACAACTTCTTGTCGTGAAAGTAGTGCGTTGCGAGACTTGGTTGTCCACCAGATCACAACTTCTAGTCGTGAAAGTAGTGCGTTGCGAGACTTGGTTTTCCACCAGATCACAACTTCTAGTCGTGAAAGTAGTGCGTTGCGAGACTTGGTTTTCCACCAGATCACAACTTCTTGTCGTGAAAGTAGTGCGTTGCGAGACTTGGTTTTCCACCAGATCACAACTTCTAGTCGTGAAAGTAGTGCGTTGCGAGACTTGGTTTTCCACCAGATCACAACTTCTTGTCGTGAAAGTAGTGCGTTGCGAGACTTGGTTTTCCACTAGATCACAACTTCTAGTCGTGAAAGTAGTGCGTTTCGAGACTTGGTTTTCCACCAGATCACAACTTCTAGTCGTGAAAGTAGTGCGTTGCGACACTTGGTTTTCCACCATATCACAACTTCTTGTCGTGAAAGTAGTGCGTTGCGGACTTGGTTTTCCAGCAGATCAGAACTTCTTGTCGTGAAAGTAGTGCGTTGCGAGACTTGGTTTTCCACCAGATCACAACTTCTTGTCGTGAAAGTAGTGCGTTGCGAGACTTGGTTTTCCACCAGATCACAACTTCTAGTCGTGAAAGTAGTGCGTTGCGAGACTTGGTTTTCCACCAGATTACAACTTCTTGTCGTGAAAGTAGTGCGTTGCGAGACTTGGTTTTCCACCAGATCACAACTTCTTGTCGTGAAAGTAGTGCGTTGCGAGACTTGGTTTTCCACCAGATCACAACTTCTAGTCGTGAAAGTAGTGCGTTGCGAGACTTGGTTTTCCACCAGATCACAACTTCTTGTCGTGAAAGTAGTGCGTTTCGGACTTGGTTTTCCACCAGATCACAACTTCTAGTCGTGAAAGTAGTGCGTTGCGAGACTTGGTTTTCCACCAGATCACAACTTCTAGTCGTGAATGTAGTGCGTTGCGGACTTGGTTTTCCACCAAATCACAACTTCTTGTCGTGAAAGTAGTGCGTTGCGGACTTGGTTTTCCAGCAGATCACAACTTCTTGTCGTGAAAGTAGTGCGTTGCGAGACTTGGTTTTCTACCAGATCACAACTTCTTGTCGTGAAAGTAGTGCGTTGCGAGACTTGGTTTTCCACCAGATCACAACTTCTAGTCGTGAAAGAAGTGCGTTGCTAGACTTGGTTTTCCACCAGATTACAACTTCTAGTCGTGAAAGTAGTGCGTTGCGAGACTTGGTTTTCCACCAGATCACAACTTCTAGTCGTGAAAGTAGTGCGTTGCGAGACTTGGTTTTCCACCAGATCACAACTTCTTGTCGTGAAAGTAGTGCGTTGCGAGACTTGGTTGTCCACCAGATCACAACTTCTAGTCGTGAAAGTAGTGCGTTGCGAGACTTGGTTTTCCACCAGATCACAACTTCTAGTCGTGAAAGTAGTGCGTTGCGAGACTTGGTTTTCCACCAGATTACAACTTCTTGTCGTGAAAGTAGTGCGTTGCGAGACTTGGTTTTCCACCAGATCACAACTTCTAGTCGTGAAAGTAGTGCGTTGCGAGACTTGGTTTTCCACCAGATTACAACTTCTTGTCGTGAAAGAATGCGTTGCGAGACTTGGTTTTCCACCAGATCACAACTTCTAGTCGTGAAAGTAGTGCGTTGCGAGACTTGGTTTTCCACCAGATCACAACTTCTAGTCGTGAAAGTAGTGCGTTGCGGACTTGGTTTTCTACCAAATCACAACTTCTTGTCGTGAAAGTAGTGCGTTGCGGACTTGGTTTTCCAGCAGATCAGAACTTCTTGTCGTGAAAGTAGTGCGTTGCGAGACTTGGTTTTCCACCAGATCACAACTTCTTGTCGTGAAAGTAGTGCGTTGCGAGACTTGGTTTTCCACCAGATCACAACTTCTAGTCGTGAAAGTAGTGCGTTGCGAGACTTGGTTTTCCACCAGATTACAACTTCTTGTCGTGAAAGTAGTGCGTTGCGAGACTTGGTTTTCCACCAGATCACAACTTCTTGTCGTGAAAGTAGTGCGTTGCGAGACTTGGTTTTCCACCAGATCACAACTTCTAGTCGTGAAAGTAGTGCGTTTCGAGACTTGGTTTTCCACCAGATCACAACTTCTAGTCGTGAAAGTAGTGCGTTGCGAGACTTGGTTTTCCACCAGATCACAACTTCTTGTCGTGAAAGTAGGGCGTTGCGAGACTTGGTTTTCCACCAGATCACAACTTCTAGTCGTAAAAGTAGTGCGTTGCTAGACTTGGTTTTCCACCAGATTACAACTTCTAGTCGTGAAAGTAGTGCGTTGCGAGACTTGGTTTTCCACCAGATCACAACTTCTAGTCGTGAAAGTAGTGCGTTGCGAGACTTGGTTTTCCACCAGATCACAACTTCTTGTCGTGAAAGTAGTGCGTTGCGAGACTTGGTTGTCCACCAGATCACAACTTCTAGTCGTGAAAGTAGTGCGTTGCGAGACTTGGTTTTCCACCAGATCACAACTTCTAGTCGTGAAAGTAGTGCGTTGCGAGACTTGGTTTTCCACCAGATCACAACTTCTTGTCGTGAAAGTAGTGCGTTGCGAGACTTGGTTTTCCACCAGATCACAACTTCTTGTCGTGAAAGTAGTGCGTTGAGAGACTTGGTTTTCCACCAGATCACAACTTCTTGTCGTGAAAGTAGTGCGTTGCGAGACTTGGTTTTCCACCAGATCACAACTTCTTGTCGTGAAAGTAGTGCGTTGCGAGACTTGGTTTTCCACCAGATGACAACTTCTTGTCGTGAAAGTAGTGCGTTGCGAGACTTGGTTTTCCACCAGATCACAACTTCTAGTCGTGAAAGTAGTGCGTTGCGAGACTTGGTTTTCCACCAGATCACAACTTCTTGTCGTGAAAGTAGTGCGTTGCGAGACTTGGTTTTCCACCAGATCACAACTTCTAGTCGTGAAAGTAGTGCGTTGCGAGACTTGGTTTTCCACCAGATCACAACTTCTTGTCGTGAAAGTAGTGCGTTGCGAGACTTGGTTGTCCACCAGATCACAACTTCTAGTCGTGAAAGTAGTGCGTTGCGAGACTAGGTTGTCCACCAGATCACAACTTCTAGTCGTGAAAGTAGTGCGTTGCGAGACTTGGTTTTCCACCAGATCACAACTTCTTGTCGTGAAAGTAGTGCGTTGCGAGACTTGGTTTTCCACCAGATTACAACTTCTTGTCGTGAAAGTAGTGCGTTGCGAGACTTGGTTTTCCACCAGATTACAACTTCTTGTCGTGAAAGTAGTGCGTTGCGAGACTTGGTTTTCCACCAGATCACAACTTCTAGTCGTGAAAGTAGTGCGTTGCGAGACTTGGTTTTCCACCAGATCACAACTTCTAGTCGTGAAAGTAGTGCGTTGCGAGACTTGGTTTTCCACCAGATCACAACTTCTTGTCGTGAAAGTAGTGCGTTGCGAGACTTGGTTGTCCACCAGATCACAACTTCTAGTCGTGAAAGTAGTGCGTTGCGAGACTTGGTTTTCCACCAGATCACAACTTCTAGTCGTGAAAGTAGTGCGTTGCGAGACTTGGTTTTCCACCAGATCACAACTTCTTGTCGTGAAAGTAGTGCGTTGCGAGACTTGGTTTTCCACCAGATTACAACTTCTTGTCGTGAAAGTAGTGCGTTGCGAGACTTGGTTTTCCACCAGATCACAACTTCTTGTCGTGAAAGTAGTGCGTTGCGAGACTTGGTTTTCCACCAGATCACAACTTCTAGTCGTGAAAGTAGTGCGTTGCGAGACTTGGTTTTCCACCAGATCACAACTTCTTGTCGTGAAAGTAGTGCGTTGCGAGACTTGGTTTTCCACTAGATCACAACTTCTAGTCGTGAAAGTAGTGCGTTTCGAGACTTGGTTTTCCACCAGATCACAACTTCTAGTCGTGAAAGTAGTGCGTTGCGAGACTTGGTTTTCCACCAGATCACAACTTCTTGTCGTGAAAGTAGTGCGTTGCGAGACTTGGTTTTCCACCAGATCACAACTTCTAGTCGTAAAAGTAGTGCGTTGCTAGACTTGGTTTTCCACCAGATTACAACTTCTAGTCGTGAAAGTAGTGCGTTGCGAGACTTGGTTTTCCACCAGATCACAACTTCTAGTCGTGAAAGTAGTGCGTTGCGAGACTTGGTTTTCCACCAGATCACAACTTCTTGTCGTGAAAGTAGTGCGTTGCGAGACTTGGTTTTCCACTAGATGACAACTTCTAGTCGTGAAAGTAGTGCGTTGCGAGACTTGGTTTTCCACCAGATCACAACTTCTAGTCGTGAAAGTAGTGCGTTGCGAGACTTGGTTTTCCACCAGATTACAACTTCTAGTCGTGAAAGTAGTGCGTTGCGAGACTTGGTTTTCCACCAGATCACAACTTCTTGTCGTGAAAGTAGTGCGTTGCGAGACTTGGTTTTCCACCAGATCACAACTTCTTGTCGTGAAAGTAGTGCGTTGCGAGACTGGGTTTTCCACCAGATCACAACTTCTAGTCGTGAAAGTAGTGCGTTGCGAGACTTGGTTTTCCACCAGATCACAACTTCTTGTCGTGAAAGTAGTGCGTTGCGAGACTTGGTTTTCCACCAGATCACAACTTCTAGTCGTGAAAGTAGTGCGTTGCGAGACTTGGTTTTCCACCAGATCACAACTTCTTGTCGTGAAAGTAGTGCGTTGCGAGACTTGGTTTTCCACCAGATCACAACTTCTTGTCGTGAAAGTAGTGCGTTGCGAGACTTGGTTTTCCACCAGATCACAACTTCTTGTCGTGAAAGTAGTGCGTTGCGAGACTTGGTTTTCCACCAGATCACAACTTCTTGTCGTGAAAGTAGTGCGTTGCGAGACTTGGTTTTCCACCAGATCACAACTTCTTGTCGTGAAAGTAGTGCGTTGCGAGACTTGGTTTTCCACCAGATCACAACTTCTTGTCGTGAAAGTAGTGCGTTGCGAGACTTGGTTTTCCACCAGATGACAACTTCTTGTCGTGAAAGTAGTGCGTTGCTAGACTTGGTTTTCCACCAGATCACAACTTCTTGTCGTGAAAGTAGTGCGTTGCGAGACTTGGTTTTCCACCAGATGACAACTTCTTGTCGTGAAAGTAGTGCGTTGCTAGACTTGGTTTTCCACCAGATCACAACTTCTAGTCGTGAAAGTAGTGCGTTGCTAGACTTGGTTTTCCACCAGATCACAACTTCTTGTCGTGAAAGTAGTGCGTTGCGAGACTTGGTTGTCCACCAGATCACAACTTCTAGTCGTGAAAGTAGTGCGTTGCGAGACTTGGTTTTCCACCAGATCACAACTTCTAGTCGTGAAAGTAGTGCGTTGCGAGACTTGGTTTTCCACCAGATGACAACTTCTTGTCGTGAAAGTAGTGCGTTGCTAGACTTGGTTTTCCACCAGATCACAACTTCTTGTCGTGAAAGTAGTGCGTTGCGAGACTTGGTTTTCCACCAGATCACAACTTCTAGTCGTGAAAGTAGTGCGTTGCGAGACTTGGTTTTCCACCAGATCACAACTTCTAGTCGTGAAAGTAGTGCGTTGCGAGACTTGGTTTTCCACCAGATCACAACTTCTTGTCGTGAAAGTAGTGCGTTGCGAGACTTGGTTTTCCACTAGATCACAACTTCTAGTCGTGAAAGTAGTGCGTTTCGAGACTTGGTTTTCCACCAGATCACAACTTCTAGTCGTGAAAGTAGTGCGTTGCGAGACTTGGTTTTCCACCAGATCACAACTTCTTGTCGTGAAAGTAGTGCGTTGCGAGACTTGGTTTTCCACCAGATCACAACTTCTAGTCGTAAAAGTAGTGCGTTGCTAGACTTGGTTTTCCACCAGATTACAACTTCTAGTCGTGAAAGTAGTGCGTTGCGAGACTTGGTTTTCCACCAGATCACAACTTCTAGTCGTGAAAGTAGTGCGTTGCGAGACTTGGTTTTCCACCAGATCACAACTTCTTGTCGTGAAAGTAGTGCGTTGCGAGACTTGGTTTTCCACCAGATCACAACTTCTAGTCGTGAAAGTAGTGCGTTGCGAGACTTGGTTTTCCACCAGATCACAACTTCTAGTCATGAAAGTAGTGCGTTGCGAGACTTGGTTTTCCACCAGATTACAACTTCTTGTCGTGAAAGTAGTGCGTTGCGAGACTTGGTTTTCCACTAGATGACAACTTCTAGTCGTGAAAGTAGTGCGTTGCGAGACTTGGTTTTCCACCAGATCACAACTTCTAGTCGTGAAAGTAGTGCGTTGCGAGACTTGGTTTTCCACCAGATTACAACTTCAAGTCGTGAAAGTAGTGCGTTGCGAGACTTGGTTTTCCACCAGATCACAACTTCTTGTCGTGAAAGTAGTGCGTTGCGAGACTTGGTTTTCCACCAGATCACAACTTCTTGTCGTGAAAGTAGTGCGTTGCGAGACTGGGTTTTCCACCAGATCACAACTTCTAGTCGTGAAAGTAGTGCGTTGCGAGACTTGGTTTTCCACCAGATCACAACTTCTTGTCGTGAAAGTAGTGCGTTGCGAGACTTGGTTTTCCACCAGATCACAACTTCTAGTCGTGAAAGTAGTGCGTTGCGAGACTTGGTTTTCCACCAGATCACAACTTCTTGTCGTGAAAGTAGTGCGTTGCGAGACTTGGTTTTCCACCAGATCACAACTTCTTGTCGTGAAAGTAGTGCGTTGCGAGACTTGGTTTTCCACCAGATCACAACTTCTTGTCGTGAAAGTAGTGCGTTGCGAGACTTGGTTTTCCACCAGATCACAACTTCTTGTCGTGAAAGTAGTGCGTTGCGAGACTTGGTTTTCCACCAGATCACAACTTCTTGTCGTGAAAGTAGTGCGTTGCGAGACTTGGTTTTCCACCAGATCACAACTTCTTGTCGTGAAAGTAGTGCGTTGCGAGACTTGGTTTTCCACCAGATGACAACTTCTTGTCGTGAAAGTAGTGCGTTGCTAGACTTGGTTTTCCACCAGATCACAACTTCTTGTCGTGAAAGTAGTGCGTTGCGAGACTTGGTTTTCCACCAGATGACAACTTCTTGTCGTGAAAGTAGTGCGTTGCTAGACTTGGTTTTCCACCAGATCACAACTTCTAGTCGTGAAAGTAGTGCGTTGCTAGACTTGGTTTTCCACCAGATCACAACTTCTTGTCGTGAAAGTAGTGCGTTGCGAGACTTGGTTGTCCACCAGATCACAACTTCTAGTCGTGAAAGTAGTGCGTTGCGAGACTTGGTTTTCCACCAGATCACAACTTCTAGTCGTGAAAGTAGTGCGTTGCGAGACTTGGTTTTCCACCAGATCACAACTTCTTGTCGTGAAAGTAGTGCGTTGCGAGACTTGGTTTTCCACCAGATCACAACTTCTTGTCGTGAAAGTAGTGCGTTGCGAGACTTGGTTTTCCACCAGATCACAACTTCTTGTCGTGAAAGTAGTGCGTTGCGAGACTTGGTTTTCCACCAGATCACAACTTCTTGTCGTGAAAGTAGTGCGTTGCGAGACTTGGTTTTCCACCAGATGACAACTTCTTGTCGTGAAAGTAGTGCGTTGCTAGACTTGGTTTTCCACCAGATCACAACTTCTTGTCGTGAAAGTAGTGCGTTGCGAGACTTGGTTTTCCACCAGATGACAACTTCTTGTCGTGAAAGTAGTGCGTTGCTAGACTTGGTTTTCCACCAGATCACAACTTCTAGTCGTGAAAGTAGTGCGTTGCTAGACTTGGTTTTCCACCAGATCACAACTTCTTGTCGTGAAAGTAGTGCGTTGCGAGACTTGGTTGTCCACCAGATCACAACTTCTAGTCGTGAAAGTAGTGCGTTGCGAGACTTGGTTTTCCACCAGATCACAACTTCTAGTCGTGAAAGTAGTGCGTTGCGAGACTTGGTTTTCCACCAGATGACAACTTCTTGTCGTGAAAGTAGTGCGTTGCTAGACTTGGTTTTCCACCAGATCACAACTTCTTGTCGTGAAAGTAGTGCGTTGCGAGACTTGGTTTTCCACCAGATCACAACTTCTAGTCGTGAAAGTAGTGCGTTGCGAGACTTGGTTTTCCACCAGATCACAACTTCTAGTCGTGAAAGTAGTGCGTTGCGAGACTTGGTTTTCCACCAGATCACAACTTCTTGTCGTGAAAGTAGTGCGTTGCGAGACTTGGTTTTCCACCAGATCACAACTTCTTGTCGTGAAAGTAGTGCGTTGCGAGACTTGGTTTTCCACCAGATCACAACTTCTTGTCGTGAAAGTAGTGCGTTGCGAGACTTGGTTTTCCACCAGATCACAACTTCTTGTCGTGAAAGTAGTGCGTTGCGAGACTTGGTTTTCCACCAGATCACAACTTCTTGTCGTGAAAGTAGTGCGTTGCGAGACTTGGTTTTCCACCAGATCACAACTTCTTGTCGTGAAAGTAGTGCGTTGCGAGACTTGGTTTTCCACCAGATGACAACTTCTTGTCGTGAAAGTAGTGCGTTGCTAGACTTGGTTTTCCACCAGATCACAACTTCTTGTCGTGAAAGTAGTGCGTTGCGAGACTTGGTTTTCCACCAGATGACAACTTCTTGTCGTGAAAGTAGTGCGTTGCGAGACTTGGTTTTCCACCAGATCACAACTTCTTGTCGTGAAAGTAGTGCGTTGCGAGACTTGGTTTTCCACCAGATCACAACTTCTTGTCGTGAAAGTAGTGCGTTGCGAGACTTGGTTTTCCACCAGATCACAACTTCTAGTCGTGAAAGTAGTGCGTTGCGAGACTTGGTTTTCCACCAGATCACAACTTCTAGTCGTGAAAGTAGTGCGTTGCGAGACTTGGTTTTCCACCAGATCACAACTTCTTGTCGTGAAAGTAGTGCGTTGCGAGACTTGGTTTTCCACCAGATCACAACTTCTAGTCGTGAAAGTAGTGCGTTGCGAGACTTGGTTTTCCACCAGATCACAACTTCTAGTCGTGAAAGTAGTGCGTTGCGAGAGTTGGTTTTCCACCAGATCACAACTTCTAGTCGTGAAAGTAGTGCGTTGCGAGACTTGGTTTTCCACCAGATCACAACTTCTTGTCGTGAAAGTAGTGCGTTGCGAGACTTGGTTTTCCACCAGATCACAACTTCTTGTCGTGAAAGTAGTGCGTTGCGAGACTTGGTTTTCCACCAGATGACAACTTCTTGTCGTGAAAGTAGTGCGTTGCTAGACTTGGTTTTCCACCAGATCACAACTTCTAGTCGTGAAAGTAGTGCGTTGCTAGACTTGGTTTTCCACCAGATCACAACTTCTTGTCGTGAAAGTAGTGCGTTGCGAGACTTGGTTGTCCACCAGATCACAACTTCTAGTCGTGAAAGTAGTGCGTTGCGAGACTTGGTTTTCCACCAGATCACAACTTCTTGTCGTGAAAGTAGTGCGTTGCGAGACTTGGTTTTCCACCAGATCACAACTTCTAGTCGTGAAAGTAGTGCGTTGCGAGACTTGGTTTTCCACCAGATGACAACTTCTTGTCGTGAAAGTAGTGCGTTGCTAGACTTGGTTTTCCACCAGATCACAACTTCTTGTCGTGAAAGTAGTGCGTTGCGAGACTTGGTTTTCCACCAGATCACAACTTCTTGTCGTGAAAGTAGTGCGTTGCGAGACTTGGTTTTCCACCAGATCACAACTTCTAGTCGTGAAAGTAGTGCGTTGCGAGACTTGGTTTTCCACCAGATCACAACTTCTTGTCGTGAAAGTAGTGCGTTGCGAGACTTGGTTTTCCACCAGATCACAACTTCTTGTCGTGAAAGTAGTGCGTTGCGAGACTTGGTTTTCCACCAGATCACAACTTCTAGTCGTGAAAGTAGTGCGTTGCGAGACTTGGTTTTCCACCAGATCACAACTTCTAGTCGTGAAAGTAGTGCGTTGCGAGACTTGGTTTTCCACCAGATCACAACTTCTTGTCGTGAAAGTAGTGCGTTGCGAGACTTGGTTTTCCACCAGATCACAACTTCTAGTCGTGAAAGTAGTGCGTTGCGAGACTTGGTTTTCCACCAGATCACAACTTCTAGTCGTGAAAGTAGTGCGTTGCGAGAGTTGGTTTTCCACCAGATCACAACTTCTAGTCGTGAAAGTAGTGCGTTGCGAGACTTGGTTTTCCACCAGATCACAACTTCTTGTCGTGAAAGTAGTGCGTTGCGAGACTTGGTTTTCCACCAGATCACAACTTCTTGTCGTGAAAGTAGTGCGTTGCGAGACTTGGTTTTCCACCAGATCACAACTTCTTGTCGTGAAAGTAGTGCGTTGCGAGACTTGGTTTTCCACCAGATCACAACTTCTTGTCGTGAAAGTAGTGCGTTGCGAGACTTGGTTTTCCACCAGATCACAACTTCTTGTCGTGAAAGTAGTGCGTTGCGAGACTTGGTTTTCCACCAGATCACAACTTCTTGTCGTGAAAGTAGTGCGTTGCGAGACTTGGTTTTCCACCAGATCACAACTTCTTGTCGTGATAGTAGTGCGTTGCGAGACTTGGTTTTCCACCAGATCACAACTTCTAGTCGTGAAAGTAGTGCGTTGCGAGACTTGGTTTTCCACCAGATCACAACTTCTAGTCGTGAAAGTAGTGCGTTGCGAGACTTGGTTTTCCACCAGATCACAACTTCTTGTCGTGAAAGTAGTGCGTTGCGAGACTTGGTTTTCCACCAGATCACAACTTCTAGTCGTGAAAGTAGTGCGTTGCGAGACTTGGTTTTCCACCAGATCACAACTTCTTGTCGTGAAAGTAGTGCGTTGCGAGACTTGGTTTTCCACCAGATCACAACTTCTTGTCGTGAAAGTAGTGCGTTGCGAGACTTGGTTTTCCACCAGATCACAACTTCTAGTCGTGAAAGTAGTGCGTTGCGAGACTTGGTTTTCCACCAGATCACAACTTCTAGTCGTGAAAGTAGTGCGTTGCGAGACTTGGTTTTCCACCAGATCACAACTTCTTGTCGTGAAAGTAGTGCGTTGCGAGACTTGGTTTTCCACCAGATCACAACTTCTAGTCGTGAAAGTAGTGCGTTGCGAGACTTGGTTTTCCACCAGATCACAACTTCTAGTCGTGAAAGTAGTGCGTTGCGAGAGTTGGTTTTCCACCAGATCACAACTTCTAGTCGTGAAAGTAGTGCGTTGCGAGACTTGGTTTTCCACCAGATCACAACTTCTTGTCGTGAAAGTAGTGCGTTGCGAGACTTGGTTTTCCACCAGATCACAACTTCTTGTCGTGAAAGTAGTGCGTTGCGAGACTTGGTTTTCCACCAGATCACAACTTCTAGTCGTGAAAGTAGTGCGTTGCGAGACTTGGTTTTCCACCAGATCACAACTTCTAGTCGTGAAAGTAGTGCGTTGCGAGACTTGGTTTTCCACCAGATCACAACTTCTAGTCGTGAAAGTAGTGCGTTGCGAGACTTGGTTTTCCACCAGATCACAACTTCTAGTCGTGAAAGTAGTGCGTTGCGAGACTTGGTTTTCCACCAGATCACAACTTCTTGTCGTGAAAGTAGTGCGTTGCTAGACTTGGTTTTCCACCAGATCACAACTTCTAGTCGTGAAAGTAGTGCGTTGCTAGACTTGGTTTTCCACCAGATCACAACTTCTAGTCGTGAAAGTAGTGCGTTGCGAGACTTGGTTTTCCACCAGATCACAACTTCTTGTCGTGAAAGTAGTGCGTTGCTAGACTTGGTTTTCCACCAGATCACAACTTCTAGTCGTGAAAGTAGTGCGTTGCTAGACTTTTTTTTTTACGTTTTAAATTTTTCATGAGATCTCGTTTCTTCTTGTTGGTCATCCTTTCATTTTTCCGGGGAAAATATATTTCCGTCAGCTACTGACTCTCAAGTACAATTGTACTGATTGTAAGTACAATCCCCTGTCTCTATTTATTTTACTCTCAGGCGTTAGTTCAATTAACGTAAATTAAAATAATAATTATTTTTATATTAATAAATAATAATGATATTTCATAATAGCATTTATGATTCATTTATAGGGTAAAAAAGTACTTTGATAAGCGATTATTTCTAAACTATGTGGTAGAATTATTTTATTAAAAGGCAATATAGTGAGTTATACATCTTCCCACGGTCTCTAATAACAATTAGCTTCTTGTGCGAGAAAGTTTAAGACTGTTCGGAAAGTGCCTTGAATCACATCTAGAACAGGTTGAAGCAAGACACAAGAGGTTCATTTCGTCTCTGTTGAGGGAAGATAAAGCATTTGACCGTGAATGTTTTGGAAGGAAGGTTAGTTGTAGAATGCTGGGTACTCACAACATATGTCGAAGTAAACATACGGTCAGGCAGGCCTGTCAGTTAGACCTGAACAGTCCGCCAGAAAACCGGTCGTCTGAACGTGTATATATTCCGGCCACCTGAATAGTCTTAACTGACAGACCAGCTGGAATATATACATGTTCAGGCGGAGTGTTCAGGTCTAACTGACATACCAGCTGGAATATATGCATGTTCAGGCGGACTGTTCAGGTCTAACTGACAGACCGGCTGGAATATATACATGTTCAGGCGGAGTGTTCAGGTCTAACTGACAGACCGGCTGGAATATATACATGTTCAGGCGGAGTGTTCAGGTCTAACTGACAGACCGGCTGGAATATATACATGTTCAGGCGGACTGTTCAGGTCTAACTGACAGACCGGCTGGAATATATACATGTTCAGGCGGACTGTTCAGGTCTAACTGACAGACCGGCTGGAATATATACATGTTCAGGCGGACTGTTCAGGTCTAACTGTCAGGCCTACCTGACCGTATGTAGCCTGCTTAACATTTATTATTATTCAGACTCTATTGCCAGCATGGTCATTTGGCAGCTGACTGTATTGACATCATGGTGTTGGGCCAAAGGTAGAGAGATAGATAGATAGATAGATAGATAGATAGATAGATAGATAGATAGATAGAGAGAGAGAGAGAGAGAGAGAGAGAGAGAGAGAGAGAGAGAGAGAGATAGAGAGAGATAGATAGATAGAGAGAGAGAGAGAGAGAGAGAGAGAGAGAGAGAGAGAGAGAGAGAGAGAGAGAGAGAGAGAGAGAGAGAGAGAGAGGATAGTACAAGATAACCATGAAGACTATCGACACTCTGAGGCCTAATATAGCCATTTGTCCCTCACCCCCTCACCATCCCACCCCTTCATCTCTCTCTCTCTCTGCCTCATCCTCTCTCTCTCTCTCTCTCTCTCTCTCTCTCGCCCTACCTCCTTTTCTCTCCATCTCTCTGTTCCCTACGACGAAGCGATTCCCTTGCAGTCTCTGCTTCCTAATACACTCCCTCCACCCCCCTCCTCCTACTCGGCACTAGATTTTCCTTCCCATTTCCTAAACTCCTGCTTCTGTACAGTACCTTCCTAGCTGGCTAATGGAGTAACATATCCACCTAATCATCGTGGTACAGCCTGTACTGTATTTCTAGTTTCTACCTGTACTGTACTGTAGGTAGAAACTAGAAATGCAAAAGCTTGGAAAATACAAAGAGCATATTTTAAAATTATATTTCCCTATATTTTAGGTACTTTGGCAGCATTAAAGTGCTTTCAATGTGATCGAAATATATTATTCAACTTATTTATTTCAAATTCTTAGACTTAGATATAAAACTCGTGAGGAACATTTTCATTCAAAAACTAGTTAATATTCTTAGCTAGTTTATAGAGGCTTCAAAATGGGCTCGAGCTAACAATAATTCTCCGACAAGATTTGTTCTAATAATATCCTTAAGTAGTGGTGTGAGTATGCTGAAACCAAGGTTTCTACCTCGAAACCCCGGGGGGGGGAGGGGAAACTTTTGGCAGGCGAAAATATGCCGAAATCTAGCACATTTTCTAGATTTTCTTCATTAACTCGTAAACCGCTGATTTTGGGTAAGGAATCTTCGAATAGGGAGTACAGAACATTAAATTCTGCATAAAATGTGTTGGTATTGTAACAATCACTGGCCAAAAAACAACAATTTGTTTCCAGTTTTGCGAAAAAGTTTGGTAAGCCCAATTATAGCGAGTTACAGCTTGGAATTATCAATTCTTTTGACACCCCCCCCTCCCTCCAAATTTAAAGAGCATCAATAACTGAGTCCAAAAAGCACAAAAACGTATAAATTTGACCAATTATAAAATTTTAAGTTATCATTGAGCCAAAATGAGAAGAATTAAAATTTTCATGTGATCACATTTCGCAAAATTTTGGTTGCTATTAGCCAAAATTGACTTCTGATTCAATTCTAAACGTACCAATTGACATTTAATATTCCTAACATCCTCTTCCTATGGAGCAACCAAGGTCCGCCTTTGAAATCACTCGAGCCTTCATAACTTTGGATCTAGTCACAATTTTGGTTTTCATTTAAAGTTCAATTTGCGAATATTCAGAAATACTGAAAGTATAGGAAATGCCTACAACTAGGAACCTAAAACGACACAATATTTTAAAATTTAAAGGAAGAAATGCTTTCAAGGATAGATTCAGTCTGGGATGTGTGAAACGAAAAGACATCAAGAAATGCTTTCAAGGATAGATTCAGCCTGGGATGTGTGAAACGAAAAGACATCAAGAAATGCTTTCAAGGATAGATTCAGTCTGGGATGTGTGAAACGAAAAGACATCAAGAAATGCTTTCAAGGATAGATTCAGTCTGGGATGTGTGAAACGAAAAGACATCAAGAAATGCTTTCAAGGATAGATTCAGCCTGGGATGTGTGAAACGAAAAGACATCAAGAAATGCTTTCAAGGATAGATTCAGGCTGGGATGTGTGAAACGAAAAGACATCAAGAAATGCTTTCAAGGATAGATTCAGTCTGGGATGTGTGAAACGAAAAGACATCAAGAAATGCTTTCAAGGATAGATTCAGTCTGGGATGTGTGAAACGAAAAGACATCAAAAATGCTTTCAAGGATAGATTCAGTCTGGGATGTGTGAAACGAAAAGACATCAAAAAATGCTTTCAAGGATAGATTCAGCCTGGGATGTGTGAAACGAAAAGACATCAAGAAATGCTTTCAAGGATAGATTCAGTCTGGGATGTGTGAAACGAAAAGACATCAAGAAATGCTTTCAAGGATAGATTCAGTCTGGGATGTGTGAAACGAAAAGACATCAAGAAATGCTTTCAAGGATAGATTCAGTCTGGGATGTGTGAAACGAAAAGACATCAAGAAATGCTTTCAAGGATAGATTCAGTCTGGGATGTGTGAAACGAAAAGACATCAAGAAATGCTTTCAAGGATAGATTCAGCCTGGGATGTGTGAAACGAAAAGACATCAAGAAATGCTTTCAAGGATAGATTCAGTCTGGGATGTGTGAAACGAAAAGACATCAAGAAATGCTTTCAAGGATAGATTCAGTCTGGGATGTGTGAAACGAAAAGACATCAAGAAATGCTTTCAAGGATAGATTCAGTCTGGGATGTGTGAAACGAAAAGACATCAAGAAATGCTTTCAAGGATAGATTCAGTCTGGGATGTGTGAAACGAAAAGACATCAAGAAATGCTTTCAAGGATAGATTCAGTCTGGGATGTGTGAAACGAAAAGACATCAAGAACTGGGGTATTCCATGCAATAATCAGACAATTCCGTTTTTCTCGGTTTTTTCGGTTTTTCTCTTATAAAGTTTTAGAAGATCGATATCCTAGGAAACATGAAAGGAGAAATCTCAGAAACTCCCAACATTATAACATTCTGAAGCCGTTAACACATGAATTGCCTACATAAACCAAGTCCTCTACATGCAAGACAGTACTGTCAGTATGGTTTAGCCTATACAATATCTTAAAGGCGTTTAACTACGTTACTTTAACTGTCTGGTAACCATATGAAGTATCATTACACTAACATACATATGTGTAATGATAAGTAAAGGTCTGGAATAAATGAATAATATTATAGAGCAATTTACAACAATGTATAGGATACATTTCTAGTAAATTATATTGACATGAATGTACATGAGGTGGGAAGCTGCACAGTAGTAGCACCCACTAGACATGAGGTGGGAAGCTGCACAGTTGTAGCACCCACTAGACATGAGGTGGGAAGCTGCACAGTAGTAGCACCCACTAGACATGAGGTGGGAAGCTGCACAGTTGTAGCACCCACTAGACATGAGGTGGGAAGCTGCACAGTAGTAGCACCCACTAGACATGAGGTGGGAAGCTGCACAGTTGTAGTACCCACTAGACATGAGGTGGGAAGCTGCACAGTAGTAGTACCCACTAGACATGAGGTGGGAAGCTGCACAGTAGTAGTACCCACTAGACATGAGGTGGGAAGCTGCACAATAGTAGTACCCACTAGACATGAGGTGGGAAGCTGCACAGTAGTAGTACCCACTAGACATGAGGTGGGAAGCTGCACAGTAGTAGCACCCACTAGACATGAGGTGGGAAGCTGCACAGTAGTAGTACCCACTAGACATGAGGTGGGAAGATGCACAGTAGTAGTGCCCACTAGACACGAGGTGGAAAGCTGCACAGTTGTAGCACCCACTAGACATGAGGTGGGAAGCTGCACAGTAGTAGTACCCACTAGACATGAGGTGGGAAGCTGCACAGTAGTAGTACCCACTAGACATGAGGTGGGAAGCTGCACAGTAGTAGTACCCACTAGACATGAGGTGGGAAGCTGCACAGTAGTAGTACCCACTAGACATGAGGTGGGAAGATGCACAGTAGTAGTGCCCACTAGACACGAGGTGGAAAGCTGCACAGTTGTAGCACCCACTAGACATGAGGTGGGAAGCTGCACAGTAGTAGTACCCACTAGACATGAGGTGGGAAGCTGCACAGTAGTAGTACCCACTAGACATGAGGTGGGAAGCTGCACAGTAGTAGCACCCACTAGACATGAGGTGGGAAGCTGCACAGTAGTAGCACCCACTAGACAGATAGAATGAAGAACTAGAATAAGAACTAGAGAAGAAAGAAAAATAAATACTGAAGAAATAGAGAGAAGATGGATTGTGTAGATGTCAGCTGATTCCTAATCTTAAAGAATTAAAAGAAAAGGATTTCTCTGGTTTGTAGCTATTTCTTCAAGAAAACAGCTGTTGTTCAGATGTATTTCTCTCTCTCTCTCTCGTAGATTCATCAGCTATCTAGTCATTAGTCGAGTATGCAAATATTATATTTACAAAGGACGATATTTATTATGCAAGCATTTTATAGTGTTTATATTCTACATTTGAAGATGATCCAAATCAAATAGGCTTGGTCGAATGAAAGAGGCAAAGAAAACTTGGAAATGAATTATCTTCAATTACTCCAAGAAAATTGGTAATGCAGATTGTAATCCAAGTAAACTCCTATTTTTATCATTTCTCCATCCATAAACTCTGATATTTCATGAAAATTACTATTTAATAACTCAATACTAAAGAAGAAAACCGTTTGCAAAAGTTAGATATCTCAATAAGCCTGCTATCCGCTGCAATATTTTCCATTTCGGTGATGACACGAAATTGGGATGAAAATTTTTTGCAAGTTGTCAATAATGATTTTGCTCATGGTCTCTTATGCACAATAATTGATATAAAAAAACTAAAAAAAACTTTGTTGGTGAAATTATTCTTAGTTACTTACGCACCTGTTAGCGCGGTTTTTCCCTCCCTCTATAGGGAGGAAACACGCTTATAAGGCTGACCTCAAGACGCAATCCGGAAGTACCGACTAGAAAATTACACGTTTCAGAGCAATCAATCAGCTTTCAATCTTCAAAATGATATTTCAGAATCGTCTGAGGGTCTCCCCGTGGTCTAGTGGCTAGCGCTTTAGATTCTCATGCGGGAGATAGTGGGTTCAATCCCCACCGGCACACAGTGGGACGAATGAGCAATCCAGGAGGGAAAAAGTCTGTATTACTTAAATTGGCACGGCAACTAGATTCAAGTGAACAATAAAAACTTGACATGAACTTATAACATGTTTTAAGGCGCTTTGCAATCAATTCGCAATAAATACACATGTTAACAAGTCAGCAGCTACATCTTTATCATTGTTAAACAATAGACATGAAATAAAAACACTCAACTGACCTGATCCAGGCATGTAAAGGCGATGTACCAAATTTATAATATTCCTTTAGAGCGGTTCCTCCCTCCCTCTAATGGGGAGAAACACTGCTTATAAGGTTGACCTCATGACACTATCCAGAAATGGCAACTAGAAAGTTTTACGTTTCAGAACCTATAGAACTAAAACATAATGGTGGTTCAAATTTATATATATATATATATATATATTGAGATATTTTCCCAATAAGATATTTAATGTTCTGTTACTTTTGGAGTTAAGGAAGTATTGGAGTAAAAAATATGTTTTTAATCGGCTTGATAAGTTTTGTATTTTTTCGTAAATATCTCGAAAACGGTTGAAGAATAGTGGTAAGAGTAAGATGACTATTCGAAACCTTACTAAATACTAAATGTTCTATAAAGAAATGTTCTGAAGCAATTTTCGAGTCGAACTTTCTTAATTGAAGACAAGAGAGGAAGATGGTTCATAGATATCAGAGTAGGTTTTGAATAATATCTTTATGAGCTGAAACAAGTCTATAAGTTTTGAAGCTTAGAATACTCTGGAGGTTTATGGTTTCGAATGTATCAGTAACGGTCATATCACACGATGAAGGATGACACTAACTCTTGGCTTATGATACCCGGGGGGGGGGGGGCGGATGATGATGGGTAAATACAATAGCCTTTTCTCAGAGCTAGCTTTCGAGCTTTAATATAAGTATGCTTTGGTAATTTGTAGTCTACCATCAAAGGAAGGGCCTCTTTATTAGAAAAAATACACATATGATTAGTTTCACTAAATCATTATTTTCATTTGAGTTGCAAATTCTGAGGGAGATTGAACTATTTCTCTGATAAGATTTAGCATCGAATCTTCACCGAATTCCTAACAGATTCTTCTATGGCGAATGCTAATTCTTCTGTACTACGTGACTTTATAATAACTTTAGCTTTATTTAACTTTCCTCGGGCACAGCAGTCATCGAATCGCTTAATAGAGCAACCGAAAGCGACAGACAAGTAGATGGCAAATTGTCTTGAAATAAGTATTCCAACATGAACATACTGTCTAGCCAATGATTATTTTCAGTTATAAATCTGTCCGGATATCTTCCAGCCTCGTCCCATTTATTTTTCATTTTCGCAATTTCTTGTTTTAAATGAGCCTTTAATCTAGCTGAAAACGTTGGAATAATATTTACTATCTCAAACGTTTCCAAATATGGCAATATATATTGAATCTACATCCTTACAATTTCACCAAATACTAAATAGCTTCCTACGCGGAAATGGAATTTATTTTCCACAAAACACATAAGCAGACGAAAGCAGCTAAATGTTTCAATTTTTTCACATATACCTTCTAAGTAACCTGTTCCATAAATTTCACAGAGGTACTTTGAGGTACTTTTTAGTAAAAGTCCTTTTAAGTTTTAAAAATGCCTTATTTTAAAGCATATTAAAAAAAATTACATAATGGATCAAATTATAAACTAGTTATTTGGAGAATCACTCTCTTGAATAACAGTAGTATATATTCACTAATAAAAAACTAATAGTGAAAAAAATATTAGTACGATGATGTACGAAGCTCAATTGAAAGATTGAATAGTTCAAACCAGATGTAACCCGTCGAATCAAATACTATTTACAGCGTTGTGTTTACTTTGGAATTCGCCTGCTAAAATCAAAACAATCTCGAATACGGTTCCAAGAAGATCTTCCCTAAACACTAAATACAACAGTTTCATCAATTTCGAACATGACTTTTTTCCACCTAGATTGGTCATTCGTCCCACTGTGCGGCAGCAGGAATTATTCTCATCTCAGGGCTCGCTGAGAAGGTTCTTTGCCGCACCATGTCTGCGTTAATGGCCCAGTTGTCGCTGTTGCTTAAAAAAATCGTTTAATGATAATTCATCAAATATAGATTTCACCTCTATTATATTTTAAAAAAAAGTCCGACTCGCAGGAACTGCATCATCTTAGCGCGGTTCCATTCATATCCCTAGTGTCATTTTGTATACTTAGAATAGAAACAGTTATTACTTTGTTTAGATAATTCTTAATGTAAACACATATTCCAAAGAAAAGCAAGATTGTCGGCAAGGCACAAGAAACTATTCTAAGCGGAAATTACTCTTTCCGCCGTCCCAAGTTTCTCTCTACGAAGACTCTACTAGGAATATGTTTCTAATTGACTCAACTTGCTTTACTAACATATTCATTTTAGTGTTAAATGCAATTAAAATCACTAAACTACTCATTTTACTGTTAAATGCAATTAAACAAAATAAAATTGTACAAGAAAATGGGAAAGTATTATTATGTTATTTTTTAATGTATTACGCCACATACAACCACAAAATATAATTATATTTCTACTGTAGCATTTGGCTGTATGACTTCCTACAAGTACAATATCTGTCATCTCTCCTAGGTTGCATCTTGATTTATGAAGTGCAATAAAACCTACCTGAAGCCTGCCTAGTACCTCGACCCGGGCAAATGTCTGACCCTACACAGAGTCTAAACATTCTCTTTCTGCAGGAACTGTGTCATTTTAAGACGTATCCATTCTCATCCATATTGTCATTTCGAAAGTTTAAAATAGAACTAATCTTTTTTATTATTATTATTATTTCATGAAAACTGTTAACACCCACAGGTTAGAAGCGGAAATTCCTCAATCTAAAGCAAGACTCTCAAAGTCAATTCAAAATACAAACACGCTTCTCAATTACTTGTCATGTTTTATTGAAAAAAAAATGAAATGCAAACCGAGAAAAAAAAAACAATTAAGAACAAAGGTAAACAGAGATAAAAAAAATCTCTATCTAAAAGAGTTTTTTAAGATAGGGAAAACACAAGCAGCTGAAATATTGAAAAAGAAAGATGAAATTTTGAAGAAATTGACGGAAAATTGTGACAAAAATTTTGTCCGAGAACTAAGAACTTCTTTATGCTTTAGACTTTTTCGAAAAAAAACTTTTTTTAAGTTTATACTTATTGAACTTCTTTCTATATACTTTAAAAAAAAATTGTTATGGATAATTATTAAATTGTTAATTAAAACATGAATTGAATATACAAATTCGGTACGTATCCATCTCGACCAACCCCTCTGTATAGCGGACACCTCTCTATAGTGGACAACTTTGGTTCTCTCAGAGGTGTTTGCTATACAGAGGTTTCACTGTATATATATAAAAATATATATATATATATATATATATATATATATATATACAAATTTGAACCACCGTTATTTTCGGTCTCTAGGGGTTCTGAAACGCGAAATTTTCTAGTCGGCACTTCCGGATTGTTTCATTGTATCAACCTTATAAGCGGGGTCCCTCCCTATGGGGGAGGGAGGAACCGCGCTAAAAGATAGTCCTTCACGCCTCAATGGAACAGAGAAAGTAGAGGACTGTATCTTTTCCCTAGGTCCCCTAGGCTTTAATGAGTACTTACAAAGAGAGAAACCAGCCGGCCAAAGCATAGTACTGACCACACTACCTCCCCAGAGTGCCTTATAGTCAAAAACTTAAATTTATAGACAATCAACAACGAAAAATAACGATTAAACTAAACTTCGATCTGAAAGAACGTGGGTCCGATTCTCTCAAGGGCTGGTATCATTATTTTTATTTATAGAAAAGGAATTTTCCCTATTCTGGCTCTATAGGTTATAGGAGATAACCTATAGATAGTCCGTGTCAAGTATCTCTGCTATCTAGAAGTGGAAGTTAAGATTTTTTAGAAAATAGATAAAACACAGCTAACTAAATTATATAGTTTACATATTTAGAATAATGGTAATATTAAAAGTTGATAATGGAGTTGATAAGGCGTATAAGAGGTTTAAGCTAGCGAGTCAAGGTTCATATTCCATTGTTGCAAAGTTGAAGTTACTTTACAAGTCCAGACTAAGTTAATATAAAGTTTCTAAGTCACTCTGGAAGGGGACTTCACTTCAAGATGCTTTACTCCGAGGTAAAATCCTGATATTTTACTGTATCTGTATAACAGCTGGCTTTAATTAGTACGAAGATCACTAGGATGGGACATATCGGGGAATGTCAAGATGGTGGTACTTCTGTGTTCTAGATCGGAATGTAGCTGTAGAGGTTGCACTCATGAACGAATCTTTTAAACAATTATCAAATTGCTCATCAATTGAAAGTGACTACCACTAAAATGTATATACTCATCATGTATATATATATATATATATATATATATATATATATATATATATACAGTCCTGTGAAAAATTATAAACTCAACTTATAAAATCAAAGTATTTATTAAATTTATAAGTGAATTCATTGCACAATAATTTTTTGTGATTTGTTTTTATGTTATTAGATTGGTTTTTATGTTATGTTATTGGCTTTAAATGGCCTTTGATTTGTTTGATTATTTACGGTAATCAGATTTCGTAAAAAAAAACATATTTACGCTGTGAATAATTATAAACTCAATGTTAATTTTTTATTGTCAGGGGTACTAATGGATTATTACAACCTCAGTTTTCTTCTAGCTGTTGTACGTGTGATTGTTTTTTTATGCTGTGGCGGTTCCTGTGAATTAGTATTTTTTTTTTTTTTTTTTTTTTAAATAATTCTGTATGGAAGTCAACTCACGGAAATGGAGGAAAGAAAGAATTATGGACCTAAGAAGAGGTGGGTTGACCCAGAGACAAATTGTTCGTGAGCAAAACCCCTCCCAAGGAGTGGCCAATAACCTTTTAAGTTGCAGCCAAGACAATTACGGGGAAAATAAAAGAAGTGGAAGTCCTCCAAATTCTTTCACGCAGGCGAAACGGACAGTTTTGAGAGAAATATCAAAAACAGGAGCATCCTTTGCACAAATTTTGGGGCGATTTAATTTAGCATGTGATGCTAGCTTGATGAGGAAGTGGATAAAGGAATCACAGTTCTTCAAATATTGTAAGGTAATGCGAAAACCACAGCACAAGAAACATCATTTGCAGTGACGACTGCAGTTCGCTGAAATACATATTCAAAATAGCCAACAAATGCTCAAGCGTTCTTTTCAGTGATGAAAATATCTTAACCCTTAGCTACAGGCATGGATTTTTGTAAGGCAACTACAGGCATGCGGTCTCCCAGACTCCAGCCCCTAAAACTCACCCTATGGGCCTCTCAATTGCCGCTGGCGCTTTCTTCATTGGGGGTATTTCTTAATACACATTCTTTTCAATGAAAAATGTTGTAAAAGTCGACAAAAGATTTATCAAAAATTGTTAAAATAATAAAAACATTTGTTTCCTATATTTTAATGAACTTTCCAATCAACATGCTTTGTACAACTAATTTTTGGTAAATAGTAGGTACCATCAAATTTAATTGAAATTTGAAGACACACAGATGAATATATAATAATTAAACCAACGAAATAAAAAATATAATTGAAAAAATAAAATCGATGAAAATCAGCTACTGCCACAAATAAGAATAAACACTTATTTTTTAAAAACATTTTTTTTATGGTAGGAAAATACGTTAAAAACTTCAAAATAACCATAATACGAGAAATACGAGTATAGAAGAGAAAATTCATATGCTTAAACATTTCATAAATCATAAAATGAAAATAATAATAATAAAAAATATAATCGCTGCAAAAAGTATAAAAATGTGTTCCTAATCATCATTTACATTGTTTTCTTGGATGTTTGGACCTGAACAGTTGGACAAACAGGACAAAACAATTTTGTAGACAAATTGGTGTGGCATAGAGGTAACACTGATAGGCAGATTATTTTTTTTTTTGCTTTGGAGCATGATTAGCAGGTCTTCCGGAGATTGAGTTTTTTTTTACAAACTTGTCTTATTTCCGAACCTTTAAAAATAGAAATAATAATAAGTAAAAAAATATAGACAACAATTATGATATCTATTATCTTGTAACCATTCCAATACGGTTACAGCAAACCATGGATCATCGGTGTAAATTCTTGAGTTTCCTGGACAGTTTTCAGCCAACATAACTCTTAGAGAAGATTAACACTTGATATTTATTTTAAAAAAGGAAAGGAATACCCAGAATCAATACAATTACTTGAATTAAAAAAGTCACACATTCACAGGCATGCGGTCAGGGAGACCACGAGCAGAACTTAGCCTTCAATGCCACGTGTACTATGGGAAATAGAAGGCAACCGGAAGTGGGAACAGGTAGTTCCCGCCTAAGCGGAAAGATAAACAAAGTACAGCTGGTCTCAGGCAACTAGATCTACTCGGAATCAAGGCATCTTTTCCGAGCCCGGTCTCTGGGACCGCAAGCAGAACCTAGCCTCCAATGCCACGTTCACTATGGGAAATAGAAGGCAACCGGAAGTGGGAACAGGTAGTTCCCGCCAAAGCGGAAAGATAAACAAAGTACAGCTGGTCTCAGGCAACTAGATCTACTCGGAATCAAGGCATCGTTTCCGAGCCCGGTCTCTGGGACCGCAAGAAGAACTTAGCCTCCAATGCCACGTGCACTATGGGAAATAGAAGGCAACCGGAAGTGGGAACAGGTAGTTCCCGCCAAAGCGGAAAGATAAACAAAGTACAGCTGGTCTCAGGCAACTAGATCTACTCGGAATCAAGGCATCGTTTCCGAGCCCGGTCTCTGGGACCGCAAGCAGAACTTAGCCTCCAATGCCACGTGCACTATGGGAAATAGAAGGCAACCGTAAGTGGGAACAGATAGTTCCCGCCAAAGCGGAAAGATAAACAAAGTACAGCTGGTCTCAGGCAACTAGATCTACTCGGAATCAAGGCATCGTTTCCGAGCCCGGTCTCTGGGACCGCAAGCAGAACTTAGCCTCCAATGCCACGTGCACTATGGGAAATAGAAGGCAACCGGAAGTGGGAACAGGTAGTTCCCGCCAAAGCGGAAAGATAAACAAAGTACAGCTGGTCTCAGGCAACTAGATCTACTCGGAATCAAGGCATCGTTTCCGAGCCCGGTCTCTGGGACCGCAAGCAGAACTTAGCCTCCAATGCCACGTGCACTATGGGAAATAGAAGGCAACCGTAAGTGGGAACAGATAGTTCCCGCCAAAGCGGAAAGATAAACAAAGTACAGCTGGTCTCAGGCAACTAGATCTACTCGGAATCAAGGCATCGTTTCCGAGCCCGGTCTCTGGGACCGCAAGCAGAACTTAGCCTCCAATGCCACGTGCACTATGGGAAATAGAAGGCAACCGGAAGTGGGAACCGGTAGTTGCCGCCTAAGCGGAAAGATAAACAAAGTACAGCTGGTCTCAGGCAACTAGATCTACTCGGAATCTAGGCATCGTTTCCGAGCCCGGTTTCTGGGACCGCAAGCAGAACCTACCCTCCAATGCCACGTGCACTATGGGAAATAGAAGGCAACCGGAAGTGGGAACAGGTAGTTCCCGCCTAAGCGGAAAGATAAACAAAGTACAGCTGGTCTCAGGCAACTAGATCTACTCGGAATCTAGGCATCGTTTCCGAGCCCGGTCTCTGGGACCGCAAGCCTGTAGTTAAGGGTTAATATTGATGGTCCTCAAGGTTAAATTATTACTGGCATGACTTTAGGAATAAAAAAATTGTGAAGAAGGTCGCATTGAAGTAGCGGAGTCATGGTTATGGACTGCGTTTAATGAAAAGGGGAAAACTCGAATTGCATTTATTTCTGGATAAGTGAACAAATTACTTATCAAAATGACTTGGCAGAGTTCCTTTTGCCGTTTATTACAATTTTGGAAGAAGAAATAATCATTTATCAGCAGAAAATCGCGCCGATTCATGCTACATGGGCTACAAAACAATGGTTTTGGGATTTTTGAATCACCCTTTTAGATTGGCCAGCCCTTAGTCCGGATGTCAATCGGATAGCAACTTGGTGGAGAATTACGGCAAGAGAAGTCTATGACTTTTTGAAGGCAGAAATCCAAAATATTGAAGAACTCAAAGAAAGGATAACACAAGCTTGGGAAAACATTCCAGAGAGAACTTTAATTAATTTAGTAAGAAGTGTCCTTAAAGGACTCTTGGAAAAGAAATTGGAGGTGATTAAGAAACATGGCATAAGATGTCATTGTTGAAAAGAACTTGGAGGTGATTAAGGAACATGGCAAAAATGTCATTATTGAAAAGAACTTGGAGGTGATTAAGAAACATGGCATAAATGTCATTATTGAAAAGAACTTGGAGGTGATTAAGAAACATGGCATAAGATGTCATTATTGAAAAGAACTTGGAGGTGATTAAGGAACATGGCATAAATGTCATTATTGAAAAGAACTTGGAGGTGATTAAGAAACATGGCATAAATGTCATTATTGAAAAGAACTTGGAGGTGATTAAGAAACATGGCATAAGATGACATTATTGAAAAGAACTTGGAGGTGATTAAGAAACATGGCATAAGATGTCATTATTGAAAAGAACTTGGAGGTGATTAAGGAACATGGCATAAATGTCATTATTGAAAAGAACTTGGAGGTGATTAAGAAACATGGCATAAATGTCATTATTGATAAGGATTTACTCATTAAAGAGTCAGAAAATGTTTGAGTTTATACTATTTCACAGGTTGTTTTTGGTTATTTTGTATCAAATGTAGCTAATCCTAACAATATCATTAATTTTTTTATCAAAATTGTTACAAATCATTTAGGTAAACATTAAATAATATCTTTTGTTAGGAAAATTTTAAAATAAATGATTTAAATTAATTTAAATAGTTTATTTTTCCCTTGAGTCTATATTTTTTCACAGCACTGTGTATATGTAATAGCAAAATATTTTAGAAAGGAGTAGTTGAGTAATGAAGGCCTTCCAAGTAATGAACTTGGTCATTTCTTTCTTGTATCTTCTCTTGTATTGGCACATATTTTTGGTTGAAAATATGGTACACCTAATACACCAACTCATACTACTTTTATTGGAGTGTAGGATGGTAAGGCGTTTTTGGGGGGGGTTTTAGGAGGGGATATTTCTCGCTTTTTGGGGAAGGGAGTGTTTCTTTGTGGGGGAGGAACTTGGCCTATATTTCACATTTATCTCTTTTTTTGGGATCTCATTACTTTTTTCTAAGTATTAAATAGAATTTAGTTTCCGCATACCTACTGGCTTTTGTACTTCGTATAAAACCAGGGTCTTTGGATTCTGCATAAAGTTCTCCTTACTGCTTGATATTTGATACCAATAATCAACCTACATACATCTAATCACTAGACTAGAAAAGTTAGAAGCTCTTCCAGATGACATCACTCTAGAGGTCAAATTGATTGCTCTCTTAACTAAACTATTACACTGTAAAACACAGGAACCTTATCCCGAGGATAAAGATCACAATAGGCAAAGTGTAGAAGGCCTTCAAGAAAAAGATAAGAACAAAGACGATACATTTTGGGTTTGTGATCCTAAACTTTGTAATTTAGATGACTTTGAAAAACTTAGTATCTGCTTTCAAGTATATTATGCATTTAACCCCTACGACTTTAGTTACTACATTTAAGAAAGAAGTCACAACTGTTTTTGTTAAGATGCATCGAAATGTTTCTTAAAACATCAAATATAGATTCTCCTTACCAAGACGATTCATTTAATACCCCACATGATGGGTTTCAGAAGGAATGATGGCTTTCCCATGGAACAAAAAGTACTTAGGTAATATGACACTCCCGTATCAAGACCTAACTGTGTGCCAAGTTTGGTCAAAATCGGTCAAACGGTGTGAATTTGTGTAAGGAACGAACATGCAGACAAACAGCTGAAAGACCTTTTTTACCTATCCTAGTGCATTCCCCGGACCAAGACCTACCTGTGTGCCAAGTTTGGGAAAAATCGGTCAAACAATGTGAATTTGTATACGGAAGAAACATACAGACAGACAGCTGAAAGACCTTTTTTACCTATCCTAGTGCATTCCCCGGACCAAGACCTACCTGTGTGCCAAGTTTGGTCAAAATCGGTCAAACGATGTGAATTTGTGTAAGGAACAAACATGCAGACAGACAGCTGATAGACGATTTTGACCTAGCCTATGACACTACCCGCATAAAGATCTACCTGTGTACCATGTTTGGTCAAAATCGGTCAAATCGTGTGGATTTGTATCAGGAATAAACAGTTAGGCAAACAGCTGATAGACGATATTTAACTAGCCTATGATTCTCCCTGTATCAAGACCCATCTGTGACCCAAGTTTGGTCAAAATCGATCAAACGGTTCGGATTTATATAAGGAACAAACATACAGACAGACAGCTGGTGTACGATTTTTACCAAGCCTATATGCACCTAAATGTTTCTTAAAACATCAAATATAGGTTCTTCATACCCAGACGATTCATTTGATACCCCACATCATAGGTTTCGGACGAAATTATGGGTTTCCGAAGGAAGTACAAAACTGGCACGCCCTCGCTCCGGAAGTGCAGTCAAACACAACTTTTCAGGATTTTTCGATTTTTTCCTTTAATAACACCTTCATATCTATCATCCTGCAAAATTTCAAGTCTCTAGCATCTTGGGAAGTGCCTAATAATTTTGATGAGTTAGTGAGTCCACTAAATCCCGAATTTCGATCGCTTATATCTCGGAAAGTATTCGATGTAGAATTATGAAAATTTCCAGTTTTACTCACATCTAGTAGTATAATACCTGTGTAATATTTCATAACTTTATCTTTACCTGGTTGAAAGTTATGAGAGGGTAAAAATCGGCTCTAAGACCGCCTGTAATATACACACAGTATGCTTAGGCCGGAACTTGGCCTGGCCATCTACCCACCGCCTAGAAGCACACAGTATGCTTAGGCCGGAACTTGGCCTGGCCATCTATCCACCGCCTAGATGCACACAGTATGCTTAGGCCGGAACTTGGCCTGGCCATCTACCCACCGCCTAGATGCACACAGTATGCTTAGGCCGGAACTTGGCCTGGCCATCTACCCACCGCCTAGATGCACACAGTATGCTTAGGCCGGAACTTGGCCTGGCCATCTACCCACCGCCTAGAAGCACACAGTATGCTTAGGCCGGAACTTGGCCTGGCCATCTATCCACCGCCTAGATGCACACAGTATGCTTAGGCCGGAACTTGGCCTGGCCATCTACCCACCGCCTAGATGCACACAGTATGCTTAGGCCGGAACTTGGCCTGGCCATCTACCCACCGCCTAGATGCACACAGTATGCTTAGGCCGGAACTTGGCCTGGCCATCTACCCACCGCCTAGATGCACACAGTATGCTTAGGCCGGAACTTGGCCTGGCCATCTACCCACCGCCTAGATGCACACAGTATGCTTAGGCCGGAACTTGGCCTGGCCATCTACCCACCGCCTAGATGCACACAGTATGCTTAGGCCGGAACTTGGCCTGGCCATCTACCCACCGCCTAGATGCACACAGTATGCTTAGGCCGGAACTTGGCCTGGCCATCTACCCACCGCCTAGATGCACACAGTATGCTTAGGCCGGAACTTGGCCTGGCCATCTACCCACCGCCTAGATTATATATTCATCCCTCAGTTACTTGAAAGAGTTATGCTAGCTTGTAATTTTTTCTTTACCATTTTCTATTTTCCAAAAATGCTTCCATAGTTAATCAAAAATAATGTCCACGAGTGTTTATGTGGAAGAACAGTTTCTAAATCTGCCAACATTGCGATTTTTTAACGAAATTCCCAATTCATTTCAAAATTAAAACCCATTTTTATTTTTAACTTTGTGAGAAGAAATTATGAAACAAAAATGACAAAGAAAAAATGAACATTTCAGTACACTAAACTTTTAAGTGAATTTTCTTAAAATTGAAGGAACAGCTTCAAATTTTAACTGAAAGCTTCATAATGATATTTCCTAGTAAAATACGTAGATGTTTTTCGATTCATTGAACTATAACGATTTTATGAAAGATTTATTTTGATTTTAAAGTCTTTAAGTTATTGTTATCAAAGAATTATTAATGGATTTTCTATTCGAAAATGAAGAATTGTTGACCAAGTTCGGAAAAATTAACATATTTCTTGAGAAGTCCTACGTACTTTACTAGATTTTCACCTCCTTCTTCCGAAATTAGTTTAGTTACAGATAGGAAATTTCCGCTTATAGGCTATTGCCCGTGAAAAAGGGTTTCCGTTTTGCACAGCCATTTGGTTTTCTAAGAATTAAAACATTTTTTGGCAGATACTTCATCATCCCCTATAAAACTTATGAAATAAAGAATTGAAAAATATTGATTTCTCTTTATGTATATATTCAAGAAAATGACTTTGCTTAGTTACGCAACTCCTGTGTGATGGATTGTATGAATTCAATGTATGATCCTTTTATTGGTGGCTTTTTCTGGATATATATATAGGTTCGTGTTTTTCCAGTAAAAAGAATGAGGTCTCAAATTCTGAGGGAATCAACACCAAAATTGAAAAGTGGTTACGATGTCTCTTAGAAACGCGCTTAAAGCTTATCTTCCTTGAAATGAGTAATGAAAAGGCTCCCCCCACTACTGCTCTCTCTCTATCCACACTCCTCCTCCTCTCTACCCCCACTCCTCTAGCCTCTAATCAGTGCTCATCCCCTCCCTATCTTCCATTCCTTTTGTCCTCTATTTCAGCCCTCTGTCTAATGAATGTAGTCTTAGTGTATTCTCTCATTTATCAGGGACGAGGCTACAAATTAATTCCAACAGCTGTTCTGGGTCTTACCGAACCTCTTCAAAGGACTTTACCAGGCCCGATGGCAGGGAGTTGTAAGACGTGCACGCTCAAGCCGAAGGGTGTGACTCGCTTATGGCTGAAAAATTCTTGAATACCGATCTTTCTGGCGAAAGGGTGTTACCCAATTGAAGACCTTCCATTAACCTATTCGATACTGATAGCCCCTTTCGTGACAACGGGCTAGCATGTCCCGTTGCCTTCTAGGCACTTTTGTGACAACAGGCATGCTCCGAAGCCTGATGGCCACTTTCGTTACAACGGGACTGCATGCCCCGTGGCCTGATAGCTAGTTTCGTTATAACAGGCTAGCATGCCCCGTGGCCTGATGGCCCCTTTCGTTACTACGAGTTTGCATGCTGGCAAACGTAATCGGGCGCTCCCTGTCGCCTGCTGGTTGTATCAATACTGCTCCAATGGCGAAGTCACTCGCATCCGTTCGTACCTGCAATTCTTTCTGAAAATTGGGGAAAGCCAAAACAGGTGCGGTCTGCAAGCCTCCATGCATTGCTGAACTATAGGTGCGGTCTGCAAGCCTCCATGCATTGCTGAACTATAGGTGCGGTCTGCAAGCCTCCATGCATTGCCGAACTATAGGTGCGGTCTGCAAGCCTCCATGCATTGCCGAACTATAGGTGCGGTCTGCAAGCCTCCATGCATTGCCGAACTATAGGTGCGGTCTCCAAGCCTCCATGCATTGCCGAACTATAGGTGCGGTCTGCAAGCCTCCATGCATTGCCGAACTATAGGTGCGGTCTGCAAGCACTCCATGCATTGACGAACTATAGGTGCGGTCTGCAAGCCTCCATGCATTGCCGAACTATATTTTCAATCTCTGGCGTGATCTCTAGCTTGCGCCATTTCTTAAGGAGATCATTGAGAGGGAATAACATTGCCGCCATGTCCGGCACAAGCCGACGATAATATTTTAATACACCCAGCAATCGGCGAATACTTTTGATGTCACGGGGAAGTTTCATTTTCAAGATGGCTTTTCCTGGGGTCGGGAAGCAACCCGTCCCTAGAGATTGTATGGCCCAGGAAGGTTATTTCTGCTTGTCCCAAGACTGATTTTTCCGAGGATAGCCTGATACCGAACTGTCGCACCCGTTGAAACACCTGCCGCAAGTGATGTACATGCTCCCGTACAGAACGGCTGAAAACTAATAGGTCGTCCAAATAGACCTGGCAAAAGTCCTCTCCCAACCCAAAAAAAAAACTCGTCCATAAGGCGCTGAATGGTTAGAGGAGCTTCCTTTAAACCAAAGGGCATCCTCGTGAAATGGTAATGCCCTCTCTCAAAAGAAAACGCTGTCTTAAAGCAGTCCTGAGGGGCCATCATTATTTGGTGGTACCCAGCCTTGAGATCAAGTGTCAAGAAAACCGCAGCACCGCTCAGCCTATCGAGAATGTCCTCAAACCGTAGTATCGGATAGTTTTCATCGACGGAATTATCATTCAGCTTACAAAAGTCCACCACCAGACGGTAACACTCCGCCGCTGATCCTTTCTTCTTCACAGCCCACAATGGACTGTTGAACGGTGAAGAGCTATCAACTATAATCCCTGTCGCTTCAGGTCTGCGATCTCTGCCTGTAAGTGGTTCCTCAAAGCCTCCGGATAACGACCTTCTTTCACATACACCACCTTGTCTTGTTTCAAAGGAATGGAAATCGTTTTGAATATGGTTATCCAATCACAACTCACCGCTCCAACCTGGACTACCGCCTTTGGGATTACTCCAACACAGTTTCGACGACCAATGGCGATCCGCCACATTCCCCTCTTACATCTAATTTTAACACTGACCTTAGTTAATAAGTCACAACCCAAAATCGCACTATAATCACGAATCATCTTCTCTACGATATATAAGCTCACTTTACCCGTTTTGACCCCCAGCGGTCCAGATCTAATGCTACTTCCCCTATAACCTCACAAGGCCCCCCTAGCGTATGTAATTTGCACTGGCATACCTTAGGTTGGGGCATCCTTTCCTTATTAAAGAGCTTCGCCGCTGTAGACCTGCAGGCAATCGAACTGGTACTGCCTGTGTCAACCAGAACACCCTTCCGCACATCTATGATCGGCAACACTCCATACGCGCGCACTTCACTGCACTGATTCACTTCGAATTTGCCCGGTGGTCATCCCGGTTGTCCTCGTATCGTGGCTGCCGTGGCTTTTGTCTCCTGTGCACTATCCGCGTCCAATCTCCTGGTTCTTCTGAATCTCGTGCTTCCAGTCCCCGAGCCGACGTATCCACGAGCTCCTGAGCACAATCTAGGAAGCACTTATCTTTTTGAAACCCCTCTCGTCGCCTAATTTCCTTGGCTAGCTGGACATTTAATATGAGAGATACAAACTCCATCCTGCCCTTAACTTCCGCCAGTGGGAGAGTTTCTGCTATCTTGTCGCAGATCTTATGATATTGCGAGACAAGAACAGCCGCGTAGCTCCCTTCGGTCTGTCCAGGCCTCCACGTGTCCCGAAACAGCAAAAATATCCTCCTCGGGGGTCCACCGTCCTCCCCCATACGCTTTCTATAACCTTTCTTTTACTATAGCCCACTCGGTATCTTCATCGGCTTGAATTCTGTTTAACACAGAGCGCGTGATTCTGCATATTAAAGAAGCTCTCAACGCATTTGCATCGTCTTCAGTAAGTAGTTTAGCGTCTAGCTTGGCTTTTATAACTGCGGAGATTCTACCCCTCCCCCTTTAATAAAATGCGTCAATTCGCCCGGTTGCCCGGGGAAGCACTGTAGGTCACCAATTGATCTCCGTACGGCCAATGCTGTCGCTGCCTGTATTTTAAGCCATAGACTAGCTGCTGACTGATCCTCCATTTCCAACTCAACCACTCTCACTAAATCGAATCGGTCTTGAATGGTTAGTCTCGTGGAACGGAAAATGCCCTTCGACATATACCTTTCTCAGAACCGAATAAAAAAAGTGTCGAAAACCGCGGTCCGTACTTCCGAGTGGTTCCCGGGTTTCGGCCAGTTAACTTTATCGTGAAAACAGGCTAGGAAGAGGGGCTAAGAACAGATCCGTACACACTGGAAGCTAGATAACAACTGCCTTATTGCTAATTCCTTTGAGCTGATTTCAGACTGGGAAGGATTAGAGCTCTGCTCTCTTAGCCTCCTATCTTATATATATATATATATATATATATATATATATATATATATATATACACACACACACAAATTTGAACCGCCATTATATTATTAATCTAAGACATGAAATTTCCGTGTCAACTCGTCCAAATTGCGTCATGAGTTCAACATTATAAGCAGGGTTCCTCCCTATGGTGGTATGGAGGAACCCCGCTAAAAGTCACGAACAAAACAGATCTATGGTGGCTGAAGCAGATGACGTAATTAATCGAATCAATCTTTTCGGTGTGATTATTATTAGACTAATTAACTATCATTTGTTGATTAATGTGTTTTGAAGTGTAAGCCCATTGTCCTGAAGATTTGCTCGGATGCCGAAGATAATTCTGCCACAGCAGAAAGGCACAGGAAGAGAAGAAATAGGTACTCTCGTGTTTCTTCTTTCTTCTTCCTCTCTTGTTCTGTTTGTTTCTTTCTTTCGTAGGCTTTCATTCTTTCATGAAGATCACAGGACTCTTCAATTCTTTGCAGAATTCATCCCTTGGGATGGTATTAATTAAATACGGAGGTTTCGTGGCCTCGAGTAGTAAATCAGTTCTAGAAAAGACGAGTAGATGTATTCAGCAACGATAAGTAACTTCCAATACTTCACTGCGGGTCACACACGATTCATATATATATATATATATATATATATATATATATATATATATATATATAATTTATTTCCTTCCCTAAGTAACCCTTAAGGAAGGGAGTTTATTTTTATTTTCTACATGTGCCGTACATGAAATATGTACATAGCATGTAATTGATTACATATTAATATTTCTATTCCTTATGATTACATTCTAAATGTAGAACATAAAGGAGAAAAACTGAAACAAAATAAAAGAAAAAAAAAAGAAGTAGAATACAAAAAAAAAAAAAACAAATATATCTATCTCATATATTAAAGAAATCGAAGGAATTTTTTTCCCAACTATAATGTTTTTTCCAGTATCCCATTTTTGTATAAATATATTCAGCATATTTTAGTAAAGCCCTATAACACTTAAGAAATAATACATTTTCTGCAACAGGCCAATGTCCTATGTGTATGGTGACGTATGTCTGTAATGTTTTTCTTCCTTCAGTTAGTAGTGTGGAGTCGTACAGTAAATGGTGATATGTCTGTGTTGTATTGAAGTCACAGTAATAGCTTTCATCTTGGCTTAGTCCAAATGTATAAAAGTATGAATTAACTGTCCCATGTCCTGTTAATAATTGTGTCATGTAAAAATTTGTTTTAGCATACGTTTTGTGAAATAATTGTTTAATGTCAGTTATAAATATCTTTAAGTGTTGTCCTTTTGTAGTTAAAGTCCAGTCTTCTTGCCATTGTCTTATTGTATCTGTCAGTAACTGTCTTTTTAGATGTGTTTTTGTTATTTAGTTGTAGCAGTATGGAATTCCTAGATCTTTAGAGGCTGATTTAGCTGCAAGGTCAGCAAGTTCATTTCCAACAATACCAGAATGCCCTTTAATCCATATGAAGTGTACAAGAATGTTTCGTTGAGCTACTATATATATATATATAGTAGCTAATACAAGGCATGCAATGCTACGCCAGCATCCTCCCTCTAGAAAAGAAAAAATAAATTAAAACCCGAATAAATAATATTAAAATATAATAATGGAAATCTGTAACTGTTCGGATATACAGTTTCAGTCATAGATAACAGAGCCTCTGGCACTCCACCTGCAAGGATTAGTCAAAATCGGTCAAACTGTGTGGATTTGTATAAGGACGAAACATACAGACAGACAGCAGTAAAACTTAAAATCACGTCACATACAGTCGCTAATCACGTCACATACAGTCGCTAATCACGTCACATACAGTCGCTAATCACGTCACATACAGTCGCTAACCACGTCACATACAGTCGCTAATCACGTCACATACATACTCACAACAAGTTAAAATAATCACGACACATACAGTCGCTAATCACGTCACATACACACTCACAACACGTTAAAATAATCACGTCACATACAATCGCTAATCACGTCACATACACACTCACAACAAGTTAAAATAATCACGTCACATACAGTCGCTAATCACGTCACATACAGTCGCTAATCACGTCACATACAGTCGCTAACCACGTCACATACAGTCGCTAATCACGTCACATACACACTCACAACAAGTTAAAATAATCACGTCACATACACACACACACACACACTCACAACAAGTTAAAATAAACACAAGTAAACAGCGCTAAATAAATAACTAAAACAAGTAAACAAAAACTACCGATACTCAACGGCCCGCCCCAGCGAGGAGTGTCCTCCATCGACTGAAGATGATGCAGGAGCCCTTTAATACCTGCAGGGTAATGCTTCTTAGTACCTCTATCGGGAGACCAAGCTGCCTTAACCTATTATTAGAAGCACCGCTTCACAAACCCCTCCAGCTCAATGTACAGGACGTTACCTCCACGTCGGTCACAGGCACACCAGCGAGGAGTGTCCTCCATTGACTGAAGATGATGCAGGAGCCCTTTAATACCTGCAGGGTAATGCTTCTTAGTACCTCCATCGGGACACCAAGCTGCCTTAAACTATTGGCGGAAGCACCGCTCCACAAACCCCTCCTGCTCAATGTACAGGACGTTACCTCCTCGTCGGTCACAGGCACACCAGCGAGGAGTATCCTCCATTGACTGAAGATGATGCAGGAGCCCTTTAATACCCGCAGGGTAATGCTTCTTAGTACCTCCATCGGGACACCAAGCTGCCTTAAACTATTGGCGGAAGCACCGCTCCACAAACCCCTCCAGCTCAATGTACAGGACGTTACCTCCACGTCGGTCACAGGCACACCAGCGAGGAGTATCCTCCATCGACTGAAGATGATGCAGGAGCCCTTTAATACCTGCAGGGTAATGCTTCTTAGTATCTCCATCGGGACACCAAGCTGCCTTAACCTATTAGTAGAAGCACCGCTACACACACCCCTCCAGCTCAATGTACAGGACGTTACCTCCACGTCGGTCACAGGCACACCAGCGAGGAGTATCCTCCATCGACTGAAGATGATGCTGGAGCCCTTTAATACCCGCAGGGTAATGCTTCTCAGCACACCCATTAGGACTCCAAGCTGCCTTAAACTATTGGCAGAAGCACCGCTTCACACACCCCTCCTGCTCAATGTACAGGACGTTACCTCCTCGTCGGTCACAGGCACACCAGCGAGGAGTATCCTCCATCGACTGAAGATGATGCAGGAGCCCTTTAATACCCGCAGGGTAATGCTTCTTAGTACCTCCATAGGGACACCAAGCTGCCTTAACTTATTAGTAGAAGCACCGTTCCACAAACCCCTCCAGCTCAATGTACAGGACGTTACCTCCACGTCGGTCACAGGCACACCAGCGAGGAGTATCCTCCATCGACTGAAGATGATGCAGGAGCCCTTTAATACCTGCAGGGTAATGCTTCTTAGTACCTCCATAGGGACACCAAGCTGCCTTAACCTATTAGTAGAAGCACCGCTACACACACCCCTCCAGCTCAATGTACAGGACGTTACCTCCTCGTCGGTCACAGGCACAACAGCGAGGAGTATCCTCCATCGACTGAAGATGATGCAGGAGCCCTTTAATACCCGCAGGGTAATGCTTCTTAGTACCTCCATAGGGACACCAAGCTGCCTTAACTTATTAGTAGAAGCACCGTTCCACAATCCCCTCCAGCTCAATGTACAGGACGTTACCTCCTCGTCGGTCACAGGCACACCAGCGAGGAGTATCCTCCATCGACTGAAGATGATGCTGGAGCCCTTTAATACCCGCAGGGTAATGCTTCTCAGCACACCCATTAGGACTCCAAGCTGCCTTAAACTATTGGCGGAAGCACCGCTACACACACCCCTCCTGCTCAATGTACAGGACGTTACCTCCACGTCGGTCAGAGGCTCACCAGCGAGGAGTGTCCTCCATCGACTGAAGATGATGCATGAGCCCTTTAATACCTGCAGGGTAATGCTTCTTAGTACCTCTATCGGGAGACCAAGCTGCCTTAACCTATTAGTAGAAGCACCGCTACACAAACCCCTCCAGCTCAATGTACAGGACGTTACCTCCACGTCGGTCACAGGCACACCAGCGAGGAGTATCCTCCATCGACTGAAGATGATGCATGAGCCCTTTAATACCTGCAGGGTAATGCTTCTTAGTACCTCTATCGGGAGACCAAGCTGCCTTAACCTATTAGTAGAAGCACCGCTACACACACCCCTCCTGCTCAATGTACAGGACGTTACCTCCACGTCGGTCAGAGGCTCACCAGCGAGGAGTGTCCTCCATCGACTGAAGATGATGCATGAGCCCTTTAATACCTGCAGGGTAATGCTTCTTAGTACCTCTATCGGGAGACCAAGCTGCCTTAACCTATTAGTAGAAGCACCGCTACACAAACCCCTCCAGCTCAATGTACAGGACGTTACCTCCACGTCGGTCACAGGCACACCAGCGAGGAGTGTCCTCCATTGACTGAAGATGATGCAGGAGCCCTTTAATACCTGCAGGGTAATGCTTCTTAGTACCTCCATCGGGACACCAAGCTGCCTTAAACTATTGGCGGAAGCACCGCTCCACAAACCCCTCCTGCTCAATGTACAGGACGTTACCTCCTCGTCGGTCACAGGCACACCAGCGAGGAGTATCCTCCATCGACTGAAGATGATGCAGGAGCCTTTTAATACCTGCAGGGTAATGCTTCTTAGTATCTCCATCGGGACACCAAGCTGCCTTAACCTATTAGTAGAAGCACCGCTACACACACCCCTCCAGCTCAATGTACAGGACGTTACCTCCACGTCGGTCACAGGCACACCAGCGAGGAGTATCCTCCATCGACTGAAGATGATGCTGGAGCCCTTTAATACCCGCAGGGTAATGCTTCTCAGCACACCCATTAGGACTCCAAGCTGCCTTAAACTATTGGCAGAAGCACCGCTTCACACACCCCTCCTGCTCAATGTACAGGACGTTACCTCCTCGTCGGTCACAGGCACACCAGCGAGGAGTATCCTCCATCGACTGAAGATGATGCAGGAGCCCTTTAATACCCGCAGGGTAATGCTTCTTAGTACCTCCATAGGGACACCAAGCTGCCTTAACCTATTAGTAGAAGCACCGCTACACACACCCCTCCTGCTCAATGTACAGGACGTTACCTCCACGTCGGTCACAGGCACACCAGCGAGGAGTATCCTCCATCGACTGAAGATGATGCAGGAGCCCTTTAATACCCGCAGGGTAATGCTTCTCAGCACACCCATTAGGACTCCAAGCTGCCTTAAACTATTGGCGGAAGCACCGCTACACACACCCCTCCTGCTCAATGTACAGGACGTTACCTCCACGTCGGTCACAGGCACACCAGCGAGGAGTGTCCTTCATCGACTGAAGATGATGCATGAGCCCTTTAATACCTGCAGGGTAATGCTTCTTAGTACCTCCATCGGGACACCAAGCTGCCTTAACCTATTTGTAGAAGCACCGCTACACAATCCCCTCCAGCTCAATGTACAGGACGTTACCTCCACGTCGGTCACAGGCACACCAGCGAGGAGTGTCCTCCATCGACTGAAGATGATGCAGGAGCCCTTTAATACCCACAAGGTAATGCTTCTTAGTACCTCCATCGGGACACCAAGCTGCCGTAAACTATTGGCAGAAGCACCGCTTCACACACCCCTCCAGCTCAATGTACAGGACGTTACCTCCACGTCGGTCACAGGCACACCAGCGAGGAGTGTCCACCATCGACTGAAGATGATGCAGGAGCCCTTTAATACCCACAAGGTAATGCTTCTTAGTACCTCCATCGGGACACCAAGCTGCCTTAACCTATTAGTAGAAGCACCCCTCCACAAACCCCTCCAGCTCAATGTACAGAACGTTACCTCCACGTCGGTCACAGACACACCAGCGAGGAGTATCCTCCATCGACTGAAGATGATGCAGGAGGCCTTTAATACCCGCAGGGTAATGCTTCTTAGTACCTCCATCGGGACACCAAGCTGCCTTAACCTATTAGTAGAAGCACCGCTACACACACCCCTCCAGCTCAATGTACAGGACGTTACCTCCACGTCGGTCACAGGCACACCAGCGAGGAATGTCCTCCATCGACTGAAGATGATGCAGGAGCCCTTTAATACCTGCAGGGTAATGCTTTTCAGCACACCCATTAGGACTCCAAGCTGCCTTAAACTATTGGCAGAAGCACCGCTACACACACCCCTCCAGCTCAATGTACAGGACGTTACCTCCACGTCGGTCACAGGCACACCAAACATTTATATACACAAACGAATTTTGCGTTTTTTTAGCAACTTTCTAGGGTTTTACTTTACTTTTAAATCATAAAGTACTACTGATTTTTGACATATTTATAGAAAACTCAAAGAATAATTAAAGAATGTTTCTGTAAACATGGGTAATTTTCAAAATCAAGTAAAATGGGTTGACAAGGGTTTGACAGCTGGTTTGACGGTGGGGAGGGTGACAGGTGAACCAGTAAAACTATATAATAATAAGAAAAAGTTTCTTTGTTCTGCAAGAATGAGAAGGAAGAGCAAGAAAGAAGAAGGAAGAGGGACCGAACAGCCTTGAAGTGCAGCCCACACGAGTGAGAAGACTGCTGTAGCTATATGCTGCTACAATAGTCGGGGATACCAAGGAATTCAGCAGAATCTGTAGCTATATGCTGCTACAGTAGCCGGGGATACCAAGGAATTCAGCAGAATCTGTAGCTATATGCTGCTACAATAGCCGGGGATACCAAGGAATTCAGCAGAATCTGTAGCTATATGCTGCTACAATAGCCGGGGATACCAAGGAATTCAGCAGAATCTGTAGCTATATGCTGCTACAGTAGCCGGGGATACCAAGGAATTCAGCAGAATCTGTAGCTATATGCTGCTACAGTAGCCGGGGATACCAAGGAATTCAGCAGAATCTGTAGCTATATGCTGCTACAGTAGCCGGGGATACCAAGGAATTCAGCAGAATCTGTAGCTATATGCTGCTACAGTAGCCGGGGATACCAAGGAATTCAGCAGAATCTGTAGCTATATGCTGCTACAGTAGCCGGGGATACCAAGGAATTCAGCAGAATCGGTGCAAAACGACGGTAATGCAGTTCACCTACATGTGGAATTATTAAAAGAGGCACAACTATATCTGTTGTAGTAAAATCATTAACAATAATTAAATTATATATATATATAACTTATGAGTCGGTAGACGAAAGAAAAGTTTTTAAAAAAGAATAATAAGTCACGGGGGACAAGAGAACGGACTAACTATCTCATTACAACTGACTTTATTTAATCCGGCTGAGGCTTATTTAGCTTTTGACTGTTTACATCTTCAGTGTCTACGACTCCCCTAACATATATATGTATAATATATATATATATATATATATATATATATATATATATATATATATATATATATATATATATATTTGTAAGTTAATTGGTAATTATATGAGACGTTACTTTATTAATTGTCAACCAACAGTTTAATGGCTACAAATATGGTTCTAAAACGATAATTACTTAATTAAAATATTTATAAAGAATTAAAGAATTAATTAAAAAAATGCAATAAAGAAAGAGGAAATCCTTACCTCATTCTTGTGATTATAGATGGGGTGAACTCTAACGGTGACCAAACTACACCGATGTCTGTGTGTTTCAAGTCATCCCAGTTGGAGTACTTGATGAGGGAACAGGATGGCGAAGGAAGGCCTGTAAATAGAATAAACAATATTAATAACGGAAAATATATTTACAGAATTAATGAAATATTAAATTTCTAGACACAAAAAGTCCTAGTTTCAGGGATTCTTAGTCCGAGTTGAAGTGTAATATTCTAGCCGACACTTCCGGATTGCGTCACGAGGTCAACGTTATAAGCGGGTTTCCTTCTTATGGATGGAAAGAGAGAACTCGCAAAAATCATGTTTTGAGGAGGAGAGGGAACATGTAGATATGGTTATTCCGAGACACTGATTGTAAAATAAGGATGATTTGAGAAGAAGTATTGTAAACCTATCGGATAGTTAGAAAGGGTTATTTATATTTTGATCATAATAACGATTTAAAAAAGGCTTTAGAATCCTTGATTTGAAACAAAAGCATAAGAAGAGAATAATTTTGAAAACAACTAGTGAAAATGAAATCACTTTTTTTTTTAAATAATATTTTTCATATCCTTCTATTTTTTTTTTTTAAGTTCCTATTTCTATATCAAAAGATTACTTATGCACCAAAAATTTAGAAAAATATAACTAACCCGGTGCTAATGGTTTGAAGACATGGGATCCCTGTAAACCCAAGTAGACATTATTACCTCTTGGAGTTGTATCATTCCGGGATTCATAGCGGCTAAATATGGGATTATTAATGGGACTAGTTTGTTGGTAGTTTTCAATGTAGAAATATGAGAAATAATTCTAGAGTAACTAGAGTTTGGTTGTACAAGAAGGAAATGGGGGGGGGGGGGGAGAGAGGGAGAGTAGTTTCTGTCAAGAAGTGAGTTAATTTATGTAAATTGTGTCTGGGAGTTTGAGATTTGTGTGCTGGTGGATAGGGGTGGAGGGTTATTGTAGATTTATGGTTTCTGGTTAAACCCCATGTTCTGGATGGTAGGTCTCATACAGACTACTAGGAGTAGCATTACTCAATGTTTATATTACACACTTTCTGGGGTATTAGTACGAGTAGAGAAAGTAGGAAGATATTATAGCATATACCCTCTTACCCGCTTCTTAGGGAAAATAGGATGATATTATAGCATATGCCCTCTTACCCGCTTCTTAGGGAAAATAGGAAGATATTATAGCATATACCCTCTTACCCGCTTCTTAGGGAAAATAGGAAGATATTATAGCATATACCCTCTTACCCGCTTCTTAGGGAAAATAGGAAGATATTATAGCATATACCCTCTTACCCGCTTCTTAGGGAAAATAGGAAGATATTATAGCATATACCCTCTTACCCGCTTCTTAGGGAAAATAGGAAGATATTACAGCATATACCCTCTTACCCGCTTCTTAGGGAAAATAGGAAGATATTATAGCATATACCCTCTTACCCGCTTCTTAGGGAAAATAGGAAGATATTATAGCATATACCCTCTTACCCGCATCTTAGGGAAAATAGGAAGATATTATAGCATATACCCTCTTACCCGCTTCTTAGGGAAAATAGGAAGATATTATAGCATATACCCTCTTACCCGCTTCTTAGGGAAAATAGGAAGATATTATAGCATATACCCTCTTACCCGCTTCTTAGGGAAAATAGGAAGATATTATAGCATATACCCTCTTACCCGCTTCTTAGGGAAAATAGGATGATATTATAGCATATACCCTCTTACCCGCTTCTTAGGGAAAATAGGAAGATATTATAGCATATACCCTCTTACCCGCTTCTTAGGGAAAATAGGAAGATATTATAGCATATACCCTCTTACCCGCTTCTTAGGGAAAATAGGAAGATATTATAGCATATACCCTCTTACCCGCATCTTAGGGAAAATAGGAAGATATTATAGCATATACCCTCTTACCCGCTTCTTAGGGAAAATAGGAAGATATTATAGCATATACCCTCTTACCCGCTTCTTAGGGAAAATAGGAAGATATTATAGCATATACCCTCTTACCCGCTTCTTAGGGAAAATAGGAAGATATTATAGCATATACCCTCTTACCCGCTTCTTAGGGAAAATAGGAAGATATTATAGCATATACCCTCTTACCCGCTTCTTAGGGAAAATAGGAAGATATTATAGCATATACCCTCTTACCCGCTTCTTAGGGAAAATAGGAAGATATTATAGCATATACCCTCTTACCCGCTTCTTAGGGAAGAGAACTTATGTAGTCAAACTTTATTCTACAAAGCAATCAGCTGGGAAAATATGCATCTAATTTATAGAGTCGCCAGGAAGGCTCAGAAGGGCAGATGCAGTAAAAGTACTTTTTTTGGGTCATGTTTACTTCGCAAATTAACTTTTCAATAAAAACATATGTTCTGAATTATAATATTTTGAACAGGTAACGTATTAGGTTATTTAGTCGAGAGCGACTTTTTAATTTATATTTGTACTTTATATGTTTTTCGCATTATGGGTATTCCTGCTATGCGTTTTCGCTCGCTACGCTCGCACAATAAGATATCAAAACTCTAGTCAATCCATCTTGCTAAAATTAATAGAATTCTATTAATTTTAGCGAGTTGTACTGACTAGAGTTTTGATATTTTCTTGAGCGAGCGTAACTAGCAGAAACGCATAGTACGTCTCCCTATAACCGACTGGTTACGATGGGTACAGAGGCCATTAAAATTTAAAATAATTTTTGAATAAATAGTTTATCAACATTTCAAATGAGAGTTCTTTATTTCCCAATTTTACATCCCTGCGCATGAGTATGTTTACAACTAGTTTGTTGAACAGTAATAATAACAACATGTAATCACTGTGTGGCAATAGAATCAAATGTTAATAATGCAATTTATATTTGCGTTAACGTTGTAAAAAAGACCACTTTTTTTAGTTTGCGCACCGACAACTTGGTCCTTAGCGCCAAATAGTATACTTCCCCTCCGACCTACTCCTTAGGGAAGAGAGCATCTTACGTAGTCGACCTGTTGGCGTAATCAGTAGGTAGGAACTAGCAATATCGACGTTTCAATCCTCGGATATTTTGGTCCGATTTCTAGACCGCAACAGGCCATTATGACCAGTAGTTAAAGGAGATAATTTTTTCACGAACAGTTTTATTTCTGTAGATTTTCTATTGAACTTCCGCGCGATCTAGATGTACCGACTAGAACGTGACACTTACATTTAAACACTTTTGACATATTCACGCTATTTGACGTATAGCCTCAAACAAATTGTGAATGGAAAATAAAGAATCTAGGCTCGAAGCGCGTGGGAGATTCTATTGTTCTCAACAAAAATATTATGATATTTCCGCTTGTTGCTAAGAGATGGCGTTACTGTCTATCTCGCTTGTCTAGGCTGCTCTTGAAATTTACAAATGTAGTGTGCTACGTGTAAACTCCCCGTAGAGGAACCTAGTGAAGTCTAAAAGCTCTATAAAACATGATTCTCCCTTCTGTGACACATTGCGATCGCGGACCTTATGGATACGGCCCGGGGCCGGATGTGGCCCGCGGGCCGTATCTTTGACATGACTGGCTTAGGTTTAGGTGATGTAGGAAGACCCATACATAGACAATTATCCATGGTCACCTGAATGTTATCTTGGCCTTACGCCATCACCTTTTGTTGCTGACGAAACGTTGAAAATACTGATTGTTTTAAATACGTTTTATCTCTAATTACAAGCATCCCATGACTTATTTTCATATGAACGGCTAACAATTTCCACATCATAAGGTTCTCTGCCATCTCCAGTGGACGAGTATATTCGCCAGCTGATGTAAGAAATATATAGGTTTGTAGATGGAATTTTGATTTTGTTGTTTCCTCCTGATGAAGATAAGAGATTTGGGCCGCCATTATTGTTGCCGGTTCTTCCTTTGGCGTAGTTTGGTTCCCGGAGAATAATGTATTCATGGAGTCTGGAGTCGTATATCATCTCTAATACTTCTTGCGTGCTAGCTGGGGGGAGCCGGGGGGGGGGTTAAGAAGGGGGGGGGGGGGTGCCGGGGGGGGGGGGGGGTGCCGAGGGAGAAAACAACAACAAGAGAACGTGCTGCTTGTTTTGACAATAAGATATAGTCTTGTTTACAGTCTTATCTTGGATCTCTACAACGCTCCAGGCACTATCAAACGGAGCTTTTCAAAACTTCTTGCCTTAATATCTTTATATTCAGAAATACACAATCCTATTTAATTTAAAGGAATTCCTTCTATTCTGCACACCAAATAGGACATTAAAATAATCCGATTCGCAGGAACTGCACCATCTTAGTACTTTTTCGTTCCTATTCGTCGATTCATTTGGAAGACATTGACTAAAAAAAGTTAATACATTGTTTTCATTTTTCTTATAAAATATGAAAACCTTCTGGAAAAATAATTAGATCAATAGCGAGATTTTCGCTTCGATAATTGTCAGTAGAAATTGCTCGCTTCCGCAGTGAAAAAAAAAGAAATAATATAAACACGTTTCTCATTTACTTATCTTGTTATAATAAAAAAAATACAACTTGCAAAAAAAATATGAGACAAATAGAGACGAAATCCATTAATACTGATAAACATATTCATATATATGGGTCTTCATCCCGACACATGTCTGCTGGAGTACCCCATGGCAGCATCCTAGCCCCTCTCCTCTACTCCATCTTCACCGCTGATATCCCCACTAATCCCAGTACCATTATCACAACTTCTGCAGATGATACTGCAGTGCATTCCTGCTCCGCCAACCCGCGGAAAGTACATACCTTTCTGAAACCTGGAATAAATTTGTAGTACTGACAAAGCAGTATTTTAACTGTAGTATTCATTCAAAGACGGAGTACTAAACTTTGCAGTATGACATACCCTAATATTAACAATCCGTAATCCCTAAATGTTGACGTATTTGAGCCGCCTTATTCTTGTTTTGTAATCTATCTACTATCTAGGAAAATACTGCAATTGGGGATTTGTTTTCATGAATTTTTCGAGTTTTGTCCAGCTAGATCGGTTAAAAATACCACTTTGCGGCATTGACCTGTGAGGTACAGCAAAACCTTCCAACATAAACCGAATCCAAACCTTCCAGTCCAAAGTCCTTCGCCGGATCCTTAATGCTCCCTTCTACGTCAAAATTAATATCATCCACCAAGACCTGGAAATTCCCTTTGTTGCTGAATTAGCTAAAACCCGCTTCTCCACTTTTCATTCCAAGCTATCCTTTCATCCCAATCCCCTTGCCCAATCCCTTTCCACAGATGCGATACATTCCATTCCTCCGAGACGCCTGAAAAGAAAGTGGCCTAGAGACCAGCTGTAATACTTAAATTAACATTATTAATTGCTTAGGGAGTGTCAGCAATGGCTGCCTTCTCCCTTCTGTTCTTCCTTTTGCTATAGTTATTATATATCTACCTATTTACTTATTGTATTATATGTCATATGTATACAGATTGTAAATATATCTGGTGGCCGGTCAGGAATCAGACACCTTTACTGTATTTTCCATTCTGAGCCTTTTTGGTACATCTATACGAAAAAAAAAAAAAAAAAGAAAAAAAAGAGGTGGCTGATTCATGACCATACGGCACTCGGGGGAGATAGTGTGGTCAGTACTATGCTCCGGCCGCCTGATATTCCCCTAGGCTGCTTCGACTGTTATAGTCATTAGCACCCACGGTACCCATTATTAAATTAATTAAAGGCTGGGTTGGCCTAGAGACGGCCAAGGAGGCAAAATCCAATCCATGAACGAAGACACTAAAAAAAAAAAAATGTTTAGTGCTATGCTCGGGATTTGAACTCAGATCCTTCAGCATATTAGTCCAGTGCTCTTCCACTGAGCTAACCTCGCCCCCTAGCTTACTAGTCCACTGCTCTACCACTGAGCTAACCTCGCCCCCTAGGTTACAAGTCAAGTGCTCTACCACTGAGCTAACCTCGCCCCCTAGCTTACTAGTCCACTGCTCTACCAGTGAGCTAACCTCGCCCCCTAGCATATTAGTCCAGTGCTCTACCACTGAGCTAACCTTGCCCCCTAGCTTATTAGTCCACTGCTCTACCACTCAGCTAACCTCGCCCCCTAGCTTATTAGTCCAGTGCTCTACCACTGAGCTAACCTCGCCCCCTAGCTTACTAGTCAAGTGCTCTACCACTGAGCTAACCTCGCCCCCTAGGTTATTAGGCATGTGCTCTACCATTGAGCTAACCTCGCCCCCTAGCTTACTGGTCAAGTGCTCTACCACTGAGCTAACCTCGCCCCCTAGGTTACTAGTCAAGTGCTCTACCACTGAGCTAACCTCGCCCCCTAGCTTAATAGTCAAGTGCTCTACCATTGAGCTAACCTCGCCCCCTAGGTTACTAGTCAAGTGCTCTACCACTCAGCTAACCTCGCCCCCTAGCTTATTAGTCAAGTACTCTACCACTGAGCTAACCTCGCCCCTAGCTTATTAGTCCAGTGCTCTACCACTGAGCTAACCTCGCCCCCTAGCTTATTAGTCAAGTGCTCTACCATTGAGCTAACCTCGCCCCCTAGGTTCCTAGTCAAGTGCTCTACCACTCAGCTAACCTCGCCCCCTAGCTTATTAGTCAAGTACTCTACCACTGAGCTAACCTCGCTCCCTAGGTTACTAGTCAAGTGCTCTACCACTGAGCTAACCTCGCCCCCTAGCTTATTAGTCCAGTGCTCTACCACTGAGCTAACCTTGCCCCCTAGCTTATTAGTCAAGTGCTCTACCATTGAGCTAACCTCGCCCCCTAGGTTACTAGTCAAGTGCTCTACCACTGAGCTAACCTCGCCCCCTAGCTTACTAGTCAAGTGCTCTACCACTGAGCTAACCTCGCCCCCTAGGTTATTAGGCATGTGCTCTACCATTGAGCTAACCTCGCCCCCTAGCTTACTGGTCAAGTGCTCTACCACTGAGCTAACCTCGCCCCCTAGGTTACTAGTCAAGTGCTCTACCACTGAGCTAACCTCGCCCCCTAGCTTATTAGTCAAGTGCTCTACCATTGAGCTAACCTCGCCCCCTAGGTTACTAGTCAAGTGCTCTACCACTCAGCTAACCTCGCCCCCTAGCTTATTAGTCAAGTACTCTACCACTGAGCTAACCTCGCCCCTAGCTTATTAGTCCAGTGCTCTACCACTGAGCTAACCTCGCCCCCTAGCTTATTAGTCAAGTGCTCTACCATTGAGCTAACCTCGCCCCCTAGGTTCCTAGTCAAGTGCTCTACCACTCAGCTAACCTCGCCCCCTAGCTTATTAGTCAAGTACTCTACCACTGAGCTAACCTCGCTCCCTAGGTTACTAGTCAAGTGCTCTACCACTGAGCTAACCTCGCCCCCTAGCTTATTAGTCCAGTGCTCTACCACTGAGCTAACCTTGCCCCCTAGCTTATTAGTCAAGTGCTCTACCATTGAGCTAACCTCGCCCCCTAGGTTACTAGTCAAGTGCTCTACCACTCAGCTAACCTCGCCCCCTAGCTTATTAGTCAAGTACTCTACCACTGAGCTAACCTCGCTCCCTAGGTTACTAGTCAAGTGCTCTACCACTGAGCTAACCTCGCCCCCTAGCTTATTAGTCAAGTGCTCTACCACTGAGCTAACCTCGCCCCCTAGGTTACTAGTCAAGTGCTCTACCACTCAGCTAACCTCGCCCCCTAGCTTATTAGTCAAGTGCTCTACCACTGAGCTAACCTCGCCCCCTAGGTTACTAGTCCACTGCTCTACCACTCAGCTAACCTCGCCCCCTAGCTTATTAGTCAAGTGCTCTACCACTGAGCTAACCTCGCCCCCTAGGTTGCTAGTCAAGTGCTCTTCCACTGAGCTAACCTTGCCCTCTAGGTTACTAGTCAAGTGCTCTACCACTGAGCTATCCTCGCCCCCTAGGTTACTAGTCAAGTGCTCTACCACTGAGCTAACCTCGCCCCCTAGGTTACTAGTCAAGTGCTCTACCACTGAGCTAACCTTGCCCCCTAGGTTACTAGTCAAGTGCTCTACCACTGATCTAACCTCGCCCCCTAGGTTACTAGTCAAGTGCTCTACTACTGAGCTAACCTTGCCCCCTAGGTTACTAGTCAAGTGCTCTACCACTGAGCTAACCTCGCCCCCTAGGTTACTAGTCAAGTGCTCTACCACTGAGCTAACCTCGCCCCCTAGGTTACTAGTCAAGTGCTCTACCACTGAGCTAACCTCGCCCCCTAGGTTACTAGTCCACTGCTCTACCACTGAGCTAACCTCGCCCCCTAGGTTACTAGTCAAATGCTCTACCACTGAGCTAACCTCGCCCCCTAGCTTATTAGTCAAGTTCTCTACCACTGAGCTAACCTCGCCCCCTAGGTTACTAGTCAAGTGCTCTACCACTCAGCTAACCTCGCCCCCTAGCTTATTAGTCAAGTGCTCTACCACTGAGCTAACCTCGCCCCCTAGGTTACTAGTCCACTGCTCTACCACTCAGCTAACCTCGCCCCCTAGGTTACTAGTCCAGTGCTCTACCACTCAGCTAACCTCGCCCCCTAGCTTATTAGGCCCGTGCTCTACCACTGAGCTAACCTCGCCCCCTAGCTTATTAGTCAAGTGCTCTACCACTCAGCTAACCTCGCCCCCTAGCTTATTAGTCAAGTGCTCTACCACTCAGCTAACCTCGCCCCCTAGCTTATTAGTCCAGTGCTCTACCACTGAGCTAACCTCGCCCCCTAGGTTACTAGTCCAGTGCTCTACCACTCAGCTAACCTCGCCCCCTAGCTTATTAGTCAAGTGCTCTACCACTCAGCTAACCTCGCCCCCTAGCTTATTAGTCCAGTGCTCTACCACTGAGCTAACCTCGCCCCCTAGGTTACTAGTCCAGTGCTCTACCACTGAGCTAACCTCGCCCCCTAGGTTACTAGTCCAGTGCTCTACCACTCAGCTAACCTCGCCCCCTAGCTTATTAGTCAAGTGCTCTACCACTCAGCTAACCTCGCCCCCTAGCTTATTAGTCCAGTGCTCTACCACTGAGCTAACCTCGCCCCCTAGCTTATTAGTCCAGTGCTCTACCACTCAGCTAACCTCGCCCCCTAGCTTATTAGTCAAGTGCTCTACCACTCAGCTAACCTCGCCCCCTAGCTTATTAGTCCAGTGCTCTACCACTGAGCTAACCTCGCCCCCTACGTTACTAGTCAAGTGCTCTACCACTCAGCTAACCTCGCCCCCTAGCTTATTAGTCCAGTGCTCTACCACTCAGCTAACCTCGCCCTCTAGCTTATTAGTCCAGTGCTCTACCACTCAGCTAACCTCGCCCCCTAGCTTATTAGTCCAGTGCTCTACCACTGAGCTAACCTCGCCCCCTAGGTTATTAGTCCAGTGCTCTACCACTGAGCTAACCTCGCCCCCTAGCTTATTAGTCCAGTGCTCTACCACTCAGCTAACCTCGCCCCCTAGCTTATTAGTCAAGTGCTCTACCACTCAGCTAACCTCGCCCCCTAGCTTATTAGTCCAGTGCTCTACCACTGAGCTAACCTCGCCCCCTAGCTTATTAGTCCAGTGCTCTACCACTCAGCTAACCTCGCCCCCTAGCTTATTAGTCAAGTGCTCTACCACTCAGCTAACCTCGCCCCCTAGCTTATTAGTCCAGTGCTCTACCACTGAGCTAACCTCGCCCCCTAGCTTATTAGTCCAGTGCTCTACCACTCAGCTAACCTCGCCCCCTAGCTTATTAGTCCAGTGCTCTACCACTCAGCTAACCTCGCCCCCTAGCTTATTAGTCCAGTGCTCTACCACTCAGCTAACCTCGCCCCCTAGCTTATTAGTCCAGTGCTCTACCACTGAGCTAACCTCGCCCCCTAGCTTATTAGTCCAGTGCTCTACCACTGGGCTTACCTCGCCCCCTAGGTTATTAGTCCAGTGCTCTACCACTGAGCTAACCTCGCCCCCTAGCTTATTAGTCCAGTGCTCTACCACTCAGCTAACCTCGCTCCCTAGCTTATTAGTCCAGTGCTCTACCACTCAGCTAACCTCGCCCCCTAGCTTATTAGTCCAGTGCTCTACCACTCAGCTAACCTCGCCCCCTAGCTTATTAGTCCAGTGCTCTACCACTCAGCTAACCTCGCATCCTAGCTTATTAGTCCAGTGCTCTACCACTGAGCTAACCTCGCCCCCTAGGTTATTAGTCCAGTGCTCTACCACTCAGCTAACCTCGCCTCCTAGCTTATTAGTCCAGTGCTCTACCACTCAGCTAACCTCGCCCCCTAGGTTACTAGTCCAGTGCTCTACCACTGAGCTAACCTCGCCCCCTAGCTTATTAGTCAAGTGCTCTACCACTCAGCTAACCTCGCCCCCTAGCTTATTAGTCCAGTGCTCTACCACTCAGCTAACCTCGCCCCCTAGCTTATTAGTCCAGTGCTCTACCACTGAGCTAACCTCGCCCCCTAGGTTACTAGTCCAGTGCTCTACCACTCAGCTAACCTCGCCCCCTAGCTTATTAGTCCAGTGCTCTACCACTCAGCTAACCTCGCCCCCTAGCTTATTAGTCCAGTGCTCTGCCACTCAGCTAACCTCGCCTCCTAGCTTATTAGTCCAGTGCTCTACCACTGAGCTAACCTCGCCCCCTAGGTTATTAGTCCAGTGCTCTACCACTCAGCTAACCTCGCCTCCTAGCTTATTAGTCCAGTGCTCTACCACTCAGCTAACCTCGCCCCCTAGCTTATTAGTCCAGTGCTCTACCACTCAGCTAACCTCGCCCCCTAGGTTACTAGCCCACTGCTCTACCACTCAGCTAACCTCGCCCCCTAGCTTATCAGTGGAATTGAAAAGCGCATTTTCATTGTCTTGTCCTCCTGTCGTGCCGGATTATAAAGCCTGCCGGGTTATTGGATGTCGTATTAGAGGAAGTTTACTGTATCCTCTTATACTGTCAAATTCATTCAAGAGAAAATCACATGATGAACATTTCAAAGCAACGGAGCAACATTTTCCAAGTCTTAAGCATTTCTCCGACTGATATCGTATCGACCAACATTTCTCGAGAATCATTATTGCTGGTAATTGCTTTAGAATGGTCACCTTCCACTTACCACGATTAAAACGAGGAATTCCTTGTTACTTCTATTGCTGAATTCATCAGTTCTAAAATACTAAGTGTCTCCCTTCCTGCAGCTCTTAAGAGCAAATTTAGTGACTAATATTTATCGGATCATCAAACACAATTTTCTGTTTACTTATGATCATCCGGAACTAAGGCGATTCGCTCGAAACAATTATTACATATCACACTAGTATTTCTAAAGTGACACTACTAAAAAAAAACAACTGAAAATGTGTCACTCTTGCCTTTTTAGGAAAGCATTACATCATATCGTATTGATGGTTGATAAAGATATATTTGCCAATTTCTTTTATAGTCAGAACTGAAAAACGCCGATTTTTGGGTTGTTTCACTTTAGAAATACTAGTGCGATATATAGATCCTATTACATTATTACACACATATACATATATATAATTAAACAAATGGAATTATACTTCATGTGCATACAGTTTTGAAATTAATTATACATGGAACTACACAATTAGGCAATATTATATATTCATTTCGTACATATCCTCTTGGGGTATATTTGTTATCGCAACGATTTGTATCCCCAGTTAATAAAAATTAATTAATACTGTTCTGTATAAAGTATATAATAATGAATTTATTAATAAACCTAGCTAGTAGTGTTTAATGTATTATAGAGATGGTGACATTGAGAGACCACCAAGTCTCCATTACAATCTGCGGGCGAGGCTTGTGGTAGCTACCTGAAATTGAATGTGTTGGTGGTCAACCTAACCCTGATTTCACTCTCCTTTCAGGCATGCGCACTTGGGCTCTATTATCTTATCGTATCACACTTCAGCAGGGATCTGATAACGCAGCTTCTTCCCTTTCTGATATCATGATACAGTCTTAGGCCTGAATTAGATATATTACACAAGCAAACAAAATAAAAAAAGGTTGTATTTTCCAAAGACACCATAAGTGTATTCTTATGTATTTCGACACGCTGAATCCGAATCCGAGGTCAGTTTCACCCAATCGCAGCAAAATCAAAGGTAATTTCACGGACAAATATGTTTATTTTGCAAAAAATAGATCTGCAGTCAAAAATCATTGTTGCAAAATAGACATATTGACCTCGATTTTATGCCGATGGGATAAAACCCCGGATTCGAATTCAGCGAACCTCAAAACCATGGAAGCTCTAGTTATTTCTTCTGAAACGACTTTATAGGAAATTTGACCTTGAAATGCTCTTTAACGTGATGGGGTGAAACGGACTCCGGGACTCAGCTTGTCGAAATACATATGAATATATGTATGTATGATGTCTTTGGAAAATACCACATTTTTATTTTGTGCGCCTCTGTTATTGACAAATCGCCCCGTTTTACATAACTCTTGATTTGTTAACGTTTAATACAAAATAATGACTATGAAATAATAGTTAGAATGTAGAATAGTAGAATGTTTTAAGGCTAAACTGAAATTAGACTGAACAACCACCATAATACAAACAACAAATTCTAACTTTAATAACAGCAAAGGAGAAATTAGACTGAACGACCACCATAATACAAACAACAAATTCTAACTTTAATAACAGCAAAGGAGAAATTAGACTGAACGACCACCATAATACAAACAACAAATTCTAACTTTAATAACAGCAAAGGAGAAATTAGACTGAACGACCACCATAATACAAACAACAAATTCTAACTTTAATAACAGCAAAGGAGAAATTAGACTGAACGGCCACCATAATACAAACAACAAATTCTAACTTTAATAACAGCAAAGGAGAAATTAGACTGAACGATCACCATAATACAAACAACAAATTCTAACTTTAATAAAAGCAAAGGAGAAATTAGACAATGCACAGGACTACGATATCCGCACAAAATAAAACTTATGAATAATAAAACACCGTATTTTGAATAAATTACCACTGAGCTAACCTCGCCCCCTAGGTTACAAGTCAAGTGCTCTACCACTGAGCTAACCTCGCCCCCTAGCTTACTAGTCCACTGCTCTACCAGTGAGCTAACCTCGCCCCCTAGCTTATTAGTCCAGTGCTCTACCACTGAGCTAACCTTGCCCCCTAGCTTATTAGTCCACTGCTCTACCACTCAGCTAACCTCGCCCCCTAGCTTATTAGTCCAGTGCTCTACCACTGAGCTAACCTCGCCCCCTAGCTTACTAGTCAAGTGCTCTACCACTGAGCTAACCTCGCCCCCTAGGTTATTAGGCATGTGCTCTACCATTGAGCTAACCTCGCCCCCTAGCTTACTGGTCAAGTGCTCTACCACTAAGCTAACCTCGCCCCCTAGGTTACTAGTCAAGTGCTCTACCACTGAGCTAACCTCGCCCCCTAGCTTATTAGTCAAGTGCTCTACCATTGAGCTAACCTCGCCCCCTAGGTTACTAGTCAAGTGCTCTACCACTCAGCTAACCTCGCCCCCCTAGCTTATTAGTCAAGTACTCTACCACTGAGCTAACCTCGCCCCTAGCTTATTAGTCCAGTGCTCTACCACTGAGCTAACCTCGCCCCCTAGCTTATTAGTCAAGTGCTCTACCATTGAGCTAACCTCGCCCCCTAGGTTCCTAGTCAAGTGCTCTACCACTCAGCTAACCTCGCCCCCTAGCTTATTAGTCAAGTACTCTACCACTGAGCTAACCTCGCTCCCTAGGTTACTAGTCAAGTGCTCTACCACTGAGCTAACCTCGCCCCCTAGCTTATTAGTCCAGTGCTCTACCACTGAGCTAACCTTGCCCCCTAGCTTATTAGTCAAGTGCTCTACCATTGAGCTAACCTCGCCCCCTAGGTTACTAGTCAAGTGCTCTACCACTGAGCTAACCTCGCCCCCTAGCTTACTAGTCAAGTGCTCTACCACTGAGCTAACCTCGCCCCCTAGGTTATTAGGCATGTGCTCTACCATTGAGCTAACCTCGCCCCCTAGCTTACTGGTCAAGTGCTCTACCACTGAGCTAACCTCGCCCCCTAGGTTACTAGTCCAGTGCTCTACCACTGAGCTAACCTCGCCCCCTAGCTTATTAGTCAAGTGCTCTACCATTGAGCTAACCTCGCCCCCTAGGTTACTAGTCAAGTGCTCTACCACTCAGCTAACCTCGCCCCCTAGCTTATTAGTCAAGTACTCTACCACTGAGCTAACCTCGCCCCTAGCTTATTAGTCCAGTGCTCTACCACTGAGCTAACCTCGCCCCCTAGCTTATTAGTCAAGTGCTCTACCATTGAGCTAACCTCGCCCCCTAGGTTCCTAGTCAAGTGCTCTACCACTCAGCTAACCTCGCCCCCTAGCTTATTAGTCAAGTACTCTACCACTGAGCTAACCTCGCTCCCTAGGTTACTAGTCAAGTGCTCTACCACTGAGCTAACCTCGCCCCCTAGCTTATTAGTCCAGTGCTCTACCACTGAGCTAACCTTGCCCCCTAGCTTATTAGTCAAGTGCTCTACCATTGAGCTAACCTCGCCCCCTAGGTTACTAGTCAAGTGCTCTACCACTCAGCTAACCTCGCCCCCTAGCTTATTAGTCAAGTACTCTACCACTGAGCTAACCTCGCCCCCTAGCTTATTAGTCCAGTGCTCTACCACTGAGCTAACCTTGCCCCCTAGCTTATTAGTCAAGTGCTCTACCATTGAGCTAACCTCGCCCCCTAGGTTACTAGTCAAGTGCTCTACCACTCAGCTAACCTTGCCCCCTAGCTTATTAGTCAAGTACTCTACCACTGAGCTAACCTCGCTCCCTAGGTTACTAGTCAAGTGCTCTACCACTGAGCTAACCTCGCCCCCTAGGTTACTAGTCAAGTGCTCTACCACTCAGCTAACCTCGCCCCCTAGCTTATTAGTCAAGTGCTCTACCACTGAGCTAACCTCGCCCCCTAGGTTACTAGTCCACTGCTCTACCACTGAGCTAACCTCGCCCCCTAGGTTACTAGTCAAGTGCTCTACCACTGATCTAACCTCGCCCCCTAGGTTACTAGTCAAGTGCTCTACTACTGAGCTAACCTTGCCCCCTAGGTTACTAGTCAAGTGCTCTACCACTGAGCTAACCTCGCCCCCTAGGTTACTAGTCAAGTGCTCTACCACTGAGCTAACCTCGCCCCCTAGGTTACTAGTCAAGTGCTCTACCACTGAGCTAACCTCGCCCCCTAGGTTACTAGTCCACTGCTCTACCACTGAGCTAACCTCGCCCCCTAGGTTACTAGTCAAATGCTCTACCACTGAGCTAACCTCGCCCCCTAGCTTATTAGTCAAGTTCTCTACCACTGAGCTAACCTCGCATCCTAGCTTATTAGTCCAGTGCTCTACCACTGAGCTAACCTCGCCCCCTAGGTTATTAGTCCAGTGCTCTACCACTCAGCTAACCTCGCCTCCTAGCTTATTAGTCCAGTGCTCTACCACTCAGCTAACCTCGCCCCCTAGGTTACTAGTCCAGTGCTCTACCACTGAGCTAACCTCGCCCCCTAGCTTATTAGTCAAGTGCTCTACCACTCAGCTAACCTCGCCCCCTAGCTTATTAGTCCAGTGCTCTACCACTCAGCTAACCTCGCCCCCTAGCTTATTAGTCCAGTGCTCTACCACTGAGCTAACCTCGCCCCCTAGGTTACTAGTCCAGTGCTCTACCACTCAGCTAACCTCGCCCCCTAGCTTATTAGTCCAGTGCTCTACCACTCAGCTAACCTCGCCCCCTAGCTTATTAGTCCAGTGCTCTGCCACTCAGCTAACCTCGCCTCCTAGCTTATTAGTCCAGTGCTCTACCACTGAGCTAACCTCGCCCCCTAGGTTATTAGTCCAGTGCTCTACCACTCAGCTAACCTCGCCTCCTAGCTTATTAGTCCAGTGCTCTACCACTCAGCTAACCTCGCCCCCTAGCTTATTAGTCCAGTGCTCTACCACTCAGCTAACCTCGCCCCCTAGGTTACTAGCCCACTGCTCTACCACTCAGCTAACCTCGCCCCCTAGCTTATCAGTGGAATTGAAAAGCGCATTTTCATTGTCTTGTCCTCCTGTCGTGCCGGATTATAAAGCCTGCCGGGTTATTGGATGTCGTATTAGAGGAAGTTTACTGTATCCTCTTATACTGTCAAATTCATTCAAGAGAAAATCACATGATGAACATTTCAAAGCAACGGAGCAACATTTTCCAAGTCTTAAGCATTTCTCCGACTGATATCGTATCGACCAACATTTCTCGAGAATCATTATTGCTGGTAATTGCTTTAGAATGGTCACCTTCCACTTACCACGATTAAAACGAGGAATTCCTTGTTACTTCTATTGCTGAATTCATCAGTTCTAAAATACTAAGTGTCTCCCTTCCTGCAGCTCTTAAGAGCAAATTTAGTGACTAATATTTATCGGATCATCAAACACAATTTTCTGTTTACTTATGATCATCCGGAACTAAGGCGATTCGCTCGAAACAATTATTACATATCACACTAGTATTTCTAAAGTGACACTACTAAAAAAAAACAACTGAAAATGTGTCACTCTTGCCTTTTTAGGAAAGCATTACATCATATCGTATTGATGGTTGATAAAGATATATTTGCCAATTTCTTTTATAGTCAGAACTGAAAAACGCCGATTTTTGGGTTGTTTCACTTTAGAAATACTAGTGCGATATATAGATCCTATTACATTATTACACACATATACATATATATAATTAAACAAATGGAATTATACTTCATGTGCATACAGTTTTGAAATTAATTATACATGGAACTACACAATTAGGCAATATTATATATTCATTTCGTACATATCCTCTTGGGGTATATTTGTTATCGCAACGATTTGTATCCCCAGTTAATAAAAATTAATTAATACTGTTCTGTATAAAGTATATAATAATGAATTTATTAATAAACCTAGCTAGTAGTGTTTAATGTATTATAGAGATGGTGACATTGAGAGACCACCAAGTCTCCATTACAATCTGCGGGCGAGGCTTGTGGTAGCTACCTGAAATTGAATGTGTTGGTGGTCAACCTAACCCTGATTTCACTCTCCTTTCAGGCATGCGCACTTGGGCTCTATTATCTTATCGTATCACACTTCAGCAGGGATCTGATAACGCAGCTTCTTCCCTTTCTGATATCATGATACAGTCTTAGGCCTGAATTAGATATATTACACAAGCAAACAAAATAAAAAAAGGTTGTATTTTCCAAAGACACCATAAGTGTATTCTTATGTATTTCGACACGCTGAATCCGAATCCGAGGTCAGTTTCACCCAATCGCAGCAAAATCAAAGGTAATTTCACGGACAAATATGTTTATTTTGCAAAAAATAGATCTGCAGTCAAAAATCATTGTTGCAAAATAGACATATTGACCTCGATTTTATGCCGATGGGATAAAACCCCGGATTCGAATTCAGCGAACCTCAAAACCATGGAAGCTCTAGTTATTTCTTCTGAAACGACTTTATAGGAAATTTGACCTTGAAATGCTCTTTAACGTGATGGGGTGAAACGGACTCCGGGACTCAGCTTGTCGAAATACATATGAATATATGTATGTATGATGTCTTTGGAAAATACCACATTTTTATTTTGTGCGCCTCTGTTATTGACAAATCGCCCCGTTTTACATAACTCTTGATTTGTTAACGTTTAATACAAAATAATGACTATGAAATAATAGTTAGAATGTAGAATAGTAGAATGTTTTAAGGCTAAACTGAAATTAGACTGAACGACCACCATAATACAAACAACAAATTCTAACTTTAATAACAGCAAAGGAGAAATTAGACTGAACGACCACCATAATACAAACAAAAAATTCTAACTTTAATAACAGCAAAGGAGAAATTAGACTGAACGACCACCATAATACAAACAACAAATTCTAACTTTAATAACAGCAAAGGAGAAATTAGACTGAACGACCACCATAATACAAACAACAAATTCTAACTTTAATAACAGCAAAGGAGAAATTAGACTGAACGGCCACCATAATACAAACAACAAATTCTAACTTTAATAACAGCAAAGGAGAAATTAGACTGAACGATCACCATAATACAAACAACAAATTCTAACTTTAATAAAAGCAAAGGAGAAATTAGACAATGCACAGGACTACGATATCCGCACAAAATAAAACTTATGAATAATAAAACACCGTATTTTGAATAAATTACCACTGAGCTAACCTCGCCCCCTAGGTTACAAGTCAAGTGCTCTACCACTGAGCTAACCTCGCCCCCTAGCTTACTAGTCCACTGCTCTACCAGTGAGCTAACCTCGCCCCCTAGCTTATTAGTCCAGTGCTCTACCACTGAGCTAACCTTGCCCCCTAGCTTATTAGTCCACTGCTCTACCACTCAGCTAACCTCGCCCCCTAGCTTATTAGTCCAGTGCTCTACCACTGAGCTAACCTCGCCCCCTAGCTTACTAGTCAAGTGCTCTACCACTGAGCTAACCTCGCCCCCTAGGTTATTAGGCATGTGCTCTACCATTGAGCTAACCTCGCCCCCTAGCTTACTGGTCAAGTGCTCTACCACTAAGCTAACCTCGCCCCCTAGGTTACTAGTCAAGTGCTCTACCACTGAGCTAACCTCGCCCCCTAGCTTATTAGTCAAGTGCTCTACCATTGAGCTAACCTCGCCCCCTAGGTTACTAGTCAAGTGCTCTACCACTCAGCTAACCTCGCCCCCCTAGCTTATTAGTCAAGTACTCTACCACTGAGCTAACCTCGCCCCTAGCTTATTAGTCCAGTGCTCTACCACTGAGCTAACCTCGCCCCCTAGCTTATTAGTCAAGTGCTCTACCATTGAGCTAACCTCGCCCCCTAGGTTCCTAGTCAAGTGCTCTACCACTCAGCTAACCTCGCCCCCTAGCTTATTAGTCAAGTACTCTACCACTGAGCTAACCTCGCTCCCTAGGTTACTAGTCAAGTGCTCTACCACTGAGCTAACCTCGCCCCCTAGCTTATTAGTCCAGTGCTCTACCACTGAGCTAACCTTGCCCCCTAGCTTATTAGTCAAGTGCTCTACCATTGAGCTAACCTCGCCCCCTAGGTTACTAGTCAAGTGCTCTACCACTGAGCTAACCTCGCCCCCTAGCTTACTAGTCAAGTGCTCTACCACTGAGCTAACCTCGCCCCCTAGGTTATTAGGCATGTGCTCTACCATTGAGCTAACCTCGCCCCCTAGCTTACTGGTCAAGTGCTCTACCACTGAGCTAACCTCGCCCCCTAGGTTACTAGTCCAGTGCTCTACCACTGAGCTAACCTCGCCCCCTAGCTTATTAGTCAAGTGCTCTACCATTGAGCTAACCTCGCCCCCTAGGTTACTAGTCAAGTGCTCTACCACTCAGCTAACCTCGCCCCCTAGCTTATTAGTCAAGTACTCTACCACTGAGCTAACCTCGCCCCTAGCTTATTAGTCCAGTGCTCTACCACTGAGCTAACCTCGCCCCCTAGCTTATTAGTCAAGTGCTCTACCATTGAGCTAACCTCGCCCCCTAGGTTCCTAGTCAAGTGCTCTACCACTCAGCTAACCTCGCCCCCTAGCTTATTAGTCAAGTACTCTACCACTGAGCTAACCTCGCTCCCTAGGTTACTAGTCAAGTGCTCTACCACTGAGCTAACCTCGCCCCCTAGCTTATTAGTCCAGTGCTCTACCACTGAGCTAACCTTGCCCCCTAGCTTATTAGTCAAGTGCTCTACCATTGAGCTAACCTCGCCCCCTAGGTTACTAGTCAAGTGCTCTACCACTCAGCTAACCTCGCCCCCTACGTTACTAGTCAAGTGCTCTACCACTCAGCTAACCTCGCCCCCTAGCTTATTAGTCCAGTGCTCTACCACTCAGCTAACCTCGCCCTCTAGCTTATTAGTCCAGTGCTCTACCACTCAGCTAACCTCGCCCCCTAGCTTATTAGTCCAGTGCTCTACCACTGAGCTAACCTCGCCCCCTAGGTTATTAGTCCAGTGCTCTACCACTGAGCTAACCTCGCCCCCTAGCTTATTAGTCCAGTGCTCTACCACTCAGCTAACCTCGCCCCCTAGGTTATTAGTCCAGTGCTCTACCACTGAGCTAACCTCGCCCCCTAGCTTATTAGTCCAGTGCTCTACCACTCAGCTAACCTCGCCCCCTAGCTTATTAGTCAAGTGCTCTACCACTCAGCTAACCTCGCCCCCTAGGTTACTAGTCAAGTGCTCTACCACTGAGCTAACCTCGCCCCCTAGCTTATTAGTCAAGTGCTCTACCATTGAGCTAACCTCGCCCCCTAGGTTACTAGTCAAGTGCTCTACCACTCAGCTAACCTCGCCCCCTAGCTTATTAGTCAAGTACTCTACCACTGAGCTAACCTCGCCCCTAGCTTATTAGTCCAGTGCTCTACCACTGAGCTAACCTCGCCCCCTAGCTTATTAGTCAAGTGCTCTACCATTGAGCTAACCTCGCCCCCTAGGTTCCTAGTCAAGTGCTCTACCACTCAGCTAACCTCGCCCCCTAGCTTATTAGTCAAGTACTCTACCACTGAGCTAACCTCGCTCCCTAGGTTACTAGTCAAGTGCTCTACCACTGAGCTAACCTCGCCCCCTAGCTTATTAGTCCAGTGCTCTACCACTGAGCTAACCTTGCCCCCTAGCTTATTAGTCAAGTGCTCTACCATTGAGCTAACCTCGCCCCCTAGGTTACTAGTCAAGTGCTCTACCACTCAGCTAACCTCGCCCCCTAGCTTATTAGTCAAGTACTCTACCACTGAGCTAACCTCGCCCCCTAGCTTATTAGTCAAGTGCTCTACCATTGAGCTAACCTTGCCCCCTAGCTTATTAGTCAAGTGCTCTACCATTGAGCTAACCTCGCCCCCTAGGTTACTAGTCCAGTGCTCTACCACTCAGCTAACCTCGCCCCCTAGCTTATTAGTCCAGTGCTCTACCACTCAGCTAACCTCGCCCCCTAGCTTATTAGTCCAGTGCTCTACCACTCAGCTAACCTCGCCCCCTAGCTTATTAGTCAAGTGCTCTACCATTGAGCTAACCTCGCCCCCTAGGTTACTAGTCAAGTGCTCTACCACTCAGCTAACCTCGCCCCCTAGCTTATTAGTCAAGTACTCTACCACTGAGCTAACCTCGCCCCTAGCTTATTAGTCCAGTGCTCTACCACTGAGCTAACCTCGCCCCCTAGCTTATTAGTCAAGTGCTCTACCATTGAGCTAACCTCGCCCCCTAGGTTCCTAGTCAAGTGCTCTACCACTCAGCTAACCTCGCCCCCTAGCTTACTAGTCAAGTACTCTACCACTGAGCTAACCTCGCTCCCTAGGTTACTAGTCAAGTGCTCTACCACTGAGCTAACCTCGCCCCCTAGCTTATTAGTCCAGTGCTCTACCACTGAGCTAACCTTGCCCCCTAGCTTATTAGTCAAGTGCTCTACCATTGAGCTAACCTCGCCCCCTAGGTTACTAGTCAAGTGCTCTACCACTGAGCTAACCTCGCCCCCTAGCTTACTAGTCAAGTGCTCTACCACTGAGCTAACCTCGCCCCCTAGGTTATTAGGCATGTGCTCTACCATTGAGCTAACCTCGCCCCCTAGCTTACTGGTCAAGTGCTCTACCACTGAGCTAACCTCGCCCCCTAGGTTACTAGTCAAGTGCTCTACCACTGAGCTAACCTCGCCCCCTAGCTTATTAGTCAAGTGCTCTACCATTGAGCTAACCTCGCCCCCTAGGTTACTAGTCAAGTGCTCTACCACTCAGCTAACCTCGCCCCCTAGCTTATTAGTCAAGTACTCTACCACTGAGCTAACCTCGCCCCTAGCTTATTAGTCCAGTGCTCTACCACTGAGCTAACCTCGCCCCCTAGCTTATTAGTCAAGTGCTCTACCATTGAGCTAACCTCGCCCCCTAGGTTCCTAGTCAAGTGCTCTACCACTCAGCTAACCTCGCCCCCTAGCTTATTAGTCAAGTACTCTACCACTGAGCTAACCTCGCTCCCTAGGTTACTAGTCAAGTGCTCTACCACTGAGCTAACCTCGCCCCCTAGCTTATTAGTCCAGTGCTCTACCACTGAGCTAACCTTGCCCCCTAGCTTATTAGTCAAGTGCTCTACCATTGAGCTAACCTCGCCCCCTAGGTTACTAGTCAAGTGCTCTACCACTCAGCTAACCTCGCCCCCTAGCTTATTAGTCAAGTACTCTACCACTGAGCTAACCTCGCCCCCTAGCTTATTAGTCAAGTGCTCTACCATTGAGCTAACCTTGCCCCCTAGCTTATTAGTCAAGTGCTCTACCATTGAGCTAACCTCGCCCCCTAGGTTACTAGTCAAGTGCTCTACCACTCAGCTAACCTCGCCCCCTAGCTTATTAGTCAAGTGCTCTACCACTGAGCTAACCTCGCCCCCTAGCTTATTAGTCAAGTGCTCTACCACTGAGCTAACCTCGCCCCCTAGGTTACTAGTCAAGTGCTCTACCACTCAGCTAACCTCGCCCCCTAGCTTATTAGTCAAGTGCTCTACCACTGAGCTAACCTCGCCCCCTAGGTTACTAGTCCACTGCTCTACCACTGAGCTAACCTCGCCCCCTACGTTACTAGTCAAGTGCTCTACCACTCAGCTAACCTCGCCCCCTAGCTTATTAGTCCAGTGCTCTACCACTCAGCTAACCTCGCCCCCTAGCTTATTAGTCAAGTGCTCTACCACTCAGCTAACCTCGCCCCCTAGCTTATTAGTCCAGTGCTCTACCACTCAGCTAACCTCGCCCTCTAGCTTATTAGTCCAGTGCTCTACCACTCAGCTAACCTCGCCCCCTAGCTTATTAGTCCAGTGCTCTACCACTGAGCTAACCTCGCCCCCTAGGTTATTAGTCCAGTGCTCTACCACTGAGCTAACCTCGCCCCCTAGCTTATTAGTCCAGTGCTCTACCACTCAGCTAACCTCGCCCCCTAGCTTATTAGTCAAGTGCTCTACCACTCAGCTTACCTCGCCCCCTAGCTTATTAGTCCAGTGCTCTACCACTGAGCTAACCTCGCCCCCTAGCTTATTAGTCCAGTGCTCTACCACTCAGCTAACCTCGCCCCCTAGCTTATTAGTCAAGTGCTCTACCACTCAGCTAACCTCGCCCCCTAGCTTATTAGTCCAGTGCTCTACCACTGAGCTAACCTCGCCCCCTACGTTACTAGTCAAGTGCTCTACCACTCAGCTAACCTCGCCCCCTAGCTTATTAGTCCAGTGCTCTACCACTCAGCTAACCTCGCCCCCTAGCTTATTAGTCCAGTGCTCTACCACTGAGCTAACCTCGCCCCCTAGCTTATTAGTCCAGTGCTCTACCACTGAGGTAACCTCGCCCCCTACGTTACTAGTCAAGTGCTCTACCACTCAGCTAACCTCGCCCCCTAGCTTATTAGTCCAGTGCTCTACCACTCAGCTAACCTCGCCTCCTAGCTTATTAGTCCAGTGCTCTACCACTCAGCTAACCTCGCCCCCTAGCTTATCAGTGGAATTGAAAAGCGCATTTTCATTGTCTTGTCCTCCTGTCGTGCCGGATTATAAAGCCTGCCGGGTTATTGGATGTCGTATTAGAGGAAGTTTACTGTATCCTCTTATACTGTCAAATTCATTCAAGAGAAAATCACATGATGAACATTTCAAAGCAACGGAGCAACATTTTCCAAGTCTTAAGCATTTCTCCGACTGATGTCGTATCGACCAACATTTCTCGAGAATCATTATTGCTGGTAATTGCTTTAGAATGGTCACCTTCCACTTACCACGATTAAAACGAGGAATTCCTTGTTACTTCTATTGCTGAATTCATCAGTTCTAAAATACTAAGTGTCTCCCTTCCTGCAGCTCTTAAGAGCAAATTTAGTGACTAATATTTATCGGATCATCAAACACAATTTTCTGTTTACTTATGATCATCCGGAACTAAGGCGATTCGCTCGAAACAATTATTACATATCACACTAGTATTTCTAAAGTGACACTACTAAAAAAAAACAACTGAAAATGTGTCACTCTTGCCTTTTTAGGAAAGCATTACATCATATCGTATTGATGGTTGATAAAGATATATTTGCCAATTTCTTTTATAGTCAGAACTGAAAAACGCCGATTTTTGGGTTGTTTCACTTTAGAAATACTAGTGCGATATATAGATCCTATTACATTATTACACACATATACATATATATAATTAAACAAATGGAATTATACTTCATGTGCATACAGTTTTGAAATTAATTATACATGGAACTACACAATTAGGCAATATTATATATTCATTTCGTACATATCCTCTTGGGGTATATTTGTTATCGCAACGATTTGTATCCCCAGTTAATAAAAATTAATTAATACTGTTCTGTATAAAGTATATAATAATGAATTTATTAATAAACCTAGCTAGTAGTGTTTAATGTATTATAGAGATGGTGACATTGAGAGACCACCAAGTCTCCATTACAATCTGCGGGCGAGGCTTGTGGTAGCTACCTGAAATTGAATGTGTTGGTGGTCAACCTAACCCTGATTTCACTCTCCTTTCAGGCATGCGCACTCGGGCTCTATTATCTTATCGTATCACACTTCAGCAGGGATCTGATAACGCAGCTTCTTCCCTTTCTGATATCATGATACAGTCTTAGGCCTTAATTAGATATATTACACAAGCAAACAAAATAAAAAAAGGTTGTATTTTCCAAAGACACCAAAAGTGTATTCTTATGTATTTCGACACGCTGAATCCGAATCCGAGGTCAGTTTCACCCAATCGCAGCAAAATCAAAGGTAATTTCACGGACAAATATGTTTATTTTGCAAAAAATAGATCTGCAGTCAAAAATCATTGTTGCAAAATAGACATATTGACCTCGATTTTATGCCGATGGGATAAAACCCCGGATTCGAATTCAGCGAACCTCAAAACCATGGAAGCTCTAGTTATTTCTTCTGAAACGACTTTATAGGAAATTTGACCTTGAAATGCTCTTTAACGTGATGGGGTGAAACGGACTCCGGGACTCAGCTTGTCGAAATACATATGAATATATGTATGTATGATGTCTTTGGAAAATACCACATTTTTATTTTGTGCGCCTCTGTTATTGACAAATCGCCCCGTTTTACATAACTCTTGATTTGTTAACGTTTAATACAAAATAATGACTATGAAATAATAGTTAGAATGTAGAATAGTAGAATGTTTTAAGGCTAAACTGAAATTAGACTGAACGACCACCATAATACAAACAACAAATTCTAACTTTAATAACAGCAAAGGAGTAATTAGACTGAACGACCACCATAATACAAACAACAAATTCTAACTTTAATAACAGCAAAGGAGAAATTAGACTGAACGACCACCATAATACAAACAACAAATTCTAACTTTAATAACAGCAAAGGAGAAATTAGACTGAACGACCACCATAATACAAACAACAAATTCTAACTTTAATAACAGCAAAGGAGAAATTAGACTGAACGACCACCATAATACAAACAACAAATTCTAACTTTAATAACAGCAAAGGAGAAATTAGACTGAACGACCACCATAATACAAACAACAAATTCTAACTTTAATAACAGCAAAGGAGAAATTAGACTGAACGACCACCATAATACAAACAACAAATTCTAACTTTAATAACAGCAAAGGAGAAATTAGACTGAACGACCACCATAATACAAACAACAAATTCTAACTTTAATAACAGCAAAGGAGAAATTAGACTGAACGACCACCATAATACAAACAACAAATTCTAACTTTAATAACAGCAAAGGAGAAATTAGACTGAACGACCACCATAATACAAACAACAAATTCTAACTTTAATAACAGCAAAGGAGAAATTAGACTGAACGACCACCATAATACAAACAACAAATTCTAACTTTAATAACAGCAAAGGAGAAATTAGACTGAACGACCACCATAATACAAACAACAAATTCTAACTTTAATAACAGCAAAGGAGAAATTAGACTGAACGATCACCATAATACAAACAACAAATTCTAACTTTAATAACAGCAAAGGAGAAATTAGACTGAACGATCACCATAATACAAACAACAAATTCTAACTTTAATACCAGCAAAGGATAAATTAGACTGAACGACCACCATAATACAAACAACAAATTCTAACTTTAATAACAGCAAAGGAGAAATTAGACAATGCACAGGACTACGATATCCGCACAAAATAAAACTTATGAATAATAAAACACCGTATTTTGAAATTTGGGTTGCAGCAAAAGTATTAATAAGTGTCCTACAAAAACGTTTTGGAAGTGATTTTCGATAGGACAGTCACATTTGGAGAAAAAGGTCAAAACAGTCAAATTTCAAAATTTGGTCAAAAGGTCAAATGTTTTGTAGAAGAAAAATTGGCTACACTGATCCATTCAAATTCTGACGGCCATTTTGAATAATGTCAAATAATTTATCTTTTTTATGACTTTACATCATTATGGAGTTTATTTCAATTTTATATCAACAGTCACTGTCTAACTAAGGAGCGCTGGCCTTTCTTTGATAAGAGCTATCTACTCGCAGGCTGTGGTGCTGGCCTCTGTCGGCTGTTTCATGAATTACTAGACACATAGAAACCAATTCTCACCGTTTGACCGATTTTGACGACACAGTTAGATTTTGATACGGGGTGTATCATAGGCAGAAAGTAGGTGTAGCATGGCACACAAGGTAACAGCTAGTATTAGATAAATGTACATATTTGCCAGTAAAAGAGGATACATAAAAGGAGAAACTATTCGAAGAGGGCGTGTTAGCATTTTGAAATACTGTACAACTGTTTGTTTCGTTATTTAGATTTTATTTTTTTTGTAGTATATATCTCAATTATTAATTAGTGTTATATTAAATCGCTGAATGCAGCGTTGTCGACACTCAGCATGATCAACACCACAAGCCTCTGGGTGAAACCCCCGAAGCATGATCAACACTACAGCTGCAACACTACAGCTGCAACACCACAAGCCTCTGGGTGAAACCCCCGAAGCACGATCAACACTACAGCTGCAACACCACAAGCCTCTGGGTGAAACCCCCGAAGCACGATCAACACTACAGCTGCAACACTACAGCTGCAACACTACAGCTGCAACACTACAGCTGCAACACCACAAGCCTCTGGGTGAAACCCCCGAAGCACGATCAACACTACAGCTGCAACACTACAGCATGGGAATTGTATTAGCCTCAGTGATAAAAAAGCTAGCGTTACTCTCTTGGAGTAATTTACAATCTGTCACGGAGAAGGAGGGAGCCATCGAAGGAAACACGGAGATAGAAGGCAGGTTCGTGTCGTAGCGCAGTGTTAGCACGGTTCAAACTAGATTGTTATTTAAAACTAGATTAATATTAAAAACTATATTAACATATATTAATCTAGTTTTAAATATTAATCTAGTTTTAAATATTAATCTATTTTTAAATATTAATCTAGTTTGAATCATGCTAAGACTGTGCGAATCCTGTGCCGGTGTCACCACACGAACCTGTGCAAAACCTATTAAGTATATTTAAAGAGAGAATCGCTACTTTTGCAAGCTTTGTATTGAAGATAAATAAATAAATAATATTTAAAATAGGTAAATAATAATTTAGGCCTAATAAAATTGAAATTGTCTGAAAATATTTTCGAGCATGATAACAGTTCCAAGCTATTAAAACAGTCCGTAACGCAGGAGCTGCATAATTAAGCCAATTTCTAACCGAATTGAATTGTCTGCACCGCTTAGCTGATTTTGGTTTGCTTAGACTCCTAGCGTAAAGAACCTCAAGGTTATTATTGCCCGATTTTGTAGTGTCCCCTATGTTTGCTTAAATAGGATAATCTATGAGTGTTGTTTGTGCTATTTCAAGAAATGTTTCTCTCTCCCTGTTTTTTATTTTACATTTTTCTATTTATATTTATTTTTTTAATCTATTTTGTTATTAGTTATTATCTTCCAAATTTTACTAATTTCGTTTTTTTATGTGCAAATATTCTTCATAGGGGCGAGGTTAGCTCAGAGGTAGAGCACTGAACTAATATGCTGAAGGATCTGAGTTCAAATCCCGAACAAACAGTAAACAATTTTTCTTCTAGTGTCATCGTTCGTGGGTTGGATTCGGCCTCCCTGACAGCCCCTAGGACAACCCAGCCTTTAATTAATTTAATAATGGGTACCGTGGGTGCTAATGACAGTCGAAGCAGCCAAGGGTAAAATCAGGCGGCCAGAGTACTGACCACACTATCTCCCCTGTGTGCCGTATGGTCATGAATCAGATACCTCTATAGTATCTGCCCCTTTGGGCCCTCGTGGCCTGTTACGGGACTGATTTTTTTTAATTTATTTATTCTTCATATATTTGTACATAAATTGATTTTTTTAAGAAAGGCTATTATTTCATCTATTATTTTACTGTCGTTACCCAAAGCAAAGCTGGTATTTGCAGGGATTTTTGATTATTCTAATTCCTTCCTGTAGTGTAGGCAGTGGATTAAGGAGTGTTTCATAGATAACTAGCTGATACCCGGCGTGCCATGCTACACCTACTTCCTGCATATAGAAAAGCAAAAATTAATTAGAAACCAAATAAGTAATATTAAAATCAAATAACACAAAACTGTAACTGCTCGGGTTCACAGTTTCGAATCCGTAACCTCGGAATTGTTGGTCCTAGAAGATTTCAACCTACCCTATCACATTCCCAGGATCAAGACCTACATGTGTGCCAAGTTGGGTCAAATACGGTCAAACGGTGTGGATTGTTATAAACACAAAGACAAAGAGTTGATAGACGTTTTGACCTAGCCTATGACAGCCCCCGTATCAAGACCTACCTGTGTTCCTAGTTTGAAGAAAATCTGTCAACCGTGTGGATTTGTATTAGGAACTAACATACAGACAGACAGCTGGTAGACGTTTTTGATCTTGCTTATGACTCCCCCCGTATCAAGATTTACATGTGTGCCAAGTTTCATCAAAAACGATCAAACGGTTCGGATTTGTATAATGAACAAACATACAAACAGACAGGTGTAGATGTTTTTGACTTAGCCTACGACACTTCCCGGACCAAGACCTACCTGTGTGCCAAGTTTGGTCAAAATCGGTCAATCGGTGTGGATTTGTATAAGGAACAAACCCACAAACAGACAGGTGATTTTTTTTTATATATATAGAAGTGTGATCATATCTTGGACATATTGGTGGGTCTTCTTTCGACATGAGGAATCCATGTGACAGGCGGACATGTGGACCAATTCTCCTGGTTAGCAAACTTCACTTTTCAAATTGGACGAACGATTTTTGTACCAAATTTCATCAAAATCGACCCATTTTTGTTATATATATATATATATATATATATATATATATATATATATATATATATATATATATATATATCCAACCTCAAAAGCGGGTTTCCTCCCTTCTGGGGAAGGAAGAACCACGCTAAACCTAACTATTAGGTCTGGCAAAGAGCTGTCACAGCGGTGGTTTTCAGACCCTAAGCGAAGAGAGGCCCTTGTCTTGAAAGTGGCTCTCACACCCCAAAGCATTACGATCCGTTTTCATGAAAATCAGTCCCGAATGGGTTTAATGCTCTAAACGTTTTTCTGTGATGTTTCATAGAGCACACTATAGGAAACTATCAATTTCTTGTTGTTGCACCTAAGATCCGTTTTCATGAAAATCATTCCCGAATGGGTTTAATGCTCTAAACGTTTTTCTGTGATGTTTCATAGAGCACACTATAGGAAACTATCAATTTCTTGTTGTTGCACCTAAGATCCGTTTTCATGAAAATCATTCCCGAATGGGTTTAATGCTCTAAACGTTTTTCTGTGATGTTTCATAGAGCACACTATAGGAAACTATCAATTTCTTGTTGTTGCACCTAAGATCCGTTTTCATGAAAATCAGTCCCGAATGGGTTTAATGCTCTAAACGTTTTTCTGTGATGTTTCATAGAGCACACTATAGGAAACTATCAATTTCTTGTTGTTCCACCTAAGATGTAGTCACGCTTTCACGTTTCATTTTAGATTTTAAAAATGATTATTAGCATAAATATGCTTTAGCGATGACTAAAGTGAAAAAAAAAAAAAAAAAAAAAAAACGTAACAAAAAGTGTCCGAAAAGTGTGTGAAATATGATAAAACTCTTCCTATCCTATGCTTTCCAAATGAAACTAGCGAGTCAACATTTTTCGTTTCTTATTTCTAGGAAATGTATTATTTTACAATGAATCTACTTCATAAATTAATGTCACCTTAATATTGTATATTTTCCCAGTCAAGAATCCCTGAATTCTCCATAATTCCCTGCATGTGTACACCTATAGATGAATGCTATTAGGAATTACCAGGACTAGAGAGAATGACAACGCCCCCCCCCCAATCAAATATTGACATGAAACACCTAATAAAGAGGCTCGGTGTTTGAAGAACCTCTACAACTCCTTGTCTTCTTGTTTCATCTCATTATGTCTTCCTTTACAAGGTATATATCCTTCAATAGTATTTATTCTTGGATTATAAAGTAGTTCCTTATTACCATTAAATGGAGATATTAAACGAATAATGTATTGATTTTTTTTTCCTTCCTAATTAAGTTGTTTTTTTAGTACACACATATTCCATAACCATGACTGAAGATAAAGTCTACGTGCTGGAGTTCGCGCATGCGCGGTGGCCATGTACGAAAAACAAGACTGTATGTTATACAGTACATTACATAGGTATGTCGGGTGAACCTAAAGCGTACTTAATGTGATATATATATATACATATATATATGTATATATATATATATATATATATATATATATATATATATCAGTTCATCACTCTGTAAACACCATCAGAATATGTTTATACCAAACTTCATTGAAACTGGATAATGAACTGCTAGAGTGCAAACAGACAAATATATAAAAAAAAATCAGTCCCGTAACAGGCCACGAGGGCCTCGAGGGACAGATACTGTAGATTTATCTGATATATGACCTTACGGCACACTAGGGAGATAGTATGGTCAGTACTATACTTGGGCCGTCTGATTTTCCCCTTTGCTGCTTCGACTGCTAGGGTCATTAGCACCAAGGTACCCTTTAATAAATTAATTAAAGGCTGGGTTGACCGAGGGACGGTCAAGGAGGCCAAATCCAACCCATGAACGAAGACACTAGAAGATAAAAAACTTTAGTACTATGCTCGGGATTTGAACTCAGGTCCTCCAGTATATTAGTCCAGCGCTCTACCATTGACCTAACCTCGCCCTCTAGACAAATATATATATATATATATATATATATATATATTACGTCTACGTCTTAAGCGGGTTTCCTTCTTAAGAGAGAGTAGGAACCGCGGAAAAATGATCACCAAGCCATAGGAAGATCCCATGGAGATTATATCTAGAACTACATATCCTGATGCTCGTTCTATACCTACCTCTTTGGATATTCTCTATTCCTCTGGGCTAGAAGATGCTAGGAATGGTGAAGCGTTCTGTAAGGAGTTGAGATGGCAATCATGCTCCTGAATATAACATGAAGGAGAAGGGGAAAGAGAAACAGAAAGAGTGGGGATGAACGTAAACACTACATATGCAGGAGTCGAACCCTCCCTCCTGGGTAATGCACTTTCTCTGTAACTATCAGAAACCTGTTAGTCTTTATATCTAGTCAACATACATAGGGAAATAGGGATGGTGATAATCCCTTGGTAGAAAAATATAGCAGGATTTTATAGTTTCAATTCGTTCCAGAGTTCAAACTGTTGACTGGTCAACACCAACTTCTCTCACAAAGTCCCTAGTAGTTTTGCGAGGGTTTTCTTCTACCAAAGTCTTCAGTTGGTCATGATCAACAACAGAAGGACTCCCGCGACCTTTCTTCTCTTCCAGATCTTGACGAAATTCTTGTTCTGACATGATGATTTTCAGAGGTGTTTACTCATAGAGAATCTACCACAAAGTAAACTAATCTTTGAGTAAAAACAACATTAATAACCATTGTTTATAATACAGAAACTACACTTTAGATTATAATCTAAACTCTAGTTTCTGTATTAATAAATCTTTGTTAACTTGTTATACAAAATCTTTGTTAACTTGTTATGCACTTACATAAACAAAATGAAGATGCTAAACCAGCATTATTTTTGCACCCAACCAATACAAGATAACGTCACGCAAGAGCTGTATACATAAGGAAACCCTTCCGCAAGGAGTAATACAGGTTGTCCCACATTGAGATGTCAACTTTAAGGGTGTATTCTTCACCTCATTTGTAGTTCAGGGACAAAGAAATGAACGTTCTATCTCAACATCTAGCAGAGCTTTTCAAACTTTTGTCTCTTTTCAAAACTATTGGGTTTTCTTATGAAAAACTGTGTTTTCCGGGTTTCTGGTCTATGTATCGTTAATGACGACCACATTTTTAGAATCTACATTAAATGTCCAATAAGAAACACCCGTTATTGAAATGTTGTCATGTAAATTAGGAGCTACACTAACAGCCATATAGATGTGAACTATTGTTATTAGGGTTTTCTTAACTCCTTCAATATTTTCTTAATCAGCTATTTGTAGACTCAGCGGTTCGCCTCCGCCTCAAAAGTTGCCTTATTTAATAAGCTTTAAAATGGTACCCTGTTGTTTTAAAAACAAAAATTAATTAAGTCCATATTTTCTGATTTCTAAGTCAAAACCATTACATTTGCTATAGCGTGAAGAAGCCATTACCAACACATTATTTAATTTCACGCGAATATGGTGATGTCCCATCCTTCCAACATTAGGTACACACTTTTTGCTCTGATTAAGGATTAGGGGACACCTTGGAAAGAGTGAAATATGACAGAA